>BPLS01000142.1:701249-721342 GCA_019656275.1 Rhododendron kiyosumense | reverse complement strand
GTAAGACTTACATACAACATGCATTTAATCAAGCCTTGAAATAGTACTGTAGGGAGGTATTCCCGAACAAGTAAGATTAGTCGCCGAACACGTGATGTGTTAGGGACACGTGGCAGACATGATAAGTTTGTTGCCGGGCAGTGCGATAAGCGGCTACGTGGACCAATGACATGAGAAGTTATTGGTCCAGACAGTCTGTTCGGCCGCTAAGGTCAAAAGACATGTGAAGTCATTTGACCAGATACAACAATGTGGACCAGTGATATGTGAAGTCATTGGTCCAGGAGGACTGTTCGGCAAAGAGGAAGCCGAACAGTGGAAAACGTTGCCGTAAGTCGTAACATGGCAAGAATGTACCAGAATGGTAGTATTCCATAAAAGGATACGATCCCGAGTATATAGGATCGAGGCATGAGACCCAACGTGAGTGGGGTGTTCGGATAATTATGGGAAAGAGTCCCAAAAGGACTAAGAATCCCATAATGGTTAAGCTATTATACAGATAAGGGAACGAGAATCCATGAGATACTAGGTTTCCTATACGAGGTAGGAATCCTAGGGCAACAGGGATGCTTGGGCAGCAAGCATCCGTGAACCTATAAATACGAGGTAAGCCTGGAGGAAAAAGGTACGCAATATTTGGCCATCTCTTATTGCTTTCCTACTGATAATTAGGGTTTAGATCGGTACGTGATACTAACTTAAGCATCGGAGGGCCTTTGCCACGAGAGGCAAAGGTGCGTTCACCCCTTGTCTGTTTTGCAGATTAGGGTTCCGACGAAGAACTAGGGTTTCGGTGTAGAGGCACGTGCAGCCGCTACAAATTGGTGTTGTTCAGAACACTAATTGTTTTCATCCCCCTACAATTGGCGCCGTCTGTGGGAAACGAACAAGTTCGTGAAAACATGACCATGATGGAAGAAGATCCAACCACGCCGTTCGATCCAAAGAACCAGTTAACTGGTGGAGGGGATAAATCTCCACCAGGAGCTCCGAGAAAGCCCGCTGGAAGAGAGGACAAGGCAGCTACTGGCTCCACGAGAAGGAGCAAATCCCACCGAAGAGAGGCTTCGGTGGACCGTTCAAAAAGTGTCCATAACAGTGAAGATATCCTCGACATAAAGAGGAAAGAAATTGAGGAGTACGCTCGTTTGATTAAGAGACGAGAGTACGAGATACGAGAGCTACAGCGGGTACGAGATCACCCGGAAGACTCCGGACTTTCGCGAAGGAGTTCAAGAGAAGACAAGAGGGCTTTACTAGTCCATAAACAGCCCCGTTCACGAGAAAGAAGAAGCAGGAGTAACAGTCCCACCACGAGACGGTGTGAAGCTTCCCCACGGAGAAAGAGAAGCAGAAGTAGAGACCGTACGCCAGAGAGGCGTAGGGCTTCTTCTCGAAGAAGAAGGAGCAGAGAACGAAGTTCCTCATCTGAGGAAAAGACGAGGAAGCATCACCGTGACAGGTACGAGAGACCTGATGCTGACTGGGCCAAAGCCAAGGCTCGTAAGACAATTGAAAAGGAGGAAGGGACGGTGTCCGCACGAGAAGCGGCGCGTAAGGCCCTGAGTAACATCGCAGCCTCCCCGTTTGCAAGGAGGCTGCAGGAGGCCAGGTTGCCGAGCAGAGTGAAGCACGGAGCGTTCGTGCTTTACGAGACAAACACGGACCCTGTGTCTCACATACAGCATTACCAACAGGCCATGTTCATGCACGATGGTGATGATGCAATTCTGTGCAAAATGTTCCCGTCAAGTCTAGGCAAGGTGGCCCTGAGCTGGTTTCATAAACTAGCACCACGATCCATAAAAGGATGGGGGCAGTTGGCAGAGGAATTCACTGCTCGGTTCTTAACAAGCAGAAAGGCCCCAAAGACTTTTGAGAGTCTATCCACTATGAAACAGGCGGAAAACGAGCCGATCAGAGATTATGCAAAGAAGTACTGGGAAACTTTCAACGAGATTGAAAGTTGCAGTGAGGAATATGCCATAGCAACCTTCAAAACTGGCTTGCCTGTTCGGGGGGAATTGCGTCGCTCATTGAATAAACATCCGGTGGCTACGTTGGCCAAACTGATGGAGCGAATAGAGCAGCACGCTAGAATGGAGGATGACATACTCCGCGAGGACGGCAGGATGGCTGCCGAAGAGCCCAAGACACCAGCAAAGAAGGCGGACAAGCCTGAGCCCAAGCCATACAAGGAGCGTAAGGAGTATGGGCAGGCTAAGAAGGATTCGTATAAAGAAAAGCAAGCCCCGGACCCTAAGTCTTTCTTTTCTATCAACACTGTTTGGAAGGAGCCAATTTACAGGATTCTTTATCGAATAAAGAATCAGCCGTACTTCAAGTGGCCACCGAGCCTTGGTGGAGATAAAGACGCTAGACGTGCTACGAATCAGCACTGTAGCTACCACAAGGCTTGGGGCCACATGACTGAAGACTGCGAGATGTACAAGAAACACCTCGATGATTTGGTCTCTCGAGGCTATCTCAAGGAATTTATCCAGGAGGATCCCAAGGAAAAGGAGAAGGCCATGGAATTGGATTACGAGCAGAATCCTAAGGGAGTAATCCATATGATACATGGGTTGGCTGCACCTTATACGAGAAATGAGGTTAGACTGTTGCAAAGGCAATTTAAGCACGATCAGCACGTGATGCGATTGGGCAATAAAAGAGGGCGAGAGAGTGATGTATGCAGTGAGAGCATAGCCTTCACGGATGATGATTTGGGAGAGGTCCAGATACCTCATAATGATGCTTTGGTCATAACCCTACGAGTTGGGGAGTATGACATTGAAAGGATCCTAGTGGATTCAGGAAGTTGTACAGAGGTGATGTACTACGATGCGTTCAAGAAGCTTGGACTGGCCCAGACAGATTTGGAACAGTCCACGACACCGTTGGTCGGGTTTGGTGCAGGGGCAGTGTGGCCCCTTGGAAAGGTAACCCTGCCTGTTCGGGCAGGTTCAGTTGTTTTAAGGACGGATTTCCTGGTGGTAGACGTCCCCTCTTCTTATAACGCGATTATAGGAAGAACTTGGTTACACAAGATGAGGGCAGTCTCCTCGACTTACCACCAGATGGTGAAATTCCCAGGATCCAATGGGATCGAATCAATCAGGGGTAACCAAAAAGCGGCCCAACAGTGTTTGATCTCCATCATTAAGAAGGCCCCAAAGGCCCATCATGTTCATACACTGGAAGTGCCAGATCAACCGACTATCGAGGATGTCGGAAGAAGCCCGGCTGATAAGGTGATCGAAGGTTTGGAGAAGATTCAGATCAACGAGGCTGATCCTGAAAGATATTTTTTGATCGGGGAATCACTACCTGCAGAGGAAAAGACCGAATCAATACAGTTTCTGAAGGAATATGTTGATGTGTTTGCATGGGTACCAGAAGAGATGCCTGGTGTAGATGCTGACATAATTTGTCACCATCTGAATGTTGACCCTCAACATAAACCAGTTATTCAGAAGAAGCGTAGGGCTGCCGTACAGCACGTGGATGCTGTTGTCGAAGAGGTTAATCGGTTGCTTGAGGCAAAAGCAATACGCGAGGTTCACTACCCTGAGTGGCTATCCAACACCGTAGTCGTGAAGAAGAAGAACGGAAAATGGCGTGTCTGTGTGGACTTCACAGATTTGAACAAAGCTTGCCCCAAAGATAGTTTTCCCCTCCCGAGGATAGACCAGTTGGTTGATGCAACAGCTGGCTACGAACGAATGAGTTTTCTTGATGCGTATCGAGGATACCATCAAATTGCTATGTACGGGCCCGATCAGGAGAAGACGTCTTTTATCACCCCACGGGGTTTGTACTGCTATAGTGTCATGCCGTTTGGGCTGAGAAATGCAGGGGCGACGTACCAAAGGCTTGCAACTCTGATGTTTAGGGAGCTGCTCGGGAAAACTATGGAGGTGTACATAGACGATATGGTGGTGAAAAGCCGAGACAAGCGAGGGCATATTTCAGACTTGAGAGAAGTCTTTGAAATTTTGAGGAAATACAAATTGAAACTTAACGCCTCGAAATGTGCGTTTGGGGTTGGTTCTGGGAAATTCCTAGGGCACTTGGTGACGATGAGGGGAATTGAGGCTAACCCAGATCAAATTGCGGCCTTACAGAGGTTGCAAAGTCCCAAGACCACGAAGGAGGTCCAAAGATTAACTGGCATGGCTGCAGCACTCAACAGATTTATCAGCAGGTCAAGTGACAAGTGTAGGCCCTTCTTTCAGTTGTTAAAGAAAAGGGAAGGATTCGAATGGGGAGCAGACTGTGAGCAAGCTTTCCAGGACCTGAAGAAGTATCTGGCTGAGCCACCACTTCTGTCAACCCCACAGCCAGGTGAGTCCTTGATTTTATACCTAGCTGTTTCAGAGCATGCTGTTAGTGCAGTCCTGTTAAGGGATTTGGGAGTTGAGCAAATCCCAATTTACTATGTTAGCAAGACATTACTAGACGCAGAAACGAGATATCTGCCCCTGGAAAAACTTGTCCTGGCACTTAGGACAGCAACGAGAAAGCTGCCACACTACTTCCAAAGCCATAGGGTTATAGTGTACACTGAGTTTCCATTGAAGTCACTACTACGAAGGGCAGATTTTTCTGGAAGAATCTCGACGTGGTCCGTCGAGCTGAGTCAGTATGATATTGATTTTCAACCGCGAACAGCAATTAAAGGCCAAGTGTTGGCTGATTTTGTGGCAGAGTTTTCTCCTACGGTAGCTCCCCTGCCTCCTACGAAAAAAGGACAGGAGAATGGAACACTGTCCACGATGGACAAGGTCTCAGCCGAACAGGACGCCACGGAATGGAAATTATTCGTTGACGGATCAGCTTGTAATACTGGTTCAGGAATTGGTGTTGTTCTTTTTCCTCCTGGAGGAATTATGATAGAACTGTCTGTTCGGCTGGGATTCAGCGCGTCGAATAACGTAGCGGAGTACGAGGCACTCCTAGCTGGGTTGAGAAGTGCGAAGACTCTGAAGGCAAAAAGAGTTAGGGTGCATTGTGACTCGCAGCTTGTGGTAAACCAGCTGTCCGGCGAGTATCAGGCCCGGAATGAAAAGATGGCGGCATACGTGGAAGCTGCCAAAGATTTGCTTGACACCTTCGAGAGGGTCCACATTGAACAGATAAGCTCCGGACAAAATGCACATGCAGATTCTTTGGCATGGCTGGCTGCAGCAGTCCCAACTGAACTCAAGCGAAGAGTTGCAGTTGAGTATCTGAATGAGCCGAGCATTGGTAGAAGTGTGGAGTTAGTTTTGGAGGTGACCCAAGGTCCAAGTTGGATGGACCCAATCGTGGAGTTTTTACGAGATGAAATACTCCCCGCTGACAAGAAGGAAGCACATAAGGTCAAAATCAAGTCTGCACGTTTTTGGCTTTCCCCAGAAGGGAAGCTTTACAGAAAGTCCTTCACAGGCCCATATTTGTTGTGCGTGCACCCCGAGATGGTTCAAGAATTTCTTCATGAAATACATGAGGGAACATGTGGGAGTCATGCTGGGGGAAGATCCATTGCCCACCGAGCAATTACCCAAGGTTATTGGTGGCCTCATATGCAGGAAGATGCAAAGATGTACGTTAAAATTTGTGAGAAATGTCAGAAATTCTCACCAATGATTCGAACACCTGCGGAGGATTTGGTGCCGTTGACAAGCCCTTGGCCGTTTGCTCAATGGGGAATGGACATCGTGGGTCCATTGCACAAAGCAACTGGGAACCGAAAATTCCTTTTAGTTGCAACGGATTATTTCACTAAATGGATTGAGGCTGAACCACTGGCCAAGATCACCGAACCCATGGTTGAGAGGTTCGTGTGGAAGAGTATTATTACTCGATTTGGGGTCCCCTATTCTTTGATCACAGATAACGGGTCCCAATTTCAAAAGAAATTCAAGGCGTTCTGTGCCCAATATGGAATTCGAAATTATTATTCCACTCCAGCCTACCCTCAGAGTAATGGGCAGGCAGAAGCGTCTAACAAAACCATTCTTGATGGGATCAAGAAGAGGTTGGATAGGGCAAAGGGGAAATGGCCTGATGAATTGCCCCTTGTTTTATGGGCTCATAGGACAACACCGAGGAGGTCTACGGGAGAGACCCCCTATTCGTTGGCATACGGTACAGAGGCAGTTATACCTCTAGAAGTAGGACTTCCAACGAACAGGACTGTGTTGGTTGAAAGTGGGGGCAATGACAGAGCCCTCGAAATTGAGCTTGACCTCGCCGAGGAGAGGAGAGAAAGGGCCCTAATCCATTTGGCCTCGTATCAGGAACAGCTGACGAAGAGCTACAATAAGCATGTTCACCCACGAGAATTTGGTGTTGGGGACCTTGTACTACGAAAGGTGCTCGGCAACACCAAGATAGCCAATGAAGGCAAGCTAGGAGCCAATTGGGAAGGCCCGTATCGGGTAACTGAGATTGTGGGCATTGGGGCCTACAGGTTGGTTGATCTGGACGGCGTCCCAATTCCGAGGCCATGGAATGCTCATAATCTGAGAAAATTCTTTGTTTAAAAGAATTTAATTTTGTTGCACTACGTGATTGTGTGGGAATTACGAAAGAAATTCTCTTGTGTTTCTTACTATGTTCTAGTTGTAAGGGGTACGAATAACGCCCCCTTAAGTTCAGTCTATGAATAAAGACATTCTTTTCCTCACAGTCTATATTCAGCCTTTTGAGATATTTGTTTTTAAATATGAAACATGAATATTGATTTTCTTTTCCCTATTCATATTGGGGAGCATGGGATTGGCATGAACGCCATATACGAATATATTTATGCTTGATAGCTCGAGAATCGCGTACGAATAAATGCTTAAGTATGAGAAACTTACCCCAAGTATGAAAAAACTTGGGATGCATGCAGCTGTTCGGGTACAATCATTCGGATAAATGATTGTGCTGAATAGTATGAGATACTATAAGTCTGAGAAACTTACAGTTAACTGTTGTAATTAAATTCGATTTCTTTTTGATCAAATCTGGTATGAGATACCTCAAGTACGAAATACTTGATTTTGTGAGGCATAACGAGACATGCCAAATCTAAGTATGAGAAACTTACTGTTGGGTATGAGACACCTTAAGTACGAATATACTTAGAAATACTCAGACTTGCATATGAGAACATGCAAGAAATCAAGAACGAAAGGCTTGGTTCTGTTATGACAAACTACGAACCTACGAAACAGGCATAACGAAATGTTTGCATAAAAGCTAACAAGATTACGATAATCAAACCACAAGGAGGTACAAGATACCCAGACAGTGCCCACGAAGGGCCGAACAAACGCTAAAGCAAAGTTATGCCACGATGGGCCGAATACTTGTACGAAACAAAACAAGAAAAGAAGAGATATCAAAGTCACGTGCCTCACAGGGCTGGAATAAACTACGGTCTCGCAGGACCTGCGTTGTTGCTCAGGGGAAGTAATCTCACCTTAATCCAGGTTTTGGATCTCGGGAAGCACATCTGCTGTGACCTCCACAGTTGCATTGCCTCCTTCCTCAACTACAACTTCATTAGCAGCTTCCTGGGCTGGCAGCTGTTCGGTCCCTGCAACCTGTAGCTCGACTCGAGTTTCTTCATCAGCTCCAGCAAACTCATCGATTTGCTGATCCACGTCATCTTCAGGGGCATCGCCTTGCTCCTCAGCTGCTGCTGCACGGCCACTGGGGAGATCATTCTCAACCCATAGTGGTGAGTCGTCCGGAACGCCAGCCTTGGTCAAACAGGCCTCCCAGCTTGCTGCCCAAATATGGTCTTGGATGCCCGGCATCTGCTCGACGTAGCTCGAAGTAGTGGCATCGAAGCCCTTTTCGTATCCAGCATCGAAGGCTGCTTTTTTGGTATTGTCGATCTCAGCCAGGGCCTGCTTGAGGTTATCCTCAGCAGTCTCTAGGCTGCCTTTGGCCTCTGCGTAGTCAGCTTTGGCATTGTCTCTCTCTCGCTCGAGCCTAGCGACTGTTCGGAGCAACCTGGTGTTGTCCGTCAATAGTTTGACCCTCTCGGTTTCAGCATCTTGGAGCTTCTGACCCAGCGTCATCATTTTTTGAATAAACTGTACAGTTATGACAAATAAGTTAGTAGAATACTTAACTATCATGAGTAAGGACCTTTGCTACGAGAGAGTATTTGGTTACCTTGATTCCACTAACAAGACCAGTGGAAACGAGCCTATCTGCAGAGGACGAGGATTCTTTCTGCATATCCACGGGGAGTGCTAGCCCCTGGGCTAGGGCTAGAGCAGTGTCGGAGGAGCTGGCGCTGTCTCCAACATTCACGGGTCGATCTCCCCTCATGAGTTGAGGGGCCCAGACCTCGGGAGTAACTTGGGTGCTCGTCGACGGAGTCTCCAACGGCACCGAAGTAGTCAGAACATCGGTGTTCCCAGCTTCATCACTCCGGGGACGTTTGTCTCGATGAGCGTCGTCACCCTCGTTCAATGTGTCAGAGTCTCGGGGAGATGAGGAGGATCGAACCGAACCACCTCTGTTACGACGTGGTGGTGGTGGAGCGTGCCCGGTGGACGCTGCCCGGCCAGAGCCGCGTCCACGACCACGGGCAGAAACGGACAAAAGAGAGCCGAGATTCAAAGGCTGACGGGCCATTATACTTGGTGAAGGAGGCGAAGCTGAATACCCGGGTGATGAAGATTGACTGGTATCTCGATCAGGTAATAGCTGTTCGGCCCGGTGTCGAATGGACCTCCTTAATCTCAAGCGAGGCAGTGGAATACCTTCTGAGATAGGGACTTCACCGGACTGCCCGGCAACCGTCACTCCGGTGTCACGCCTTGAGCTTGAAGGCTGTACAGCGGTTGATGTGGAAGCAGCACTGGTACTAGGGTTGGCAAGCCTTCTGTCAATGACCCCCCTATACGCAGGCGTATACCCTAGCAGCACGTCGGCGTTGCGGCCCTTACCAGCTGTTCGGGTGCCAGGCTCCCCTGTGTATCTAAGAACTCTGTTGATATCTTCTGTTCGGATGTGGCTTGGGACGCGTCTGGGCCTTTTGTTGGCGTTGTCAGCTGCAACATTAAAATCCAGAGGAGAGATTAGAAGTTTGCACAGGCTATAAGAACTCAGTAAACGAAAAGGTACGAGATAAAATCGAGAGCATACGTGGGTAACCCCATATGTGGGGACAGTGCAAACCCACCACTTGGCCGTCTTCCCCTATTGGCTCGAACGCTCCAGTCACGTAGAGGAAGTCGATCTCGTGGTCACGAGCAGAATCTGGCAGGTTTAGCACGAGACGCTTTTCTGCCCTCCTAACTTTGAAATAAAAAGTGTTGTACTCGGGATTTAATACTATGCTGTACCACCACTGGATTTCCCAGATTCCTAATTGGGTCCCCAGGATCCTATTTAGAGCTAATACCCCCATCACTAGCCTGAAAACATTTGTCGAGACTTGCATGGGAGTGAGGCGGTACCAATTCAAAACTTGACGGAGTAATGGGTGGAGGGGAAAACGGACTCCACCCTCAACGATTGCCACTATCGGGATGCACATCCTGTCCCATGAACCGCCATCTCTGTCCGCCCCCAGAGGGGCGAGCTCGAGCCCTACGTTATCAGGGATGGCATATTTTGTCCTAAAGGCCGCCATGGCTGTAGGATTCTCGCAAAGTTTTCTAAATTTACCCGGTTTGGGAGCGTCATTATTTTCATTAGCCATGGATGCTTCGAAAAGCTTTGCAAAATCTAAACAAAACCCTAGCGGAAGGAAGATTTTTGGGACGGGAGGCCACAGAAATGAAACAGGAGAGTAAGAATGAGAATCTTACAGAGATGTTTGCAGTGGTGGCCTGAGAAGCAATTGGGTTCACAGATGGCGGCGATGGCGTTTTGAGTCGCTCAGGCTGGGGAAGACGAGAGGAGGATTTGAAAAAGTAAACCCAAATGAACCCCTTTTCAGAGGTTTAAGGGCTGGAGACGGAGACGAAACGTCCCTCTCCACGCCGTTACAAGTTAAAGTAACGGAAAGCGGGGTTTACGCTAAACGACGTTTGAAAAACGTCAGTTCAAAATTAAATATAGGGCGTACGAGATACGCCACGTGGAGTTATTTCCCCAAGATGGTATAATGACGAAGCCGCCAAGAATATCAAAGGGTATCAGATGTGATGACTGCTCGGGGCTGGACGAATATGGTCCAGAACGGTTGTTTCTAAAAAGCCCCACCCATTGCCCCCGAACAGTGGCAAATGGATGGGGCTGGGGAGCAATTGTAGGGAGGTATTCCCGAACAAGTAAGATTAGTCGCCGAACACGTGATGTGTTAGGGACACGTGGCAGACATGATAAGTTTGTTGCCGGGCAGTGCGATAAGCGGCTACGTGGACCAATGACATGAGAAGTTATTGGTCCAGACAGTCTGTTCGGCCGCTAAGGTCAAAAGACATGTGAAGTCATTTGACCAGATACAACAATGTGGACCAGTGATATGTGAAGTCATTGGTCCAGGAGGACTGTTCGGCAAAGAGGAAGCCGAACAGTGGAAAACGTTGCCGTAAGTCGTAACATGGCAAGAATGTACCAGAATGGTAGTATTCCATAAAAGGATACGATCCCGAGTATATAGGATCGAGGCATGAGACCCAACGTGAGTGGGGTGTTCGGATAATTATGGGAAAGAGTCCCAAAAGGACTAAGAATCCCATAATGGTTAAGCTATTATACAGATAAGGGAACGAGAATCCATGAGATACTAGGTTTCCTATACGAGGTAGGAATCCTAGGGCAACAGGGATGCTTGGGCAGCAAGCATCCGTGAACCTATAAATACGAGGTAAGCCTGGAGGAAAAAGGTACGCAATATTTGGCCATCTCTTATTGCTTTCCTACTGATAATTAGGGTTTAGATCGGTACGTGATACTAACTTAAGCATCGGAGGGCCTTTGCCACGAGAGGCAAAGGTGCGTTCACCCCTTGTCTGTTTTGCAGATTAGGGTTCCGACGAAGAACTAGGGTTTCGGTGTAGAGGCACGTGCAGCCGCTACAAATTGGTGTTGTTCAGAACACTAATTGTTTTCATCCCCCTACAAGTACAACAAGATCATTCAACTACTACTACTAGCATGCTTGAATTTCATAAACAACATAATCATGCAATTCCAACTTTTTTATTTACGATCAAAGTAACTTCTTAAACTTTAGGAAAAGTAAGTAGAGATCCAAAGTAGCAAGATTAAACTACTTATAGAAAATAAAGTAAGGATTTAACTACTTAAAAATAGTAAGATTGAACTACAGTTCTTCTAGGCAGTGTCGGCTACGGAAGATTGGTCGTCGGTTTGGATTTCGGCGGCGTAACGGCCCTCGGATTGCTTCGAAAGGAAAAGAGTTGTACTTCTTTTCCTAGAAACAACTTCCTAACTTTACCTAAGCTACTTTAAGGATCGATGGGTGGTATTGGAAGTGGTTTGGTAGTTTTGCTCAAGAACACTCAAGAACAAAGAAAGTTCTTGAACTTAGAACTAAGAACACTTGAATTTTTAGATAGAAGGAAGAGCAATTGCTTTGAGGTGTGAGTTTGAAGCATAGAATGGGCTTCTATTTATAGGCAAGGGCTTCCCCTCTCCTCATAATGGCCGGCCCTCTCTCTCTCTCTCCTTTCCCCAATTTTTTAATCCAATAAAATCTACTTTTTATGGAAGATCAAGGCAAAAATCCTAGGGTTGCATGGCTATGTTAGTACTAGATTTGATTCTTGGAACTAATTTGTGGTGAAGATGAGATTGGTACAAGATCCAAGGGTTTAACAATTGAAAGATGTACAAAGGAGTACAATGGAGTTAAGATTTGGCTTTGGAAGAGTAAAATCTCAAAGATTGGAAGTACATTGGTAGTTCAATGCCATGGTACAAGCAAATCTCCTTCCTCCTCTCCTCTCCCATCCGGCCCCCCTCTCTCCCTCTCTCCCTCACGGCTTCTCTCTCTCTCTCTCCCTCTCACTCTTTTGCCAAGTACACTATATATATATATATATATGCATGTGTTATATTGCAAGAAAAATAAATAAAAAGTAGTTCTTTTGGTACTTAAGATCAAAAGTAGTCTTTAGGTCTAGATTTCCTATGAAACTAATAAATTCAACACATGGTACTAAGGGCATTAGTTTAGTCTACCAAGTACTAGATATATATATACTAGTATACACATGTACAATTGGTGGTTCAAAACCCCATTAAAGAAATAATAAAGGGTATTTTGGGAATCTTGGTACCATGTACCTTTTTAATTAAAGTATTAAGTACTTTGTCACATGGCTTAAAAGATAGGATTAGTTTAATAATCCCCATGGTACCTTGAAAGATTCACCCTTTTAACCATTGGGTAAAAATTTTCCTAACTTCTATTATCCAATGGATAATAGTTATTAGGTCACTTTTAATATTAAAATAATAAAAAAGAACTTTAAAGTAAGTATACTTTTAATATAAACAAATGGGATTCTATTATCCAATGGGTAATAGTTTCCCTAGCATTTATTATCTAATGGACAAAGAATACAACTAATTTAATTAAAAGAAAAAGAATAATAAATTCTTAGTCTAGGGTTCAAAAGGTTCAAAAGTTCCATTGAGGGGCAAAACGGTCATTTTACGGTGAATAGATGGCCTCCTAGTTTAGTTTCTCCAACCGGATGGTTAAAAGCTAACTAGACTTGCTAAGTAGGACTAAAGTGCAAGAAATGAAACTTGAAGGGCTAAAGTGCAATTATGACAAATTACAGGAATTAAAGTAATGCAAGCAATTAAAAATTAATAACTTGAATAAGAAAAATAAATTTCTATTTATCGAAATTCAAAGTTATTACAACCATGGTGGGAGAAGATCCAATCACACCGTTTGATCCAAAGAACCAGTTGGTTGGGGGAGGAGATAGATCCCCACCAGGTGCTCCAAAAAAGCCCACTAGTGGATATGGAAGAAAAACGGCAAGCAGAGATAACTCTAAAGAAAAAGGGGACAGAACTGCCTCGGGCACCACGAGAAGGAGCAAGTCCCACTGAGGAGGAGAATCAATAGCATACTCGAGAAGTATACATAGTAGCGAAGATATCCTCGCCAAAAAGAGGAAGGAAATCGAAGGATATGCTCGTTTAGTCAAAAAACGAGAATATGAGATACGAGAGTTACAGCGGGTACGAGAGCACCCAAAAGATTCTGGACTTTCACGAAGGAATTCCGGGGGAGACAGACAGGCTCTACTAATCCATAAAAAGACTCATTCACGAGAAAGAATGAGCAAGAGCAAAAGTCCTATCACGAGACGATATGAAGCTTCTCCACGAAAAAGGAGAAGCAGAAGTAAGATCGAACACCAGAAAGGCGAAGGGCTTCTTCACAAAAAAGAAGGAGCAGGGACCGAAGTTTCACCCCCGAGGAAGAGGAAACAAGGAAACATCACCGTGACAGGTACAAGAGGCCTGATGCTGACTGGGCCAAAACTACGGCTCACAAGACGATGGAAATCGCGAATGGGACAGTGACTGCACGAGAAGTAGCACGGAAGGCCCTGAGTAACATTGCAGCCTCCCCTTTCGCAAGGAGGCTATAAGAGGCTAGGTTACCGAGCAGAGTGAAACACGGAACGTTATTGCTTTATGAGACAAACGCGGATCCCGTGGCTCACATACAGCACTATCAGCAAGACATGTTGATGCACGATGGCGATGATGCCATCTTATTCAAGATGTTCCCTTCGAGTCTCGGCAAGGTGGCTCTGTCTTGGTTTCATAAACTAGCCCCACGATCCATACGAGGATGGAGGCAGTTGGCTGAAGAATTCACTGCTCGGTTCTTAACAAGCAGAAAGGCCCCAAAAACGTTTGAAAGTCTTTCTACCATGAAGCAAGTAGACAACGAGCCGATTAGAGATTATGCAAAGAAGTACTGGAAAACTTTCAACAAGATTGAAAGTTGCAGTGAGGAGTATGCTATTGCAACCTTCAAAACTGGTTTGCCTGTTCGGGGAGAGTTGTGTCGTTCATTGAATAAACATCCGGTAGCAACATTGGCTAAACTGATGGAACGGATAGAGCAACACGCTAGAATGAAGGATGACATACTACGGGAGGATGGCAGGATTGTTGCCGAACAGCCAAAGGTACCTGTCAAAAAGGTGGACAAGCCAGAGCCTAAAACTTACAGGGAAAGAAAGGAGTACGGGCAGGCCAAGAAAGAGCCGTACAAGGATAAGCAAACTCCTGACCCCAAGTCTTTCTTTTCTATCACCACGGTTTGGAAGGAACCAATTTATAGGATTCTTTATCGAATAAAGAATCAGCCATATTTCAAGTGGCCCCCAAGTCTTGGTGGAGATAAGGACGCAAAACGTTCTACGAATCAACACTGCAGCTATCACAAAGATTGGGGCCATATGACGGAAGATTGTGAGATGTACAAGAGACACCTTGACGATTTGGTCTCTCGAGGCTATCTCAAGGAATTTATCCAGGAAGATCCCAAGGATAAAACGAAAGCCATGGAACTGGATTACGAGCAAAATCCTAAAGGGGTGATCCATATGATACATGGGTTGGCCACTCCTTATACGAGAAATGAGGTTAGGCTATTACAGAGGCAGGTCAAGCACGATCAACACGTGATGCGATTGGGAAACAAGAGAGGGCGAGAGAACGATGTGTGCAATGAAAGCATAGCATTCACAGATGATGATCTGGGAGAAGTCCAAATACCCCACAATGATGCCTTGGTCATAACCCTACGAGTTGGGGAATATGGCATCGAAAGGATTCTAGTGGACTCAGGGAGTTCTACAGAGGTAATGTACTATGATGCGTTCAAAAAGTTAGGGCTAGCTCAAACGGATTTAGAGCAATCTATAACACCCCTGATTGGATTTGGTGCAGGAGCAGTCTGGCGTCTTGGAAAAGTAACATTGCATGTTCGGGTTGGATCAATTGTGTTGAGAACTGACTTTTTGGTTGTAGATGTTCCTTCTTCCTATAACGCGATTATAGGAAGGACATGACTGCACAAAATGAGAGCCGTCTCTTCAACTTATCACCAAATGGTGAAATTCCCATGATGTAATGGGGTCGAAGTGATTAGAGGCAATCAGAAAGTGGCCCAACAATGTTTGATTTCCATCATTAAAAGAGCCCCAAAGGCCCATCACGTTCATACGTTAGAGGTACCAGATCAACCAACTATTGAGGATGTCGGAAGATGTCCAGCTGATAAGGTGGTCGAAGGCCGGGAGAGAATTCAGATCAACGAGACTGATCCTGAAAAATATTTCTTAATCGAAAAATCACTGCCAGCAGACGAAAAGGCTGAATCGATACAATTTCTTAAGGAATATGTCGATGTATTTGCATGGGTACCAGAAGAAATGCCCGAGGTAGATGCAGGTATAATCTGTCACCATTTAAATGTTAACCCTCAGCATAAGCCGGTCATTCAGAAAAAACACAGAGCAGCCGTACAACATGTGGATTCTGTTATTGAAGAAGTCGATCGTTTGCTGGAAGCGAAAGCAATACGTGAGGTTTACTACCCTGAGTGGTTATCGAACACCGTGGTTGTAAAGAAGAAGAACGGGAAGTGACGTGTCTGTGTGGACTTCACAGATCTGAACAAAGCGTGTCCAAAGGATAGTTTCCCTCTTCCAAGGATAGACCAGTTGGTTGACGCAACTGCTGGTTACGAGCGAAGGAGTTTTCTTGATGCATATCGAGGATATCATCAGATTGCTATGTATGGACCTGATTAAGAAAAGACTTCTTTTATCACTCCACGAGGGCTGTACTGCTATAGCGTTATGCCATTTGGGCTAAGAAATGCTGGGGCAACATACCAAAGACTTGCAACCATCATGTTCAAAAAGCTGCTTGGAAAAACTATGGAGGTTTACATAGACGATATTGTAGTAAAGAGTCAAGATAAACGGGGGCACATAACGGATTTGAAAGAAGATTTCAAAATCTTGAGGAAGTATAAGCTGAAGCTCAACGCCTCGAAGTGTGCATTTGGAGTTGGTTCTGGGAAGTTCCTAGGCCATTTGGTGACCATGAGGGGAATTGAAGCCAACCCTGATCAAATTGCAACCTTGCAAAGGCTACAAAGTCCCAAAACCACAAAGGAAGTCCAAAGGTTGACTGGGATGGCTGCAGCACTTAACTAGTTTATCAGCAGGTCAAGCGATAAATGTAGACCCTTTTTCAGTTATTGAAAAAGAGGGAGGGATTCGAATGGGGAGCAGAGTGCGAGCAAGCCTTCCAAGACCTGAAGAAGTATTTGGCCGAGCCTCCACTATTGTCAACTCCGCAGCCAGGTGAGTCTCTAGTCTTGTACTTAGCTATTTCTGAGCATGCTGTTAGTGCGGTCCTGTTAAGGGATTTGGGTACTGAACGAACCCCCATTATTTTGTTAGCAAGACACTACTGGATGCAGAGACGAGATATCTGCCCCTAGAGAAACTTGGCACACTACTTCCAAAGCCACAAAGTTGTGGTTTATACTGAGTTCCCACTGAAATCACTGCTACGAAAGGCAGATTTCTCGGGAAGAATCTCGACATGGTCCGTCGAGTTGAGCCAATATGATATCGATTATCAGCCATGTACAGCAATCAAAGGCCAAGTGTTGGCTGATTTTGTGGCAGAGTTTTCTCCTACAGTAGCTCCCCTGCCACCTACGAGAAAGGAACAAGAGACTAAGACATTATTAACAAAGGACAAAGTCTCAGCCAAACAGGACCCGAAAAAATGGAAATTATTCGTTGACGGATCAGCTTGTAATACTAGTTCAGGAATTGGGGTTGTCCTTTTTCCTCCTGGAGGAGTAATGATTGAATTATCTGTTCAGCTCGGTTTCAGTGCTTCAAATAATGTCGCGGAGTATGAGGCACTTTTAGCTGGATTGAGGAGTGCAAGGACTTTAAAAGCAGAACGAGTGATGGTGTATTGTGATTCACAGCTCGTGGAAAATCAACTGTCCGGGGAATACCAAGCCCGAAATGAGAAGATAGTGACATACGTGGAGGCAACCAAAGATTTAGTTGATACCTTCGAAAGGGTTGATATTGAACAGATAAGTTCTGGACAGAATGCTCATGCCGATTCTCTAGCTTGGTTAGCCGCAGCTGTTCAAACTGAACTCAAGCGGAGGGTAGCAGTTGAGTACCTGACGGAGCCGACCATTGGGAGGAGTGTTGAGCTGGTCTTGGCCGTGAACCAAGGACCAAGTTGGATGGACCCAATCGTGGAGTTTTTACGAGATGAAACACTCCCCGATGATAAAAAGGAAGCTCATAAGATTAAAACCAAATCTGCAAGATTTTGGCTGTCCCCAGAAGGGAAACTCTACAGAAAGTCCTTTACAGGCCCGTATTTACTCTGTGTGCACCCTGAGATGGTGCAAAAGTTTCTGCACGAGATTCACGAAGAGACTTGTGGAAGCCATGCTGGAGGTAGATCCATCACCCACCGAGCAATTACTCAAGGCTATTGGTGGCCACATATGTAAGAGGATGCCAAGGTGTATGTGAAAATTTGTGAGAAGTATCAGAAATTCTCACCAATTATTCGAACGCTAGCAGAAGACTTGGTGCCATTAACGAGTCCTTGGCCATTTGCTCAATGGGGAATGGACATTGTGGGTTCACTACACAAAGTAACTGGGAATCGAAAATTCCTGCTAGTTGCAACAGACTATTTTACTAAGTGGATTGAGGCAGAACCACTGGCCAAAATCACTGAACCTATGATAGAAAGGTTCGTGTGGAAGAGCATTATTACTCACTTTGGGGTCCCTTATTCATTGATTACTGACAATGGATCCCAGTTCTAGAAAAAGTTCAAAGCCTACCCTCAGAGTAATGGGCAAGCAGAAGCATCTAACAAAACCATTCTTGACGGGATCAAGAAGAGGTTGGACAAGGCTAAGGGGAAGTGGCCCGATGAATTGCCTCTTATTTTATGGGCACATAGGACAATACCTAGGAGGTCTACGGGAGAGACCGCCTATTCGTTGGCATATGGCACAGAGGCAATCATACCTTTAGAAGTGGGCCTTCCAACCAACAGGACTATATTGGTTGAGAGTGGGGGCAATGACAGAGCCCTCGAAATTGAGCTTGATCTCGCCGAGGAAAGGGCCCTTGTACATCTGGCTTCTTACCAGGAACAGCTGATGAATAGCTATAACAAGCACGTTCACCCTCGAGAATTTGGTGTTGGGGACCTTGGACTACATAAGGTGCTCAGCAACACCAAGCTAGCCAATGAAGGCAAGCTAGGGGCCAACTGGGAAGGCCCGTATCGAGTAACCGAGATTGTGGGCGTAGGGGCCTATAGATTGGCTGATCTAGACGGTAACCCAATTCTGAGGCCTTGGAATGTCCATAATCTGAGAAAATTCTTTGTTTAGAGGAATTGAGTTTGTTTTAGATTGCACTACGTGATTGTGTGTGGGAATTAAAATAAAAATCCCTTGTTTTTGATTTTATTCTATTTAGTTGCAAGGGGTACGAATAACGCCCCCTTGAGTTCCAGTATATCCAGCTTTTTGAAATGTTCATTTTTGAAATATGAAATATGGAATTTGGTATCATTTTCCTTATTCATACTGGGGAGCAGAGAATAGGCACGAATGCCACGTACAAATATACGTAATATGCATGGTAAAGAGAATATTTAGCTTAAACCAAATACGAAATATTTAGACCAAACACTTACACCTTGCACGTTTGCTAATAAAGTACGAAATACCTGAGCTGCGTACGACTAAACGCTATGATACGAAATACTTAAGTAGAATTGCTTCTTTAAATTTCGTAAAATTCGAAAGGCTTGCTTTCGGTTAAGTACGAGAAACTTACAGATATCTAAGCACAAATATACTTAGTAGAATCTGAGTACGAACAAATTTTGGGTTTGCATACGAGAACATGCAGAAATCAAGTACGAAATACTTGGGCAACAGACATAACGAGATATGTCTGAGACACATTTGACTAAGTACGAAAGACTTAGATCTTTTTAAGTGTGGAGAGCCGTATACAGCAATATGAAACACTTGCTTGCTGGATACTCAGATTTTTTAAAAGCATGAAAGGCTTCAAACAAGTACCAATAACCTGCACACGAGGACGTGCATGAAACCTGTCACCTGGTTAAACGAGATGTTCAGAGTGAACAGTTTGAGAGCAGCATACAAACAAGCATAGAACTAAGTATGAGAAACTTAAATACACACAACCATACCCTAGTATGAAAAACTTGGGATGCGTTTCAAATTTCGCAGTCTGTTCGGGAATACGACTATTTGAAGCAAATACTTGTGGTACAAGTTTAAAGCAACAAAGGACTACCAAAAACCAAAAACCAAGTTTAAAGCAGGGCCGAATACCTGTGTTGTCATCAAAAATAAAAAGAAAAGGAGAGAGATGTACTGATGCCTTGCAGGGCTGCAAAAACGACGGTCACGCAAGACCTGTAAATTGTATGGAGGAGTTGAGTGGGAGTGATCATACTTACCAGCCAGTTCAATCCAAGTTTTGGATCTCGGGGGGAACGTCATCTGCAACCTCTGTGCCAGCATTAGCAGTAGCACTCTCCTCTAGGATGATGGTTTCATTGGTCGCCTCCTGAACTAATGTATGTTCCACCACAGCATCCTGAGATTCCATCTGAATCTCTTCATCAACATCAGCAAAATCATCTATCTGTCGTTCAACATCATCAGTTGGGTCCTCATCATGCTCCTGAGGGGCTGCAGCTTAGCGGCTTGGTAAGTCCTTGTCTTCCCAGAGAGGAGAATCCTCAGCAACCCCACCTTTGTCAAACATGCTTCCCAGTAGGCAGCCAAGATTTGATCTTGCACAGCAGGCATTTGGTCAACATAGCTTGCCGTGGTAGCATCAAACCCCTTTTGATAACCCTCTTCGAATGCAGCCTTTTTAGTTCTGTCGATTTCTGCCAAAGCTTGCTTGAGGTTATCCTCAGCAGTCTCGAGTTTGCCCTTGACCTCAGCTTAGTCCGCCTTGGCATTCTCTCTCTCTCTCTCTCTCTCTCTCTCTCTCTCTCTCTCT
>BPLS01000142.1:690421-700849 GCA_019656275.1 Rhododendron kiyosumense | reverse complement strand
CCATTGGACAATAAATGTTAGGGAAACTATTATCCATTGGATAATAGAAACCCCATTTGTTTATATTAAAAGTTTACTTAGTTAAAGTACTATGAATAGTAAAAAGTAACTTTTTGATTACTTTAAAGTACCTTTTTGGATTATTTTATTATATAATCTCCCTAGCAACTATTATCCATTGGATAATAAAGGTTAGGGTGGTTATTATCCATTGGGTAAAAGGTTCATCTTTCAACCTAGCACATGGGTTATTAAATTAGTATCCCCATGTGTCAATTTCCCATTAGTGGAAAGTACTTAGCCTTTAAAATCCCAAGATTTTCCAAAGTACCCTTATTTATGATTTGTTAGGGTTTTGATACATAAGTACATATGTATATATTACTTTAGTACTTGGTTGTTATTTAATTGGCTAAGAACACATGTGCTTATTCCTTAATTCAAGGGAAAATCTAGTCTTTTAAAATCTCCCTTGATCTCTAGTACAAATTTTCTTTTGTTTATTGTTTTCTTGAACCTTGCATGCATACATATATATACCATGTGAGAGCAAGAGAGGAGAGAGAGAGGAGAGAGAACCGAGAGAGAGAGAGAGAGAGAGAGAGAGAGGCCGAATGAGAGAGAGAGAGAGAGGCCGAATGAGAGAGAGAGAGGAAGGAGGAATGAAGGGATTTGATTGTACCTTGGTTGATCTTCTTGATCTTTCAAAATCCTTGGTGTATCTAACTCTCCATTAACCTCCATTGTACCCTTGTATACACCTTGCATTTGTTTGAACCATTAGATATTGTACCTATCTCTTTCTTGCCCACCAAGGATCCATCCTAGCCATCCAATTGATCCAAGATCAATTCTTGGTACAAACCTAGCCATGCAAACCTAGGATTTTCCTTGATTTGTGCTTAAAAGTTGGATTTGATTAGATGTACTTCTTTGAACACCTTGCAACTTCTTGACCCTTTGATCATGTACCATTTCCATCTCAACCATCCATTGGATTCAAGAATCTCACCATGGTACACAATAGCCATGCAACCCTAGGATTTTTGTATTGATCTTCCTTGATCTCTTGCCAAGTGTCAAGGTGAGACTTAGAGAGAAAGAGAGGAGAGGGCCAAGCTCTTGCCTATAAATAGAAGGCCATTCCAAGCCTTTGAAAGCACACCTCAAGCAATAGCTCTTCCTTCTCTCTAGAAAACCATTTCCAGTTTCTGGGCAGCCACTGTCCCGTCGGAAATCCTCCATTTTCTCCTGTCTAGAGTAGTTTTTAGGATCAACTTCCTTCTGGAAAGTTGTAGAGCACTTCGAAACCTTAAAGTTAGGCTCAAGAATCACCCCAATCAGTTAAGAAATGACCAAGATATTGTCATCCGAAGTTCAGTAAAATTTCTGGATTTCCTTTTCTGGACAGCTTACTGTCCTCTCCTTTATCGCCATTTTTCTCCAACCTAAGTTCGTTTCTAGGATTAACTTTCTTCACGAGAGTTGTAGAGGGCTTCGAGAGCTTCGTTCTAGACCCAAGAACGACTCTATTCGGCCAAAGATTGACCGAGTTACTGCCGTCCGAAGTTCGGTCCAGATTCGGAACTTTCACCGCCCGTAGGATTTTCCAACTAGCTTATTCGGCCCCGACTAGTTTCGGATCAAGGTAGTTGTCCCTATCTATTTTTCAAGTATAAAGTAATTTTACATTTCAAACTCTATGTTTGTATAAGTTGTATGATGTTTAGGATGTAACTTTGATCGTTCTACTAAATTAAGATAAGGTTATCTTTTGAATTGAAAATGCATGTTTTACTTTCAAGATGTTTCAAGCATGCTATGTACCTAGAGTTGGATGATCTTGTTGTGTTAATTTCAAGGCTTTGATTGAATGCATGATTGTATGTAAAGTCTTACCGCGGAAGTCTTGCATGTTAACGAGACACGAGAATCGAGGAAGTAGAAACATGGCACCTAGGGTTTGATAACAAGGAAGTACTTTGGAAACCACATAATGACCATTTCGAGGGTATTATGTGAATGGTGTGTGTGTGTGTGTGTGTTCCAATGGGAATCCGGTATAGCGGAACCATTGTGAGGTTGTGTGTGTTCCCATGGGATCCCGGACCGGCGGAACCATGGTGAGGTATAGCTTGGTTATCCGCGGAGAGGAGCCAATGCAATGTGTGCCAATGGGAACCCGGTGCGGCGGAACCATTGTGAGGATACTTGGGAACCCGGAACGGCGGAACCGAGGTTGGGTGTGTATGGCTTGGTTATCCGCGGTTCGGAGCCAATGCTAAAGATTTTTGAATGGCTTGGTTATCCGCGGTACGGAGCCAATGCAAACGATTTTGAAAAGTTGGTTTTGTAAATGGAAATGATTGACACGGTCTACGACGAGTCGCGTAGGAGAAACAAAGAGAAACTTGGACACCAACGTTGATATCGAATATGTTAATGTTTGTCTTGTTTGTAAGTTATGGGTTAGCGGGTATGGGATTACTCTACTGAGCGTTATAGCTCACGGTGTTGCCTTGTGGTGACCCTGACATATTATATTGGTGGTGACGCCGGTATAATGTGTCAGACCTTGTAGATAATCGAGATGAACAGTTCGCCGTGGAAGCTTTTGGAGCAGAGGAGCTTGCTAGGATGGAGAATCAAGAGGTGCCGTAGTTAGGAACCCTAGTTTCCTTTTGTTATCCTATGTTGTATTTCAAAAGCTCTTACGAGAGCTATATTGTAATAAGAGCAGTGACTCTCCTTATTTTCTGTAATAAATTGTCCTTTTAACGTACCCTAAATTTTGGGGGCGTTACAACAACGCCCATTACAAGCCGAAAGAAATTGGTAGACACTTGCATAGGAGTAAGATGGTACCAGTTTAAAACATGACGGAGCAAAGGATCTAGGGGGAAGCGAACCCTGCCCTCGACAATAGCAACAATTGGGATACACATTCTATCCCATGAACCACCGTCCCTGTCTGCATCTAAAGGAGCGAGTTCAAGACCCACATTATCAGGGATATTGTACTCGGTCCTGAAGGCCGACATGGCAGCAGGGGTATCACACAGTTTCCTAAATTTGCCATCCTAAGGGCCATTATCGCCCTCGTCCGCCATGGGTATACTAAGAACGAAAGAATTCGGAAATGGCAAAGGGTGAAACCCTAGAGAAACAGGTAAAACTGAGAACAGAATCTCAGAATGAAACATAGGAAAGGAATGAGAATCTTACAGAGGTATTTGCGGCGGTTGCTTAAGGTGCAATCACGTTGTAGACGGCGACAATGGCAGAAGAAAGGAAATAAAGCTCTCGCCTGATTATAGAGAGAGAAAGAGGGGATTCAAATTCTTTCGGTGGAAAACCCGAGAAAGCCCTTTTTGGAGCTTAAAAAGGGAAAAAGGACGGAAATGAAACGTCTCCCATTGTGCCGTTACAAGAAAGGTAACGGGAGTTGGGGGATGAGCGGACGCCACCCTGACGACGTTTGACTGAGAACGTCAATTCGAAATTAATGCGAGGCATACGAAACACGCCACGTAGTAACGTTTTCTTAAAAAGATAAAATGACAGGGGCGCCAAAGACATCAATGAGTACTATGGCTGCCCGGGATTAGAGGAGTTCGGTCTAACGTTCGTTTCTAAGCTTCACCTATTTCCCCCGAATAGTGGCAGATAAGTAAAGCTGGGGAGCAATTATAGGGAGGTATTCCCGAACAGATACATTTAGTTGCCGAACACGTGATATTTGGGAGCACGTGGTAAGTATGACAGGGTTCATCGCCGTGCAGTGCGGTGAACGGCGATGTGGACCAGTGACATGAGACGTCATTAATCCAGACAATCTGTTTGGCTGATAAGGACAAAAGACATGTGAAGTCATTTGTCCAAATGAAGCGATGAGGACCAGTTGCATGTGAGGTCATTGGTCCATGTGGACTGTTCGGTAATAAGATAGCCAAACAGGGGGCAAGTTGCCCTAAATCGTGAGGTACAAAAATGCTCTAGGAGGTTCCAGAACAATGATATTTTGTACAGATATAAGATCCCGAGTATATAGAATCAAGGCAAGACACCCAACGTGGATGGATATTCGGGTGATTACGGGAAAGAGTCCCTACAGGACTAAGCTATTATACCGATAAGGGAACGAGAATCCGAGGGATACTAGGTTTCCTACACGAGATAGGAAACCTAGGGCAACACGGATACTTGGGCAGCAAGCATCCGTGAGTCTATAAATACGAGGTAAACCTGAAGGTTAAAGGTACGTAATTCTTGGCATTCATACCATTCTCCTACTGATAATTAGGGTTTATACCAGTATGTGATACTAACTTTGGCATCGGAGGGCCTTTGCCACGAGAGACAAAGGTGCGCTCACCCTTTGTCTGTCTTGCAGATTAGGGTTCCGACGACGAATTACGGTGAAGAGGCACGAATAAGCCATTGCAATCCAAATTGGTCTGAGGCATCAATTGTTTTCATCCCCCTACAATTATTAATAAAGTTCTACATTTGTTTGTGGGGATGTATGGATATACACTTATTGTTAGTTTTGATGTTGTAATGTTGTTTGGAAGCGTTGGTAACGATTGAGGTTTGGTTCGGTGACCATTGGAAAATTTTATTTTTCTGCCCAGCCAATACCGGTACTGCAAGTTTCCAGTACCAGTACCCAGTGTCCAGAACTTTGCCAATTTGGCATTTTGAAGGTTCCAGTACCGGTACTGCATTTTCCCAAATACCGATACCCGTTGTCGTTTTTTAGAAAATTCAACACGCTTTTTAGACCATTATAAATACCCCCCTTTACCATTTTTTACACCCAAAACCCACGAAACAAATCTGGAAACACCCCCTCTCACCTACCCCACTCCAATCTCACCCAAAACTCTTCATTTCTACCTTAAATCTTCAAGATCCAAGAGATTCCTTCCACAAAATCACTTGATTCTTGCATTTGATGAACAAGGGGTAAGTTTGGTGTTCTTGATTTCACTTTTCGGCTCTCGGGATCATCCTTAAGGAAATATGTTCCCTCGCCTAAAGGGAAGACGAAAGGCATGCTCAATCTGTAACTAAAATAGTAATTTTAATAAATTTGGAAGATGAAGTAGACCCCCGGATGGTTCAAATTGGTTCAACACTGTCCCCAGAGGAGCATTGTGCCTGGTCAGACAGGCTCGAAGAGTTCATCAGCGGCTTGGTATGGTCTCACAAAAGACACGCCTAGCGCCGCTCCTAAGATCGATAATGAAGCATCAAATCCCCTACTACCGGATGCCAAGGCAGAAAGCAAAAGCTCAGAAGGCTCCAACCCTCATACCATGTTCAAAACAGCAAGGCGGTGCTCCACCAAAGCACAAATGAGAAAGTGTAAAAATGGCCCGGAGCAAGGAGTTTCAGCTGAAGCACTCTGGACCCTGCGTTATCAAAGCCATTTTGGGGCTACGGCCAAAGATCATTGACCTCGACGGCAACAAATTCAATATCATGGTCAACTTGGATCGACACAAGTGTTGCTTTTTCCCTGAGAGAAGCTCGTTGGGCTGAAAACTCCAAGGGTGGGTAGTTCCAAACAAAAGTTAGAGCAGCCTTCTAGACCAGAAACCTTTGAAGGCAGTCTAGGCAAAAGTAAATAGGCAACAGTCGGAAGCTCGCTAGGCTGAAAACTTGAAAAGACGGTTCTAGGTAAAAGTTAGAGCGTAAAAGGAGAGGTAAAAACACTTGAGAGTAACATTGGCCTGAACTACATTCTGACCTGATTCCCCAGAATGTGGGATACATAGACAGTCTCTCTTTGAGACTCGGTCACGATCTATCAATTTGATCCAAGGCTTTGGTGCATCGCTATGGTGGAGAACAAAATAAGCTTCATTGGAGAAAAAGAAGGGGGAAACTTTTCATCTTTCAACTTTAGTGCAAACTGCTATTTCAATTATTAAAGCTGATCATAAAGCCTTAAAACATTTTAACCATGAAAAACAAAACAAAATGCTTGCGAGGCCTAATGGCTCACAACTTATTCTAAGCATAGCGAATGTCGCGTTTAACAAAGACTTTTAGGCCCTTGATGGTTTGTTTCAAGTTCAAAGCAATTTGATGTTGTTCAAGAGGCTTTTGCCAAGTTTTGTCATGCTGTGAAGGTCATGTGGACCTAATGTGGTTGTGTGGGGGTGTCGGTTCAGTCCGGGCCTTATAAGTGTCATCTTTCGCACTTTATGTCCATCTTGCGACATTTTTTCAAGTCTTTCGGTCTATTCTCGTGTTGTTTTACATTCATACAGGTTGTTGTCAATTCATACGGGTTGTTGTACATTTGTTTAATCTTACGCAAGTGTCAATTTCACCCATCTAGGGAATATTTGAATTTTGGCTCATTAATGCCTAAAATTGCATTAATTTCCATGTGTGTAAGAGCCCGTGTTGTATCCTAGGACTCTTCTTCCTTTGTTGCCTGAGCTAGGCAAGTCTATACATGTGCGTATGTCTGTGTGTTGACTCAGTTCGCTCGTCAATGCAAGTTGGATATTAGCGGTTGGTTTATACTCTCTTTCGAATGAACCGAAGGTAATGCAACTTTTACAGCACCGATATGGCATCCATAGTCAAAGCAGCACAGCATCAAGTACAGAGGGATACATTGCCCAATGCAAAAGCAAATCAAGCAATTCAAAGGGCGCTCTAACCAGCTCAAAAGTTATCTATTTGGGTATGCAGGCCTGAATCTCAACTCAAAGCAATAAAGCGAAAGTGTGGCTCAGTGGTAGCCCTCAATCATCAAAATTGTCCTGGTCATCGTTTGTGTCATCCCTTCCCTTAGGAGCCACCCCTCTCTATGCTTGCATTTTCAACTTGTACATATGTGTGTGTATCATACATTATCGTTGCATATTGTATATCAAATGTCAAAAGCAGGAAAGTGCATCAAGGCAACTCAAAAGCACGTTGAGGCATTCTATTGTCAGTGTTGAGGCATTGGCAAATCAAAAGCACGTTGAGACGTTCTACTGTCAGTGTTGGGGCATTGGCAAATCAAAGCACGTTGAGGCGTTCTATCATCAGTGTTGAGGCATTGGCAAATCCAAGCACGTTGAGGCGTTCTATCATCAGTGTTGAGGCATTGGCAAATCCAAGCACGTTGAGGCGTTCTATCATCAATGTTGGGGCATTGGCAAATCAAAGCACGTCAAGGCATTCTATCGTCAATGTTGGGGTATTGGCAAATCCAATCAACGTCAAGGCATTCCAAAGGATGCGATGAAATCTTCTGTGGAACCGATGCAGTGACGGTCCACCGTCCCCTTTCTACTCAATTCACAACGACGGTTTGTCCCGTCCAATTCGACATTCATCCCCAACTATGGTCCACCCGTCTGAATCCACCAATCAAGTTCCTTAAGTTTACGCGTCTACTTTGCTAGTATGCTTTGTTCTGGATAGCCTTGAGGGGTGTCTAGAAATCTTTGACGTTACTTGTACTAAGTCGATGGTGCTCTAACTCCCGTCAAAGAGGGGCTATTGTAGACACCCTATTTTGGACATTCCAAAATTAGTTTACTTACAGTATTTGATTCCCCAATAATGAAAAAGATCAAGAACACCCCGGGAATATTTGTGTGTTTGAGCTTTGAGTGGTTAAACCCCTTTTAAAAACCCTTCAATCCAAAACCAAAAAGCCTTAGCAAAACCCTACCTGCATACGCTGGTGAAAAACTGGCGTACGCTTGTCCAATTGCCACATGTCCGTCATCGGGCTTGGACTCGCGTACGCAGGTCAACCACCAGTGTACGCTGGTCAAACCTAGTCCCATCACCTTTATTTAGCCATGATCATTGGACTTTTGGGCCACCCCAGAACTCTGTAATCCGTCTAAAAGTTGATCTCGGGGCAGGGGATGTTCCCTACCCACTCTCTCAAGCCACCCATCACCTTGTCATATGCATTTAATGAAAGAAGACTTGCACTCCAACCCAACCAGCCCTCAAACCAGCTAGTTACACCCCTGCTTGTTTCCACATCTTCTATAAATACCCACCCATTGTATCCCATGTAAAGTGTTACAAGTTTGGTTACCAAGCGCTAAAGTCTCAAGTTACAAGCTTACAACCCTCCAACCCCTTTGTTCATCTCTTTGTTGTGTAAGGAATACTTAAGCAAGTAACATTACTTTCATCAATACATTCATCCCATTCTCTATCCTCGCCACTACTCAAGCTCAAACATCTTCCAAACTCAAAACTAAAGGTAAAACACCTTAGTAACATCTCTGTTCTGATCCCTGAAGGGGGCTGGCAAGGTCAAGGCTGGTAATCAACACCAATCCTGGCCCTAAAGCTAGCAAGGTTTCAAAATTGTTCATGGCTAGAACTGGCACACACCAGTCATCAGTACGCGTATGCCAGTTGTGGTAGTATGTGCAGAACTGGTTTGGGGATCAGTGTCTGGTTGTTTTATGTTTTTTTCATATCTATCACTGTGAAGCATGTTAAAATCAGTTTACTACTTTCCTTAGTTAAAACTGTTAATTTTAGTTTCGATATTAGTACCTACTGTTATGGAATACCTCTGGGGTCTTTCTAAACATGTCTCAAAACCCAGAAAGTGCAAAGCCAAGCACTGGTTAAGTGGCTACAACCTGCGTACCACAGAGGTCTACCCGCGTATGCTAGTTCAACCCCGACCAGTGGCTGACCATGCATGGTAACTAGGCTTTGGCCTCTGTTTTATCCCCCACATTGTTTATGGGGTGTTCTATTCTGTTGTTGGCCTATGAGCCCATTTAACCAACCTAGAATTGTATAAAAGCTATATATAAACTACCTAGTTTATCCTGGGTGTGCATTGGTCATTTTCAGAGCCCAAAGGGTTTAAAATAAGAACCGTGGGCTTAGACTTATTGGCGTACGCAAGTTCTTAAGTAGCGTACGTAGGTGGAATCAACATGCAGTGATTTGATCAGTGCATGCTGGTTTCTTCCTGCTCTCATCACTCCAGAACATTGTCTTCCAGTCTATTTAAAGCTCCCAAAGGAGTCTATTTTCAACCTATACTAATTGTTTCAATAAAGCAAGCATGCCATTTGTTGTTTCCTACCAACGTATTACAGTTTTAATCCCCTTTAACTATTACCCTGTCCTAATTGGCTAAATATCAATTAATGAGAGAGAATCGAATATTTTACAAATGCCCGAGTACAGACCGATCTCTAAATTGGGCGTGAGGGGTGCCTTAATAGAGATAGAGAATTGAACGTGGGTCAGGATTGATCAAGAAAACTGAGCAGTGAGAATTACAGTAGAAGACATCAGATTCATTTCAGAAAATAACTTATGAAAGATTAAAGGGTTAGTCATTTTTATCTAATTAATGGTATTTTCCTTATTTTTTATACAAGCAGATACCGAAAAATGGGTGAAACATTTTACCAGAAAATATTTTATGCCAAACAAACAGAGCCTTACACAGCCTTACACGAGTTTTTAAATTTTGTCACACAAACTAAAAAATTAATTTGAAATTATGAACTTGACGCAAAAATTTGTTGTATTACTAAAGTACTTAATTATTTCATCTAAAAATTAATTCGAGTTTTTCGTAATGGATCAGAATTATGAAAGGAAGAGAATATTCTTAAGAAATTTTATACTTTGTTTGGGACTTGAGAAAAGTGAAATAAAAGAGGAGAAAAGAAAATTAGAGAAGGATGAAAGGAAACTGAGAAAAAAATTCCACTATTCATAATTCTAAATTTTTCTATTTTCTCTTCTCTCTCCAAACCAAACACAATGGGAGAGTTAATTTTTTAATTTTTCCTTCTTTTCTCAAGTTTAAACAAATCATTAATGTCTATACACATGACCAGAATTAAAAAATTATAGTTCCAACAGGAAGAGAGTAGTACTTCATATTTCTTTTTCTTGTTTCGATATGGTGTTTTGAAAATTTTTTTGAGTTTGGTTTTTGGGTAATTAGTGGAGAGAGATAGAGAGAGAAATGACAATAATGATTGGAGAGAGAAGAAAGGAGAGAGAAATAAAAGTAATGATTGAAAGTAAGGATAATAAGTGTTTTTGGAGTTCCAGCTTACAATTTTGCGGCCTCGAAATTCAAAGGTTTCAAGATTCAAAATAACACCTCATTCTGTGTGATTCTCGTCGTCTAAACAGGACAAAGAGTCATTCATTCATCAATGACTACGAATTTGGCATTTAAAATAGGACAAAGTATGAATTATCTCTCTATCGTTTGGCGATGACATCCCTGAGATTTACTCGTAACCACTTTACCCACCTATGGTTTTGGAGTTAAGTGCAACTATAACTCTGTTAATAGAAAATCTTAAATGACTTGAATACCCCGTTCATCTTGTTCATGTTCTCTCTCTTCCTCTATCTGTTTTTGATAGGGAAAACCACAAACCACCCCTTCCC
>BPLS01000142.1:675759-690321 GCA_019656275.1 Rhododendron kiyosumense | reverse complement strand
CCCAAAAAAAATAAAATAAACGAGTAACAGTTTTTTTTTGAAGGATTTAATCCAAAATTTCTTCTCGAAAAGCACATTTTTCATGTTAAATTCAACTCTGAACATGAACTCATCTTTAGAAATCGATCTTTATTGCTCAAAGCTAAGTTCATTTTTAGAAATCGATCTTTAATGCTCAAAGCTAAATTCTGGGTGGTGCCCTACATATTTTTAAAGTTAAACAATAATGATAGAAATGTTTCTTTATATTATTACTTTAGACTTCATAATGCATCTTAACTACTTTGTTACTAGTGGCCAAAGTAGTTGGCTTGAATTCTACTTGACTTCGTCTTGAAACTTGGTAGTTAAAATTGTATTATTTTTGGGGGAAAACATTTCAAAAGAAAAAATTGTCCAGAAGACTTGAACTCGGACAATCCATATGGATTAAAATCAACTTAACACTAAGCTAGTAAAGACATTTGTGTTATAAAATGAACAAGTAATATATATACTCCCTCCGTCTATTTTTAAGTGTCTTGTTTCGCAACTCCAACTTATTAAAAAGACATTATCATTATACCTTCCACATCAACTTTTTCATTCATTTTTCTTACTTATCTATCATCATTACACGTTTACTCACTACCTTTTCAAAATGGATTTACTTTTAGGGACAAAATAGACAATGCACCAACTTTTATCCACTAACTTTACAAAATGGACAATTATTAAGGGACAGTCCAAAATGAAATACTGAACTCTAAATAATGGACGGAGGGAATACTAATTTACAAATAATATTAGAGTGCCCCTAAAATTTGAAATTTTTTGGATGCCCAAGGTCGCCTGGGCCGGCCCTGTCACCGACCTCTCTCGTAGTTTCATACTCAACGGAAAATGCTCGCAACAAACAAAAACCGCCGCCTTCGCACGTTAGTATTTTCTTCATCAGACCCATGGAATATCAATCCTCGCCATCTCTAGGTCCGTCAATTTCCTCCTCCTTTTTAGGGTTATTGGGTTTTAAAATGTTGGTGATATTACAAAAGTTTACACCGAAAAGAAACTTTACAATGGACAAATTAACAAGCTGAGTCGCAGAAATCTCGCTCTCTTTAAGGAGATTCAAGCCCTTTACAGTAATAAACCGGTGCAGTAGAAAATCTCTTACTTGTCCCCTCCAGGATATAACAGCCCGATAATTTATCGTATGATTCGAACCTACTCTGCACAAGTAGGAAAACCCAAAGGTCCACAATAAAACACCCTTACACTTTACCCAAGACTCTCACTCTCATATTAAATTTACAAGCTATTTGTTTAGAGAATAAAGATGGACAAAGCTGGAGGAAGATACTAAGTGTTTAGGAGAAGTTGGCTTATGGCTCTATGGCTTGCCTCTTGAATATAAAGCCACCCAAGCAAGCCTTATATAGGCAAGAAAGAATCCATATCATATCTTTTCATTAATGACTAGATCTCATAGGATAGATATGAATCTAAACTATATCTTTTCCATTAATGACCAAATCCAATTAGATATGATCTTGATTTTAATTAGATTTACTTAGATATGGATAAACATGAAAGATATGCTCCTTCTAGATTGCTCTTAGATATTTAGACATCCGCTAAGATAAGAGCCTCTCACACAGATATACACGTGACTTATAAAAGTCTAGCACCAAAAAATGTACAGAAATTTAATATTAAAATAATAAATTTTCAACATAAAATTTACTCCTTTCGTCCCTATTTAATTGTCCACTATGATTTTGCATGCATTTTCAACTTATATCGACGTACATTATTAGATAGATCTCAATTTTTTCTCTAAGACAATGATTTCAAAAAGATGGAGTAAAACATAATATACGTTTAGAGATATAAGCCATTGAAAATGCACACAAAACCGTAGTGGACAATTAAATAGGGACAAAGGGAGTATTTTTCTTGATTTTGTGCTGTATTGGACTACCGGTGTCAATTTGGAGGCTGTCAGAGTTGAATTTTGCCGTGGAGGTGGGACGGTAATGGACATATTGGTGCGAGATATGAGCAGTATTGCAAGAGAAAAATCCTGGTGAAGATCCTGGTCATACTAAGAAAAAAAATCTCCCTCTCTCCTGATGTGTGTGTGTGAAGTACATAGAGCAAAGATAGGGTTTCATTGGAGTTACAGGAAGAAGATGAATCATAAAGGGTGGTGTTGTCTTTCTATCACACGAATTTTGGAGAAAAGTTCAGTTTTTAATGCTAGAAATGCGTTAGGAGCGCATGATGTACGCATACCGTTACTTCGGACGAAAAATCTAACAGTTACCATAGGTGGGTAAAATGGTTACGAGAAAATCTCAGGGAGGTCATCCGCCAAACAGTCAAACCATAGGTTACCAAGTAATCCATGCTTTGCCCTGTAAAATACATTCAAATGAATTAAATGTTGCAAAAGAAATACATTGAATGGTTGGATTTTCAGGGATGCAAGGTAAAGGATAATGGAACAAAGAAATTACAAGTTTAAATTACAACGGGAAAAACAGCTTTTTCCACCTTCATTGCACATCAATTGATACAGATTCAAGAAGAAATAAATGTACTTTGCATATTTCAAAGGGAACTAACCCTTTTTCTTTGTTGTCTCTACTCCTAAACTAAGACACCCCAAGAATCTTCTCCCAATACCATCCTTTTTCCACCACCATCTATATCTCTCTCTGGCCCCCACCGGCTTCTCTTCGCCTTCGTCTCCTCCCAGACCGTCCCAACAGAATTCTGCCCTGTCGGCGCAGCCGATGAACAAGTGACAAACCACCACCGTCGCCGCCATCATCATCGTCATGATCGTCACTTTCTCGATCAGATGAATCATAAATGACGACAGGAGATGCCTGACGAAAACCACCACCACCACCTCCATCTGAATTTTGGTCCAATTCCCTCTCATGCTGTCTCATTCCCCTATTCTGGCCAACATTTCCACCCGGTCCAAATGCATGCAATAGAAGGAACACATTAACCAAATTCCTATCAATTCCCACTTGGAAATCCTCATTCCCATCCATGACCCCGACATCAAAACCATCCTCTTCATCCGTATCAAACTCATAATGACTTCCTTCCAACACATAATCACCAAACACCACCGCCCCAGGCATCGATGAGCTTATCGTACTAATCACGTCATCCCGTTCTCGCTCGTGCTCGAGCCTTCTCCATTTTTGTTCAAGAGCAGGGTCCACCTCCCGCGGGCGAGCACATGGGTGATCCACCCTCACGTGCTTCCTCAACTCCTTGTAAGTTCCTGCAAACGAGCAGTTATCCTGTGTGCAGCTTCGGTTCTTTGCATTCAAATACTCCCGAGCAAGCTCCACCACAGTCCACCCCTTCACCTGGCCTCTGCAAAGAGGACATGCAAGCACTGTTACTTCGCACTTCTTGATGGGCCAACTAGAAAAGGGGTCAGCATTCAGATCATCATCCGGGCCCTGGGACAATGGTTGGAGTTGAAGGGGCGATGTGACTTTGGTGTAGGCTTTCTTGTACTGATCTAGGCAGTTGGAGTAGCGAACGCTAGTGCCGCACATGTAGGGACGGCAACCCTTGTCGTGAGAAGAGCATAAGAGGAGAACGGCATTGTGGGGGTACTCCATGCATACGGAGCAGGTAGCGTCTACCCAATCTTTCTTTTCCAAGATTTTGGAGCACTTCTTAGGGTTCATGTCATCTGATATAACCTGATTATATGATGCCAATGGATATGGGGTTGGCCTGCACTGTCGTGAGGAAATCTTGCGTCGTCCCCTGGTGCCTTTTGCCATTTCCTAGCTCTGACCTGAAAACAAGTGTTGATTCAGGAAACCAAACCGAAAGAGCTAGAATTTTAATAAGCCGCAAGTAATTCTGAGTAGACATAATTAGTAGAAAAGGCAAGTATTAGAATGTTGCAGTGTCTCTGCTTCAATATTTTCTGTTCCACCTACGACTCAAGGGAAGAGAAGATCAAATTGGAAATGAAAAGGTATTTTCATGCAATTATCAACCAGTATAAAAGAATACATTCGAAACAATTTGTAAGTGTTCAGAGATGCTGCATGTTCAAAGTTCGAAGCCTTTCTTAGAATGTGAAAACAAAATTTGTGTATTCACGCAACTATATCTAGCTAATATGAAGCTAGGCAAAAACCCATCAGCACATAAACTTAATTTGACAAATGGAATACAAATAATTTGCAATATTTAAATTTCACGATACCATGTAATTCCTATTGTTTCTTATGCAAGTCTGGTACATACTTTGCTATTTGCTACAAATAGATACTGCGTGGAAAATAGAAAACCGACCACATTGCATGACTTTAACAAATCTCAGTTCATTCCAACCACTTCAAGGAAAGACAATAGAATAAAATAAGCAGGTGGATCAATTTCAAGTAACCAAAAATAAAGGTTGCTCTTATTTCTACAAATGGAAAGATGGCTCCTTGCTAAATACACAACTTGTTTACTTTGCCAAAATTACAAATTTCATAATACATTGATTAAAACATAACATGTACTGTTTAAGTTAATTGCCTGATCTGCTTGCTCCATTAGATGCCACATTTGTATAGAAGATTCATTGTGTTTTCATTCAGAATGTTTTGTACTGCAATCTCAAAGAATTCAAAGCCTTTCTTATAATACGAAAACAATGTGTATTTGCATGACTATTCCCAGCCAGTATGAAGCAAGGAAGAAAACCACTCAGCATGTAAGCTTAGTTTGACAAAAGAAATATAATTCCTACTGTGACATATTGAAATTTCCGAATACCACATAATTCCTACTGTTTCCTAGGCAAGTCTGTTAAGTTAGGGTTTACTTTGTTATGTATTTGTTACTTAGGGGCAATAACATGAGAAGAGCATCCCTTTCACAAAAACCGAAAGACCCTAGATATCCTACCATTTCAGCACCTTGTGATCTTTGAGAAGTACGAGCCCTCCCCTAGAATGTTTTTGTAGATTTCCAAAATTCCATGGTGGATCAAGACGAGAATGAATCCGGGAATCCAGGACATACTCATCCTAGAGCTTCTGCTCTCCTCTGGGTAGGGGTTTTTTATAGAGAGAGAGGTGAGTCGAGGGTAGCCCCCCGCTTGACCGATTTCTCGGAGTCGAGGAAGATCTCTCATCTGATGACCCTGAACAAGAAGGAGCTGCTCTCGATGTGAGATCAGCAGCAAAAGAAAGAAGAAAAGGGCCATGATCCTATGTTCGTTTTCGCCCTGCCCCGATGTATTTATACTTTTACTCTTGTCAATATAAATACAAAGCGTGAGAGAGAGAAATCTAATTTTGGTGGCTCTCCTTTCTCCTCAAAGTTCACATGGTATCAGAGCAAGTCGATCTAGGCGACTTCTCCTAGCTGATCTTTTGTCGATCACCAGGCGCCTTCCTTCTGTCTTGTGACCGATCTTTTTGATGCCTTTTATGAAGACCCAGTTGAAGAAATTGCCCGACAGCTGTCTCACTCTCGTTATTTGAAAGACCCATTTGCAACGCAACCTCCGGCGACTTTCTCCTGGACTTGCCGACCATCGCCACTCGTTTTCTGACCTCCGGCGACATTATTCACTCCATTTTTTAAGTTTTCCAAGTGATTACGAACTCGATCTGTGAGTTTTTGACCTTTCTCAAGGCCGTTCGAACTTCTTCGTCCAGTACCCAGTGACTTTCTGCCATTTCAAGCTTAACCCAGTCTCCGACGACCCTCACCGGAGCTTTGTCAGCCTCCGGCAACCTTTTCCCGACTTGTGTCAGCTCAGATCTTACACATAGCAGCCTTCCGATCACTTCCCGACGTGACCCAATCAAACCCAACCCTCACTAGGACTCCGACAAGCTCTTTACAAAATCGCCAGACATTCGCCAGGACTTTTCTGACCTCGCCGGATTTCTCTGACCTTTGTTGCGTTACAGTTGGTTGTTTTTGGTGCGTTCAAGAGCTGGGTCAGATGTTAGCTGCAACAATAACCATCAATAGCCTCCTGTGACCAGCGCAATCCTTTGGCGACCGCTGCTTGAACTGGGTAAGGTCTCTTTGCACTCATTTGGACCAGGGTCTGAATATTCAAGGTTTTTCAGACCCCAATCTGTGCTAGTGTTCTGTTTAACATCTTATAAAGCTCTGTTGAACTGTTGTCTGCATCTGTGCTGTAATAAGAGGTATTTTGCATTAATTTGCTCTACTACGCACTGTTTTGGGAGCTGTTTGTTACTGTTGGGACAGTATTTGCTCTTATTCTGCACTGTTGAGGCTGTTTGTGCACAGAGTTGGCTGAATTTGGGCTTAAAATCACTGATTTGATTGAGTTGAATTGGTGCTGAGTTGACTCAAATCTCGTATTCTCAGCTAATTCACTGAGGTTGACCATTATTTGGTATCGCGAAATCAACTGGGCTTGGTCTGCAAGTTGGGGTGTTGTCTGGCATTTACTCTACTACACACTGTTTAGTCACTGTTTTGGGAGCTGTTTGTTACTGTTGGGACAGTGTTTGCTCTTATTCTACACTGTTGAGGCTGTTTGTGCACAAAGTTGGCTGAATTTGGGCTTAAAATCACTGATTTAACTGAGTTGACTGGGTGCAGTAAGTTGAATTGGTGCTGAGTTGACTCAAATCTCGTATTCTCAGCTAATTCACTGTGGTTGACCATTATTTGGTATCACGAAATCAACTAGGCTTGGTCTGCAAGTTGGGGTGTTGTCTGGCATTTATTTTACTGCTTTTCTGTTGGTATGGCGGAGTATCACAAGAATGTTCCAGTCGGTGCTCTTTCTCAGGAGGAGTTACAAACTCTCAGGTGCCTGATGGCTAAGCTTGACATTCTGTCTACCACAGTTTTTACTTCCACTACCTCCTTTGCTCACACAGGTATCTAACCTAGTGCATCTACTGCCTCCTCCTCTCTTTCTTGAATAATAGATTCTAGTGCTACAGATCATATGACAGGTTGTTCATCTCTTTTTGACTCCTACTCTACGTGTTCCGGTAAGGATAAAGTCCGAGTCGCAGATGGATCCCTATCTGCTATTTCAAGAAAATGTTCCATTCGCCACTCTCCAACCATCTCACTTTTTTCAGTTCTTCATGTTCCAAATTTTTCTACTAACCTTCTCTCTGTTAGTAGTCTTACCCATTTCTTAAATTGCTCAGTGATATTTTTCCCTACACATTGTGTCTTTCAGGAACTGGATGCAGGGAGAGTGATTGGCAGTGGTAAAGCCCATGGTGGTTTATACTTTTCGGAATTTGCACCTCGTTCATCTTGTCCACCTTTGTCATGTGGTCAAGCTCTTAAAGCAGATACAGGTTCAACTCTTCCTTTGTTACATCAATGGCATCGGAGATTGGGTCATCATTCTTTTGGGATTTTAGAAAAACATTTTCCTAATTTAACTAAGCACTGTCCTAGGAGTCAGTTTTTTTTGAGGCTTGTGAGCTTGCGAAACATAAACGTTCCTTTTACGCTCCTGTTAATCAAAAAAGTGGTTCTCCGTTTATGGTTATCCACTCTGATGTTTGGGGTCCTCCTGACACCTCACTTTCTAGTTATCGATGGTTTGTCACTTTTATTGACTGTTATTCTCGTGTCACTTAGGTGTACTTACTTCGATCTAAAAATGAAGTGTTTTCGTGCTTTAAATCCTTCCATAAAATGGTGTGTATTTTCAATTTGACACCAACATTAAGATTCTCCGTAGTGATAATGGAACTAAGTATCTCAATGGGCTCTTTCGGGCATACCTTGATGACAATGGCATTTTCTTTCAAACAACTTGTGCTGGTACTCCATAGCAAAATGGAGTTGCTGAACGTAAAAATCGTCATCTTGCTAAGGTAGTTCGCTCTCTCTTGCTCACTATGCATGTCCCTAAACACTTTCGGGGAGAAGTTGTTCTCACTGCAACTTATCTTATCAAACGTATGCTATCTAGTGTTCTTCAGTTCAAAACTCCTCTTGAGTTTCTTGCTGTCAATTATCGAGTCTCTTCTCTTCCGCCAACGATCTTTGGTTGTGTGTTTTGTTCATGCTCCTAAACATCGTGGTGGTAAGTTAGATCCTAAAGCTCGTAAATGTATTTTTCTTGGCTACTCTTCTACCCAGAAAGACTACAAATGCAATGACCCTCACTTCCAGAAAATATTTATTTCTATGGATGTCACTTTTTGGGAACTTAAGTCTTTTTATCCCTCCTCTAGTCCATCTCTTCAGGGGGAGAGTGATAGAGAGGTAGTGATGTTAATATCTCATAATCAAGAGTCATGGTCTTACTTCCCAATATTTTGTTATGGTGCAGGGGAGAAGGAAACTCAAGGGAGGAACCAATATCTGAAGAGAGCAAACCCAAGACAATTTGATAGGCCTATCTAGCAAAAATACAATAGGCGACCAAAGGGTCAGCCTACATGTGCAATGCCACCTTGCCAATCACTATCGCCTACCCAATTTCAGACCGCTCAGCTGGCTCATCTGGTAATGAATCTTCTCCCATTAAACCTCCCTTTATTAATTCTGATAATCTTCTTGTTACTCTTTGGAAAGGTGTTCGGTCATGCACTCAACATCCCATCACCCAGTTTATCTCTTATGATCGTTTATCTCCTTCATACCATGCCTTTGTTTCATCTCTTTCTTCTCTATCTATTCCACAGAATTGGCAGGATGTATTTATGATACCTAAGTGGAAAGGAGCTATAGCAAAGGAGATGACAACTTTAAAAAAGAATGGCACTTGGGAGCTAGTATCACTTTGAAGAGGAAAGATATCAATGGGGTGCAAGTGGGTTTTCACTGTTACGAAGAATGCTAATGGTACAGTTGAGAGATACAAGGCGAGACTTGTTGCCAAAGGTTTTACCCAAACCTATGGTATTGACTACGAGGAGACGTTTGCTCCAATAGCAAAGTTGAACTTTGTGCAAGCTCTTCTTTCTTGTGCCGCCAATTCGAATTGGCTTCTTCAATAGTTTGATGTGAAGAATGCATTTCTCCATGGCGATTTAGAGGAGGAGGTGTATATGAATATACCACCAGATGTTTCTTCCTCTGCAAGTGAGGGAAAGGTGTGTTGATTGAAGAAGATACTTTATGGGTTGAAACAATCGCCTAGAGCTTGGTTTGGCAGATTTACAAAGGCCATGTTTAGTTTTGGTTACAAACAAAGTCATCCAGATCATACTATGTTCATCAAGAAAGGTGCTAGTAAAATTGTTGTCCTTATTATTTATGTTGATAATATAATAATGACAGGCCATGATGTGAATCCTATAATCCTGGGCTAACTTCGTTACCCGCGCTCGTCTAGGCACCCGCGAGAACCCTTGCTCACTTATCACCACACCCGGGCGCCGGTGTGGCGCCCCTTGCTCATTTTTCGAAGCACCCGAAGGCAGGCGCAACACATCGCTTAAAAGGGAACGCCCTAGCATGTTTTGCTATCATATTTGGATTCATGTCATAAAGATCTTATGGGCTTTTTACGTGCTGGTTGTCAGCTACCTAACGCACAAATCTCCTCCTCTATCCGGGCTTGGGACCGGCTAGTAAAATTATTTGACTAAAAGGAAAAATTAAATTTGCTTCAATTTTCAGAGCTAAGTTTACTAATTATATCACAGAATTTTAACTACGTATGAGGTATAACAAAAGATGCATACTTCTCTCCTTCATTTTTATTTTATTTATTTATTTTTATTTTTATTTTATTTTATTTTTTTGGAGGGGAGGTGGCATTGGCCCCAGCTAGCTCCGACCCTGATCAATAGTGCGTGAGACTTTTTTTTTACCAAGTCAATAGTGTGCCAGACTACAGGATGAGAAAAGCAGCTCAATAATTCAATGCACAAATTCTAGTTAGAGAAAAGACTCTCTTAGTGGCTTGGTATTGGCTAGAAGGGGTAAATAAAGTTCTATGTAGTAAAATATATTCAACATCCATCACAATAACCATACTATTCGAACCAAGATGGGATATCGTAGCGCAAATGCCTAATTATTTAAAACGGGATAAACTTATCTTCTTCAACTGCTAAAAGTCAACTATGGCAAGACACCCTCAACTAGCTAACCGAAACAAGTCCATGCAAAAGATGCCTTCATGGCCAGAAACAAGGTAGAGATTGTTGTGAGAGAAAGAAGGAAAAGTGTATAGGGTGTTAACTAACCCTAACAAAAGTGAGCTTTATTTATATTATGTGGCTACTAGTTACATAACATAAGCAACCAATGTGGGACTAAGTCCAACTATATTCTAACACTCCCCCTCAAGCTGGAGAATAAATATCATAAAATCCCAACTTGTTACGTAACAACTCTAAACGTGGTTTAACTAAAGGTTTGGTGAAGATATCTGCCAATTGAGCTCCTGTAGACACAAAAGGGGTAGCCAACACGCCACTATCTATCTTCTCCCGAACAATATGACAATCTACCTCAATGTGTTTGGTTCTCTCATGAAATACCGGATTCGAAGCAATATGTATTGCTGCCTGATTATCACAATACATAGGAATAGGTAACTGTACGCTAAGCCCCAACTCCTCGAGCAAAGCTCTCAACCATACAACCTCGCATGTAGTATGAGCCATGGCACGATACTCTGCTTCAGCACTGGATCGAGCAACCACAATTTGTTTCTTGCTCTTCCAGGTAACTAAATTTCCACCAACAAAAATATAGTACCCAGTTGTGGACCGTCTATCAGATGGTGATCCTGCCCAATCAGCGTCGGTAAAGGCTTCAACACGCAAATGACTATTTGAACGATAAAACAAGCCACGTCCAGGATGAGCCTTGAGATATTTCACAATACGAAGACAAGCTTCCCAATGTGGAAAATGAGGGGTTGACATGAATTGACTTACCATACTGACAGCAAATGAGATATCAAGCCTTGTATTGGTGAGATAATTCAACTTGCCTACCAAGCGACGATAACGGTCTGGATGAGGAAATATCTCCCCCTGATCAACACACAATTTGACGTTTGGATCCATAGGAGTCTCCGCAGGCTTTGCTCCCAATAAACCAGTCTCCTCTAGAATATCTACTGTATACTTTCTTTGAGATAGACTGATCCCTTCCCTGGATCTTGCTATCTCAATACCCAAGAAATATCGTAGCTTACCCAAATCTTTGGTGTGAAACTGATGCTGTAAGAACTGTTTCAGCTCATCAATACCTTTCAGATCATCCCCAGTAATAATGATATCATCCACATACACAATTAACAGTACTCCTTCCCGATCTGACTGAATAGCGAAGACAGAATGAGCAAAATGAGAGCGACGCATACCAAACTGCAACACAGCATCACTAAACCTGCCAAACCAAGCTCGAGGGGACTGCTTAAGACCATAAAGGGCTTTGCGAAGGCAACACACCTGAGAACGCTCCCCCTGAGCAACAAACCCAGGAGGTTGCTCCATATACACCTCCTCGAGCAGGTCACCGTGTAGAAATGCATTCTTGACATCCAACTGAAATAAGAGCCAACCAAGATTGGTAGCCATAGAAATAAGAATGCAAACAGAGTTAATCTTAGCCACAGGAGAGAAAGTCTTGGCATAATCAATGCCATACGTCTGGGTATAGCCTTTGGCAACAAGACGGGCCTTGTACCGTTCTACGGTGCCATCCAGATTATACTTGACGGTAAATACCCACCGACATCCAACGGTAGACTTTCCTGGTGGAAGAGAAACCAACTCCCAAGTGCCATTGTCATGAAGGGCAGACATCTCAGTCTCCATAGCTGTTCGCCACTCAGAAACAGATAAGGCCTCTTGAACAGTGTTAGGAACAAAAATGGACGAAACAGAAGTAGTAAAAGCACGAAGGGACAGAGACAGGTGATCATAGGAAACAAACCGAGCAATAGGATGAGATGTGCAAGATCGAATACCTTTACGAAGAGCTATAGGAAGACCAGGTGATGGCGGAGACGGAGGCGGAGGCGGAGGCGGAGGTGGGGGTGGGGGTGGAGGTGAAGGTGCAACCAGATCTTGGGACGGAGGAAGCGTGGTGGCTGGTACTTGTGGAGCTGTTAATACTTGTTGCAGACGAACATACACTTGCAAGGGAGGACTAAATGGTACACAAATAGGAAACACAGACTCAGTCTCAGAAAGGTCAACTAGAGTACTGTTACCCGAGTAAAAGGACAATGACTCATTAAATGTGACATCAGCACAAAGTGACGACAAAGAGATGGTGAGTAACACTTATACCCTTTCTGAGTGCGCAAGTACCCAAGAAAAATACACCGAATTGACCATGGATCAAGTTTGTCCCAGTCAGGATCCAGAGCATGAACATAACAGGTACACCCGAACACTCGTAAGCGTAATGAGTGGAGAGGGCGACCAGGAAATAAAATTGTATGGGGTATCTGACCACCTAGAACGCTAAATGGCATACGATTGATCAAGTAACATGCTGTAAGAACAGCATAACTCCAGTAAGACTTAGGAACTTGCATTTGAAATAATAGAGCACGCATAACCTCTGATAAATGCCTAATCTTGCGTTCAGCAACTCCATTTTGTTGTAGAGTTCGAGCACAAGAAGATTGGTGAATTATACCATGGTCATCAAAAAACTTAGAAAGAGAATTATGAAAATATTCATCTGCATTGTCGGAACGAAACATACGAATACAAGTATCAAACTGAGTTTTGATTTCCATATAAAATGACTTAAAGATAGAAGACAACTCTGACTGCTCTTTCATGAGATAAAGATACGTAACACGAGAATAATCATCGACAAAAATAACATAATACTGAAAGCCAAAAATATTAGGAACACGCATTGGACCCCAAATATCAGAATGAACTAAGTGAAAAGGACGGGATACGCGACTCTCAACCTTAGGATAAAAAGATACTCTATGATGTTTACTAAACTCACAGACTTCACAGGGCAAAGCATCAACACGGCTACATGAAGGTACCAGCCGTTTAAGATTCTGAAGGGATGGATGACCAAGTCAACAATGATGTTGACAGGGTGACACAGAAGACTGAAGGGCAACAGAGTTAGGGTGAACATTGTCGGTAAAGTAATACAAACCACCACGCTCAATACCACCACCAATTTTTCGCCCCGTTTTGAGATCCTGAAACACACAACCATCAAGAAGAGATGTGATAGAGCAATTTAAAGATTTAGTAAATTTACTGACAGACATAAGATTTAATGGAAAATGAGGAACATGCAATATGGAATCCAAAGTCAAAGAAGAAGAAACAGAAACCGAACCCAAACCAGTAATATCAGTGGTAGAACCATCAGCTAAGGTAACATGAGAGGGTTTATCAATAGACTGATGGCCAGAAAGAATAGTAGAATTACCAGTCATATGATCAGATGCACCAAAATCAATAACCCAAAGAACAGAAAAACGAGAAGTTGCAATACAAGCACTAGAACCTGTCTGAAGTGACACAAGGCGTTGGTACTCCTCAATAGAAATAGTCACCATAGCAGTGGAGCATGCAACCTGCCTAATATCCTTGGAAGAAGTAAAAGAAGTAACCCGATGAGCCTGAGGAAAATCATGTAGGTCATAGCAATGCTCCACCGTATGATTAGTTCCCCCACAATAAGTACAAAGTCTAGAACCATGGCCTCGACTATGGCCACCTCCCCTTAACATGCGACCTGTAAGACTAAATCCACAACGACCAGAATCATGACCACCAAAATCACGATCAAAACGACCACTGTACCCATAATCACGGCCGCAACCAAGGTCACGGCTAAATGAAGAACCAAAATCACCAGAATAAGCGGAAGTAGAATCAAAACCAGATTTCATTGCAAACATATCACCGTACAATGAGAGGCAACTAATTAACTACCGATAGATTAACCAACCAAATACTCCACCAACAAACGGCCAATAAACAAGAAATAAGGAATTGATTGACCGGCTAACGACCAAGGGCACGACAACGCATGCATCCAACTGCTTCAACAAAAACAAAGTAGCCACCGAACAACATAATCCCAATATCGAGCAACAACCAAGAGCTCATATGCCAACATAGACCAAATAACTCAACACAATCGAACAACCGAAATTGGACTTCAACATACCCAAACTACCATCTATTGGAGAGGATAAACTGTAAATTGACCAAAAAATCCAAAATTTCCAAAACAATAGTACATAAGAGTAACGGAACAGTACCAAACAGTGATGAACAGTAACAGTGATGAACAGTGCATGGTGAACAGTACCAGCGATCTCTGTTCTAAATGGCGGCCGCCTAGGCGCTTGGAGGTGCCCTGCCGCCACGCCAATAGCCCTTGGCGTTTGATTTGGCGCCCAAGAGGTTTGGCGGTGTTTGGCGGCCGCCTAGGTGGGCTTGGCGGGCTTGGCGGCCGCCTAGGCAGCCTTGGCGGTCTTGGAGCTTGGCGGTCTTGGCGGCCTTGGCGGTCTTGGCGGCCGCCTAGGCGGGCTTGGCGGCCGCCTAGTCTAGGCGTCCTTGGCGGCGGTGTCGGCGTCTTTGGAGGCCTAAAAAA
>BPLS01000142.1:657967-670759 GCA_019656275.1 Rhododendron kiyosumense | reverse complement strand
GGGGGGGAGGAGGAGGAGAAAATAGTGAGATATGAATTTTGAACATGAGATCTAATTAGTGGCAATTGTGCAATTACTATTGTTTGAGAGAGAGGGGGAGAGCTGTAGAATTTATAGAGCAAATCAATAGTTAGGATTTATAGAGAGATAAGATTCAAAAATCCTCTTCCCTTATATAGTATGTAGAGACCCGTAAATTTCCGTTATATAATTTTCATGTTTTATAAATGGATAGATGATGGATTAATGAGAAAATTAAAGTTGGGGGTCAAAGTGCGAGAAGTTGAAAGTCATGGGTGCTAGTGTAATTTGTGCATGTGTGTGCCGTGTATATACCTGGGGAAATTTTTTTCCATTTTTACTTTTCATCTCATCTCTCTCTCAATCTCTCTCATTCTCTCACTCTTTCACCCAAAAACTCACCCAATCACTTAAAACCCACAACAATCTACCTTAACTCCATCGTCTTCTTGCATATTCGAGCTCATATTGCACTGAATAGAGCCCAGTTTGGTGTATTTTCACTTAGTTTGAATTTCAGAAGCTAAGGCTTTTTCAATCTCTTTGTTTTTGGCTTGGATACTCGAGGTAGAAAATTCTACCTCTCTTTATATGTTATTTGAGTGTTCTTATGCCTTATTTGAGCTTGTATTTGTTGTTCTTGGGATTGGATCAAAATCTGTCAAGTTGTGAAAAAATCGTCGAAATTCTAGATTTACTACTAGTAGGACTTTTTTTTTACCGGTAGAATTTTGTTGTCGCAATGATGTGTACCCACTGTTTTGTACTTGTACCTGTAGGATTTGTCCCCTGCTGGTAGGATAAATTGTTCAGTTTTTACTTTTTGAACACCTACCGGTACTATCTCTCTTTCTACCGGTAGAAACCTTGCAAGACAAACTTCTGTACACATTGTTTCCTGTTTGTACCGGTAGCTCTTCACCATCTACCGATAGACCACCAGTAAAAAGGCCGAATCTTCCTGTGTATTTTTCCAAGCCTCAAACCCTTTTCCATGGGCTTTAATGATTATTTTATTATATATATACAATAATAGCTTGGGAACTCAGGCATGACATCATGATCATTAAAATATCCAACTTGGATCTGTTCGAATTTGTGAATTCTTGAAAAGATAAGTATGAGCTTCTAAGTTGCACAACATTTGTACGAACGGTACACATGAGCATGTGATCCATGCGAGAACACTTGGGGCCCATCGACAGGTGGGTGCCTGGTAGGGGATATTGGGGTCCCAAAAATAGCCCGGTAGGAGTTAATGCTCATAATGATCACTCAAGGCCTAACCTTCAAAGTGGGTGCTTGGCAGGGAATATCGGGGTCCTAAAATTAGCCCGGTAGGAGCTTTGGCTAAGACACATTGATGATTCGAGTTATTGAGACATAAATGAATCGAACACGATATAAGAGTATGTCGAGATGAAGGATTGGAGATATTGGAACACTTGATTATGATAGTTATACTTCCTCCGTTGTCATTTGATTTCCCATCATTTGTTCTTCCGTTTCGCTCATTTGCATATAGAGTTTGTGTAGACTTTTCTACTGGGCTAGTATAGCTCAAGCCTTATATCATTTTCAGGTGCTAACCCAGAACCATAGCTTGCATGCCTGGAGTGCTTGGAGTGTGGACATTACTTTTGAAAGCTAACCAAAGGAGTTATTCATTCATCTTTGTAAACCTCTTTTGAAAGATGCATTTGTAACTAAAATTGTAATTCTTTTGACTTGGAACATTGCAACCCTTAATACTCTTTTGAAATTTGATACCTATGTTAATTTGGGGCCGTCAAGCCGATATTGTAATATTTTGGAACCGTGTGAACTTGGAAGCATAATTATGGGAATGGAAACACAGAAATCTTTTGGGTATCATATGGAATATAGTGAGGATTCTTATCATGAAAATTATTTATATTTATGTTGAAAATCGAAGGCGTGACAACTTGGTATCAGAGCATATGTTTAGAACCACTAGAGACCGTGGGGAGGCGTTTTGCCTCATGAGTTCAAAATGTCGCGCCTTCTAACATAATTTGTGCATGCTTGTATGACTAACATTCATATGATTACTCAACATTGCATTTTCTGATATTGTGAGAGTGGCGTAGAGTTGTTATTGACCCGTGTTGGGAAGTTAGGGCTTTGACCTTGTAATGATAATGTGGTGGTTAATAGTTTTCCTTTTTTATATCATGTAGTAAGATGCCTCCCAAGACGCGTGTCAAATGAGGTGGGGCCAGAAATCGGGGTGGTCATGGCCGTGGTCATGGTCGTGGGGTGCCTCTTGAGGATAAGGTTAGTCAGCTTGGGGAGAACCCAAGTGGGAACCCGAGGGCAGGGATCGGTCGAGGTGCAGGAGTACCACCCAACCAGACTCAATTCACTAGGGACCTCGTTGCAGCACTTACAGCTGCCAATCTTTTAAATCAAGCTCCTAGGGAGAATGTTGAGGATTGAGCCATGGTAGCGATGCGAGAGTTTAGCCGTAGAAACCCTCTAGTGTTCAATGGGACTAGTAGCGACCCTTTGGTAGCTGACCACTGGTTAACTCAAATTTGTAAACTTTTCAGAGCTCTCAATATCACAGAAGACAACATCAGAGTAGGTATCGTGGCTATACAACTAGTTGGGGAGGCCAGTGAATGGTGCGAATCCGTTCTAGAAAGCAGGAAGGACGCGAGGAGAGCAGCAAGGACCGCGGCTCAAGTGAATGAACCTGATGTTGAAAATTTGACGTGGGCAGAGTTTGAGGCGCTCTTTGAGGAGCAATACTTTCTGGAAACTCCCCGTGAGAATCTGAGGGAACAATTTGAGAAACTGGAACAAAGTAATATGACCGTCTCAGAGTACGTATAGAAATTTCAATCGCTATCTTGTTTTACTCCAGAATTGGTAGCACCGGAGGAGAGAAAGTGTCGGCGATTTGAGAAGGGGCTGCACAACACCGTGAGGAGGATGGTGATAGTGATAGTCCAATGCAGGATGAAGTTTTCTGAAGTTGTGGAGTGTGCAAGGAGCATTGAAATTCCAAAGGAAGCACAAAGGAATAGGGGAGTTTGGGAACCTCGACAACCAATCGTGAGTGCGAGTTCTTCGTCGGGGAGCTTTGGGAGTCAGAGGAGGAAAAGGCCAAGGGAGCCATCTCAGACACCGCAGGGTAGTTCGTCGAACTTTAGGCCGCCGCCTTCTTCTTTGGGGACTTGGGGTGCTCTGTCTAGACCTTCACCCATGTGTTACAAGTGCAACCAACCTGGACATATTCATGCTCAATGTCCACACATCGAGAAGGCTTGTTTCGTTTGTGGTAAAGTGGATCATCTTGCTAGGAGTTGTCCTCAGGGGTCGAGAGTGCGCAGTGAGTCGGGTTCCGTGAAGTAGCCGGGAACGGGGCGTAATGTGGGCCAGCCGGGAACGAGGCACTCTGAGGCAGCAGCAGCCTCACTTCCGCCAAACTACGTCGATTCAAGGTTCCGGTGTTAATAAGGGAGCGAGTTCTTCTGCGCCTACTCAGGGTTCCAATCAGAGGGGAGACTTTGTGCAAGGTCAAGGTACCCAAGGGCGAGTTTACAGCATCACTACTGCTATTTCACCTACTACTTCTCAGGCTCCGGAAACTTCTGTTCTGAGGGGCACTTTACTTTTGTTCAACTCCTTTGCTAAAGTCCTCTGGAGCATTACATTCATTCATTGCTGCATCATTTGTGTGTGCTTTGGAATTGGAATCGGAGGTTATTAGTCCTCCTTTGTTTGTTGAAACACCTCTAAGGGTAGAATGCCACTTGACCATATTTGTCGAGACTGTGAGTTGGTCATTCGTGATCGTCGCTTTGTGTTCGATTTCATTATTTTGGGAATGTCAGGGTTTGATCTTATCTTGGGAATGGATTGGCTATCTACGTTCCATGCTACCATCGATTGTTTCAAGCGTCGAGTTCATATTTGTCCGCCTGAGGGTGTTTGTTTCGAATTCTATGGGGAACGTCGGGAACCGTTGAAACCGTATTTATGTGGGTCTCGTGAGCTATAGTCGGTTTATTCATTGTTGGAGAATTTGATGTTAAATGAGGATGCCTCCGTGCATGGGGAATTACCCTTAGTGATTTGCGACTTCTCGGATGTGTTCTCGGAAGAGTTACTTGGTTTACCTCCCGAGCAAGAGATTGAATTCTTTATTGATTTACTTCCGGGTACCACTCTTATCTCTGTACCTCCATATCATTTCGCACCCGCTGAATTGAGAGAGTTACAAACCCAGTTGCAGGAATTGAAGAATCAAGGATTCATTCGTCCAAGTACGTCTCCGTGGGGAGCACCGGCTTTGTTTGCCCAAAAGAAGGATGGTTCACTCCGTTTGTATATCAACTATCGTAAGCTAAACCGAGTCACTATTAAGAACAAATATCTTATGCCTAGAATCGATGATTTGTTTGATCAACTTCAGGGAGCGACTTGCTTTTCCAAAATCAATTTGAGGTCCGGTTATCATTAATTGAGAGTTCATAGAGAGGACATCCCTAAAACCGCTTTTCGTACTCGTTATGGCCATTACGAATTCGGCGTGATGCCATTCGGTTTGACGAACGCTCCAGCTACTTTCATGGACCTAATGAATTGTATCTTTCGTGCATACCTTGATTGTTTTGTGGTCGTATTCGTCGATGACATCCTTATCTACTCGCCTATTGAGGAAGAACACCAATCTCATCTTACCATCCTTCTTGAACTTTAAGAGAGCACCAAATATACGCTAAACTTAGTAAATGTGAGTTTTGGTTATCGGAAGTCAAGTTCTTGGGTCACGTGGTTTCGAAAGGTGGAGTGTCTGTTGATCCGAGGAAGATAGAGTCAATTATGAATTGGCAACGACCGAAGAATGTGTTCAAAATCCGTAGTTTCTTGGGTTTGGCCGGGTATTACCGCCGTTTCGTTCTTGATTTCTCTTGTCTAGCAGTACCGATGACTAGATTGACGCGTAAGGGGACTCGTTTTTTTTGGAGTGACACGTGTAAGGCGGCTTTTGAGGAGCTAAAGAAGCGTTTGACTATAGTACCGGTTTTGATTGTACCTGAACATGGAGTTGGCTACTCTGTGTACTGTGATGCTTCCAAGGAAGGGTTGGGATGCATGTTGATACAAGCAGGGCAAGTAGTAGCATATGGGTCTCGGAGTTGAAAACTCACGAGCGGAATTTCCCGACACACGATCTAGAACTTGTGGCCGTCGTATTTGCTTTGAAAAGTTGGCACCACTATTTATACAGTGAAAAGTTTGAAATCTTTTCTGACCATAAGAGTTTGAAATACATGTTCTCTCAAAAGGAACTTAACCTTCGTCAACGCCGTTGGATGGAGCACTTGGAGGATTATGATTTCGAATTGCAATACCACCCAGGGAAAGCGAACGTTGTGGCGGATGCATTGAGTAGGAAACCGACACACCTTGCGAGCTTAGCGATTCATGAGTGGAAAGCAATGAATGATTTGGGCTCCTACGCCATGTACTTTGAGGATGTTTGGGAAGGGGTCACGTTGTGTAACTTGACGGTGCAATCGACTTTGTCAACTCGAGTAATTGAGGCTCAACAACATGATGAAGAAGTGGAGGAACTTCATACTCGATTCCTTAGTGGAAACACTCAAGAAGGATGGATGATCCACGCCAATCAAAGGTTGCGCTATCAAGGGAAGTTGTTCGTACCCATTTCGTGTCGGGAAGAAATTTTACGAGAGTTTCATCATTCTCTGTTAGCTGTTCATTCAGGAGGGATGAAAAATGTATCACGACATGCATAGGCAATTTTGGTGGCCCGGAATGAAGATAGACATTGTGATTTTCGTATCCAAGTGTCTCACGTGTCAACAAGTGAAAGTAGAACATCAACGACCCGCGGGAGAGTTACAACCATTGCCAGTAGCCGAATGGAAGTGGGAGAATGTGACCATGGATTTTGTTATGGGTTTACCGAGGTCGCCGAGGCGGCATGACGCAATTTGGGTAGTTGTGGACTGTTTGACTAAGACCGCTCACTTTTTGCCTATTCAAGTCACTAATTCTGTGGATATGCTTAACCGTTTGTATATTCGGGAGATTATTCGATTTCATGAGATTCCTGTATCTATCATATCCGATCGAGATCCGAGATTTACTGTGCATTTTTGGCAGAGTTTGCAAGCCGCTTTGGGCACAAATCTTTTGTTCAGTACCGCGTATCATCCTTAAACTGATGGGCAATCCGAGAGAACGATCCAGATTTTGGAAGATATGCTTTGGGCTTGTGTCACGGACTTCCGGGGTAGTTGAGAGGATCATTTGCCATTAGTCGAGTTCGGGTACAACAATAGCTATCAATCTAGTATTGAAATGGCACCGTACGAGGCTTTATATGGAAGACTGTGTCGATCGCCTGTCTATTGGACTGAATTGGGAGAAGCAATGTTAGTGGGGCTAGATATGATCAAGGAGACTTCTGAAAGCATGAGAATGATTCGTCAACGCCTTAAGAAAACTCAAGAGAGAACAACCGAACAAGTTAAGGTGATTCGCCAAAGATTGTTGACCGCTCAAAGTAGACAAAAGAATTATGTCGATCGTCATTGTCACTCGTTGTTGTTTGAAGAGGGAGATCATGTATTTCTCAAAGTATCGTTGCATAGAGGTTTATCCCATTTCCGGAAAAAGGGAAAGCTATCGCCGCGTTATATCGGGTCGTTCGACATTATTGAGAAGATTAGGGAGGTTGCGTATCGTTTAGCCTTGCCACCGAGATTATCGGGCATACATGATGTGTTTCACGTGTTAATGTTGAGGACATACGAATTGGATCCGTCACATGTATTGAAGTGGTCCGAACTCGAGTTAGAGGCCGATGCGTCTTATGGGGAGGAACCGATATGTATTCTAGATTCGCGCGATCAAGTGTTGAAGGGTAAGATGATACTGTTAGTACGAGTCTTATGGAAAAGTCAGGGTAGTGAGGAACAAACTTGGGAACGAGAAGATGAGGTTAGAGAAAAGTATTCGCATTTGTTTTCAGCATAAAATACCAAAGTAAGTACTTAAGATTGAAGTATTTTGATGTTTCACATGTTGCATAATATTGGTGATTGAGGCTTTTGCATGTATAAGTGATGCATGACTAAGTAGAGCATGGTTGTTTAAATTCGAGGACGAAATTTCTTTAATGAGGGTAGAATGTAAAGACCCGTAAATTTCCGTTATATAATTTTAATGTTTTATAAATGGATAGGTGATGGATTAATGAGAAAATTAAAGTTGGGGGTCAAAGTGCGAGAAGTTGAAAGTCATGGGTGCTAGTGTAATTTGTGCATGTGTGTGTGTGTGTGCTGTGTATATACCCGGGGAATTTTTTTTTCCATTTTTACTTTTCATCTCATCTCTCGCTCAATCTCTCTCATTCTCTCACTCTCTCACCCAAACACTCACCCAATCACTCAAAACCCACAACAATCAACATCAACTCCATCGTCTACTTGCATATTCAAGCTCGTATTGCACTGAATAAAGCCCTCAGTTTGGTGTATTTTCACTTGGTTTGGATTCTGGAAGTTAGGGCGTGTTCAATCTCTTTGTTTTTGGCTTGGATACTCGAGGTAGGAAATTCTACCTCTCTTTAAATGTTATTTGAGTGTTCCTATGCCTTATTTGAGCTTCTATTTGTTGTTCTTGGGATTGGATCAAAGTCTATCAAGTTGTGAAAAAATCGTCAGAATTCCAGATTTACTATTGGTAGGACTTTTTTTTTATCGGTAGAATTTTGTTGTCGCAATGATGTGTACCCATTGTTTTGTGTTTGTACCGATAGGATTAATTGTTCATTTTTTACTTTTTGAACACCTACTGGTACTATCTTTTTTTCTACCGGTAGAAACCTTGCAAGACAAACTTCTGTTCACACTGTTTCTGGTTTGTACCGGTAGCTCCTCGCCATCTACCGGTAGACCACCAGTAAAAAGGCCGAATCTTGCTATGTACTTTTCCAAGCCTCAGACCCTTTTCCATGGGCTTTAATGATTATTTTATTATATATATACAATAATAGCTTGGGAACTCAGGCATAACATCATGATCATTAAAATATCCAACTTGGATTTGTCCGAATTTGTGAATTCTTGAAAAGATAAGTATGAGCTTCTAAGTTGCACAACATTTATATGAACAGTACAAATGACCATGTGATCGACGCGCGTACACTCAGGGCCCAACGACGGGTGGGTACCTAGTAGGGGATATCAAGGTCCCAAAAATAGCTCGGCAGGAACTAATGTTCATAATGATCACTCAAGGCCTAACCTTCAAGGTGGGTGCTTGGCAGGGGATATTGGGTTCCCAAAATTAGCCCGGCAGGAGCTTTGGCTGAGACATATTGATGATTCGAATTATTGAGACATAAATGAATCAAACAGGATATAAGAGTATGTCGAGATGAAGGATTGGAGATGTTGGAACACTTGATTATGATAGTTGTAGAGACCCATATTTTTTAGGCCGTATTTTTCTCTTGTAAATGTACGACTTGTCAAGATAAACGGTGTGGATTTACGGTGCGGCATGTTCGTGAAAGGAAATAAGAGTAAATAGATGAGAGGTGCATGTGTGAGTGTGTGGTGTGAGGGCATGGGATTATTTCTCCCATCTCTATTATTTCCAGGAAGCACTTTCCCATTCTCATTTTTCTCTCGGCTGTCTCTCTCTCTAATTCTCTCGTCTCTCTCCGGCTCTCATCTCTCTCTCCCGACCTCTCCACCAAAAGCCCACCAAATTGGTACAAAACCCATACAAACCTACCTCTATTTTGGCTTCTGTATGCGATTCCAACCTTGAATCTCGTAGGTTTTCCTCGGAGAAGGAGTATTCGGTTGATTTCGAAGTTTGGAGAGCTAGGGCCTGCTCAACTTGTGTGGGTTTCGCTTCTTGACTTGAGGTAGGGAATTCTACCTCTCTTTATATGATTATTTGAGTGTATCTATGCATTGTCCGAGTTTGTATTGGTTGTTATTGTGATTAGATTGAAACCCGAAATTTTTTGTCAAAATCGGTTGTTTTTCCCAGATTTCCTACCAGTAGAACGTTGTTACTTTGCCAGAAATTCAGTTCCCTACCGGTAGAACAATTGAAAAATCCCTTCAAGCTGCTCAAACGTATAGCAGCAGCTCAAAAGCTGCTCAATGTATTCAACTTCTACCGGTAGGAATTCCTTACCTACCAGTAGGTCAGGCACGAATACCATTCTGTTTTCAGTTTCTACCGGTCAGGCACGAATTCAAAATGTTGGCCATTTTGTTTTCAATTTCTACCGGTAGGAATTCTTTACCTACCGGTAGGTAAAGTTCTACCGGTAGGACTTGCTTGCCTACCCATTCTGTTTTCAGTTTCTACCGGTACGAATTCTTGACCTACCGGAATTCCTACCGGTAGGTCAAGATCTACCGGTAGGACTTGCTTGCCTACCCATTCTGTTTTCAGTTTCTACCGGTAGGAATTCTTTACCTACCGGTAGGTCAAGTTCTACCGGTAGGACTTGCTTGCCTACTGGTAGGAGATTAAGCTGCTGCAGTATCTTTTAGCTGCTTCCTTGAGCTGCTGCAGTATCTTTCAGCTGCTTCTCTATATCTTCCCACTCATATTCTGAAATCTTTCATTGACTCGAATGGGTTTGTTTTCGCATTCTTTCAAGTGTTTTAGAGAATATTACTCGTTTCTCACTTAGAGTGGTATCCAATGGACTAGGGTGAACTCATTGTGTTAGGAAATAAGAAATAGACATTATTGCACATAGAAAGATGAACAATACATTTGAACATGTCTAGTGATCTGATGAGTAGTATTGAAATCCATTTTCTCTCGACTCGTAGAATTCTTAGATCCTTTTAGTATATGCTTTTACGGACTCCAAATATAGAAACTAGATGACCAAGCATCGCAAAGTCTAGTCGTGGGTTGATATGTGGTATATGAAGGTACGGGGGTGTACTTTTAGGTACGGTGAGGAAGTGGGTTATCGTGGTGTGCTTAAAGGAAAAAGGCATGCATTACTTAATTAGTCAGAGTCTTGATATAGATGACAATTTGGAATGTTTTGAAATGTAATCAATGTGGTGAATTGGTAGATTGTTTAGAATGCTTGAAGTGAAAATTGATGTGTGAAAGAAGTGTTTGAGATGATAAAATAACTTGTGTCCTCTCGACTCGTCAAATCTTTCAAACCTTTTGGCATTCTCCCTATAAGGTTCAAGTGTAGAAACTAATGGAATGAGTTTTGTGAAACAATAAATAGATTGATGATGAGTTGATTGTAAAATGATGATGATTATGAAAAGTGTGGGAAGTGACCCAAGTGGCTATTTTGAGGGAAAAGACTCGGGGTGACCCTGCGCTCGAGGGAACCAGACCCGAGGTGACCCAACTGATTATTACTATTGTGGGAAAAGACTCGGGGTGACCCTACGCTCGAGGGAACTAGACGCGAGGTGACCCCATCGATTATGATTATTGAGGGAATAGACTCGAGGTGACCCTGCGATCGAGGGAACTAAACCTGAGGTGACCCTACTGATTATTGAAGGGAAACATCTAATTAACAGGAAAGATTTGCAAATAAAGGGATTTGACTAATATCAATGTGGACATGAGGAAGATTGTAGTACCATACGAATAATAATAAGATGTTTATGAATTGATTATAAACAAATGTAGAATGACGTGAGTTTGTTAATGTACTTAGTTAAAGAAGCAAATGGTTAGTGACCTTTATGTGAGGTCTAGGACCCTTTGACTATAGATTGCAGCTTGTTGGTAGTCACTTGTACTATAGGCCAAACTGTCAATATTCACTCATTCATGGTGCATGATTCATCAAATTTACATATAGTTTGAGTATAGAATTTTCTACTAGGCACGTGTTTGCTCAACCTACTATTTTAGGTTCATTGCAGGTCATGGTCGTGGAGTGCATGTTGGCATTATCAAGTAAACTATTTTGGAGAGCATTTTATATTTCTCGTAAATAAATCGCTTGTCGTGAAACTCCTATTTTGTAAAGTTGTATTTGTAGGCCAGTTTGTGGATATTTGGGAACTGTATTGTATTTTGGGGGTAATGTACGTACGATTGTGAAGACTCTGTACTTCTAATAGTATTGTTAATTTATGTTAAAAATCGAGGGCGTGACAAAAGTTATACTTCCTCCGTTGTCATTTGATTTCCCATCATTTGTTCTTCCGTTTTGCTCATTTGCATATAGAGTTTATGTAGGCTTTTCTACTGGGCTAGTATAGCTCAAGACTTATATCATTTTCAGGTGTTAACCTGGAACTGTAGCTTGCATGCCTGGAGTGTTTGGAGTGTGGACATTACTTTTGAAAGCTAACCAAAGGAGTTATTCATTCATCTTTGTAAACCTCTTTTGAAGATGCATTTGTAACTAAAATTGTAATTCTTTTGACTTGGAACATTGCAACACTTAATACTCTTTCGAAATTTGATACCTATGTTAATTTGGGGCCGTCGAGCCGATATTGTAATATTTTGGAACCGTGTGAACTTGGAAGCATAATTATGGGAATGGAAAAACAGAAATCTTTTGGGTATCGTATGAAATATAGTGACGATTCTTATCATGAAAATTATTTATATTTATGTTGAAAATCGAGGACGTGACAATGTAGATATATATATATATATATAGAAAACTTCTTATAAGGACCTTAAGTGAGGACCTTTAAGTGCGAACCTCTGTTTTTCGATCAAATTTTAATGATCTGAACCGTTCAATGTGTACAGAACATAATTTTAAGGTTACCCGCAAAAAATTGGTAAAAAATATGATTAGAAAGTGCTTGATTTGTGCAGTTTTTTGTTGAACCGTTCAATGAAAACTGCTCGGATGAAGCATTTTGCAGTCATATATTTTGCTGATTTTTTAGGGAACCTTAAAATCACATTTTGATCATATTGAATGATTCAGATCATCAAAATTCGATCGGGATCTTTGAGGTCCGCACTTAAGCTAAGTAAGGGATCTCTCATAAGAAGGGGATTAATATACAGAAAACAGAAAACTTCTCATAAGGACCTTAAGGAGAGCATCTTTTGGTGTGGACACCTTTTTAAGGCTGACTCACATTTTCCTCTTCCAAAATTGTCCCAAAAAAAAGTTTCACGATTTAGTTAACCTCTACACTAAGGGCCTACTTGGATGGAGTAAAAATTGGAGGGAAAAAATAAGACGGGGTATATGGGGAGGGTGTAACGCCCCTAATTTTTAGGTACGTTAATAAAGGAAATTTATTACAGAAATATTGAGTCACTGCTCATTATTACAAAACGGCTCACATAGGAGCATTTGAAGTTCAAAGATAAACAAAAAAGAAGCTACGAGGTTCTATACTACGGCTCCTCTTGCTCCTCCATCCTAGCGAGTTCCTCGGCTCCATACGCCTCCAACGTGAATAGGTCGCCCTGTTCATCTATCAAATCTGACATATTATACCGGCGTCGCCACCCATATAATATGCCAGGGTCACCACAAAGGTAACACCATGAGCTACTAAGGCTCAATAGTAAATCCTACTTTACTAACATCGATTTCCTCATGATAAGTACATAAGCAAGGAATAAAAGCAATAAGCTAACATGTTTATATTCGCTTGTAACTACCGTTGGCGTTCGACTCATCGTTAATCTTTTCATTGTTACACTTTTACCAAAAACGCCTTTTAACTCACCCAACCTCGATTCCGCCGTTCCGGG
>BPLS01000142.1:532881-624124 GCA_019656275.1 Rhododendron kiyosumense | reverse complement strand
AGGGTATGATTTCTGCATTTAAGGCAGCAAACTTGTTGAGGAAGGGGTGTCAGGGTTATCTTGCTTTTGTGGTTGACATTGAAGCGAAACCACTGGAGTTGGCCGATATTCCTATTGTGAATGAATTTCCGGATGTGTTTCCAGACGAATTACCAGGAATTGTGCCTGACAGGGAGGTGGAGTTTACTATTGCATTGCTACCGGGGACGAATCCTATTTCCATTCCACCTTATAGAATGGCACCAGCTGAATTGGGTTACAGTTCGGAACAAGTATCCTTTGCCCAGAATTGATGATTTGTTCGATCAGTTGCAAGGGGCAGCCGTCTTTTCCAAGATAGATTTAAGATCGGGATATCATCAGATAAAAGTGAAGGACAGTGATGTGTCCAAAACAGCTTTCTGAACGAGGTATGGTCATTTTGAGTTTTTAGTTATGCCTTTTGCGTTAATTAATGCTCCTGCGGTATTTATGGATCTAATGAATGGGGTGTTTGAGCCATATCTGGATTCATTTATTATTGTGTTCATTGATGATATTCTGATCTACTCTCGGAATAAGGAGGATCATGAACGGCATTTGAGAATCATATTGCAAACTTTGCGGGAAAAGCTATTGTACGGTAACCTGAGCAAATGTGAGGTGTGATAGTGTTGTGTTTTTGGGTCATGTAATTTCCAGGGACGGTATTTGTGTTGATCCGAAGAAGATAGAGGCAGTGGTGAATTGGGAAAGGCCAACTAATGTTTCTGAGATCCGTAGTTTCCTTGGCTTGGTAGGGTACTATCGGAGGTTCATTCAGGGCTTCTTTGCCATTACGTTACCCCTGACAAAATTGACAAGGAAAGATGTAAGGTTTACTTGGTCTGAAAAATGTGAAAACAGTTTCCAATAGTTAAAGACTCGATTGGTAACAGCGCCAGTATTGACTATACCGATGGGTAATGAGGATTTGGTGATATATAGTGATGCATCTTATCAGGGGCTTGGCTGTGTTCTTATGCAACGGGGTAAAGTTATTGCGTTTGTGTTGAGACAACTGAAAAATCACTAGCGCAACTATCCTACCCATAACTTAGAGTTGGCGGCAGTGGTTTTTGCTTTAAAATTATGGAGGCATTACTTGTATGGGGTGACTTGTGAAATTTACATAGACCACCGGAGTTTGAAATATTTGTTTACGCAGAAGGATCTAAATTTAAGGCAAAGGCGGCGGATGGAGTTAATCAAATATTATGACTGTTCCATACACTATCATCCGGGGAAAGCCAATGTGGTTGCCGATGCTTTGAGTCGGAAGACAGCTGGGAGGTTGGCTTGTGTTCAATGTACACGTATTGATATCTTTACTGAGTTGGCAATGATGGGAGTAGAGCTGGCTCTGACAAGAACTAATGCTTTGATAGCTCAGATTAGAGTGAGGCCTGTGTTGATTGACCACATTCGGGAGACCCAGTATCAGGATCGAAGGTTGAGGGGATTCAGAGATCAGGTGAGGTTGGGGAAACGAAGGGATTTCACGATTCGAGATGATGGAGTGCTAATATACGGGAATCGGTTGTGTGTACTTAGAAATTTAAACTTAAAGATGGAAATTTTGGAGGAGGCTCATAATTCACCGTATGCAATGCACTCGGGAAGTACAAAAATGTATCGGGATCTAAGAGAACATTACTGGTGGTATGGGATGAAGAAGGAGATAGCTCGGTATGTGGCTCGTTGTTTAGTGTGTCAACAAGTTAAGGCGGAACACCAACGATCGGCAGGTTTGTTGCAAAATCTTCCTATACCGGAGTGGAAATGGGAGCATGTAACAATGGATTTTGTGATAGGTTTGCCGCATTCTCAGAAGGGGTACGATTCCATTTGGGTGATTGTGGATAGATTGACAAAATTAGCTCATTTCCTGCCAGTTAAGACTACGTATACTACAGATAAATATGCTCAGATTTACGTTGATGAGATTATCAGATTGCATGGGGGGCTTGTGTCTATTATTAGTGACAGAGATCCTAAGTTTAATTCTAGATTATGGGCTAGTTTGCAGCATGCTTTGGGTAGTTCCTTGAAATTCAGTACCGCTTTTCACCCTCAAACAGATGGGCAATCTGAACAAACCATGCAGACTTTGGAGGACATGTTGAGGGCATGTGTTCTTGATTTTAAAGGTAGTTGGGATAAATACTTGCCGACAATGGAGTTTGCTTACAATAACAGCTACCATAGTAGCATTGGCATGCCACCGTTCGAAGCGTTATATGGCAAAAAGAGTCGGACTCCTATTTACTGGGACGATGTAGGAGAACGGCGTATATTGGGACCAGAATTGGTACAACAAACTGCTGATCGTGTTGAACTCATAAGAGAATGATTGAAAATTGCGAAAGATCGACAAAAGAGCTATGCTGATAAAAGGAGGCGAGACTTCGAGTTTTAAGTTGGTGACTGAGTATTTATTCGTGTGTCTCCTTGGAAAGGTGTTGTACGTTTCAAGGGTAAAAAGAAATTGGCTCTGAGGTATATTGGGCCATATGAGATCACCAGACGAGTTGGAGCAACGGCGTATCGTTTGGCTCTACTAGCGGAGTTGGCACAATTACACGACGTCTTCCATGTTTCAATGTTAAGGAAGTACATACCAGATCCATTTCATGTCTTGGGTACGATACCGATAGAGCTGAAAGAAAATTTGAAATATGTTGTGGAACCGATTGAGATTCTAGAACGAGGAGAACATGTCCTTCGCTCTAAGGTAATACTGTTAGTGAAAGTTCAATGGCGTAATCATTCGGAGCGGGAAGCTACATGGGAGACGGAGGAGTCTTGTAACGACCCTAATTTTTGGTCGTTAAAAAAATTTCGTTAAATATTTGAATTTTATTACTTGGTTTTGCTTTTAATTTCCAAAGTTTGTCAAAATTACGTTTTTGCCCTTAAACTTTCGTTTCTTTGCGCTTTGGCCCATTTGGCAAGCCTAGTTAGTTTCTAACCGACGTATTAGAGAAACCGAGCTAGCAAGCCACCGAATTGCTTTTCCTTAACCGCAAAATGACCATTTTGCCCCTCGTGAACCCTTTGAACTTTTTGAATCCTAGACCAAGATTTGATTATTCATTTTCTTTTAATTATTTTGGTTTTATTCTTTGTCCATTGGACAATAGATGTTAGGGAAACTATTATCCATTGGATAATAGAAACCCCAATTTTTTATTTTAAAAGTATACTTGATTAAAGTACTATGAATAGTAAAAAGTAACTTTTTGATTACTTTAAAGTACCTTTTTGGATTATTTTATTATTTAATCTCCCTAGTAGCTATTATCCATTGGATAATAAAAGTTAGGGTGGTTATTACCCAATGGGTAAAAGGTTAATCTTTCAAAGTACAAATGGGATTTATTAAACTAACCTTTTCTTTTAAGACATGTGTCAAAGCACCTATTTGTTTATTATGGAAAGTACTTAATCTTTAAAATCCTAAGATTTCCTAAGTACCCTTTTTACTTATTTTTTGTTAGGGTTTTGATCTTCCTAGATCACATGAGTACATGTGTATATATTATACTAGTACTTGGTGATGGTTTATTGATTAGTTTAAAGGGGAAAATCTAGTCTTTTAAAATCCCTTGATCTCAAAGTACAAAGTTCCTTTTTGTTTATTGTTTCTTGAACATTGTATGCATGCATATATATATATATATATATATGTGTGTGTGTGTGTGTGTGTGTGTGTGTGTGTGTGTACTTGAGAAAGAGAGAGAGAGAGAGAGAGAGAGAGAGAGAGAGAGAGAGAGAACCGAGAGAGAGAGGAGAGAGAGGGCCGAGAGAGAGAGAGGGAGAGAGGGAGAAAGAGAGAGGAAGGAGGAAGGAAGGAGACTTGATTGTACTTCCATGATCTCCCATTAATCTTCCATGATCTTGGTGTATCTTTCTTCCTTGCTAAGAAACCACCTCCATTGTACTCCTTTGAACATCTTGACCCTTAGATCTTGTACCAATATCTTTCTTGCCTACCAAGGATCAATCCTAGCCATCCAATTGATCCAAGATCAAATCTTGGTACAAAAATAGCCTTACAAGTCTAGGATTAGTTTTGATCTTCCAAGATTCATGCCAAGTGTCAAGGTGATACTTAGAGAGAGTGAGAGGAGAGGGCCAAGCTCTTGCCTATAAATAGAAGGCCTTTCCAAGCCTTTCCAAGCACACCTCAAAGCATTTGCTCTTCCTTCTCTCTAGAAACCATTTTCTGTTTTTCTGGGCAGCCACTGTCCCGTCGGAAATCCTCCATTTTCTCTTGCTTAGAGTAGTTTTTAGGACCAACTTCCTTCTGGAAAGTTGTAGAGCACTTCGAAACCTTGAAGTTAGGCTCAAGAATCACCCCAATCGGTTAAGAAATGACAAAGATATTGTCATCCGAAGTTCAGTGAAAATCCTGGATTTTCATTTCTGGACAGCTTACTGTCCTTTGCTTTTCCCCCATTTTTCTCCAACCTAAGTTCGTTTCTAGGATTAACTTCCTTCACGAGAGTTGTAGAAAATTTCTTGAGCTTCGTTCTCGACCCAAGAACGACTTTATTCGGCCAAAGATTGACCGAGTTACTGCTGTCCGAAGTTTGGTCCAGATTCACCCCCCGTAGGATTTTCCAACTTGCTTACTCGGCCCCGACTAGTTTCGGATCAAGGTAGTTATCCTTACCTACTTTTCCAAGTATAAAGTAGTTTTTCACTCTAATTCTATGTCTTGTATAAATCACATGTTGTTTAGAAGTTACTTTGATCGTAGATAAGGTTATCTTTCGATTAAATGTTGGAAATGCATGTTTTATGTTAATTCTTGGTGATTCAAGCATGCTATGTTACTTAGATGTTCTTGTTGTACTATTTCGAAGCTTGTTGAATGCATGTTGTATGTAAAGTCTCACACGCAGAGTCTTGCATGAGAACGTGACACAAAAACCGAGAAAGGTAGAAACATGGCACCTAGGGTATGTTTAACAAGGAAGTACTTTGGAAACCACATAATGACCATTTCGAGGGTATTATGTGCATGGTGTGTGTGTGTGTGTGTTCCAATGGGAATCCGGTATAGCGGAACCATTGTGAGGTTGTGTGTGTTCCCATGGGATCCCGGACCGGCGGAACCATGGTGAGGTATAGCTTGGTTATCCGCGGAGAGGAGCCAATGCAATGTGTGCCAATGGGAACCCGGTGCGGCGGAACCATTATAAGGATACTCGGGAACCCGGAACGGCGGAACCGAGGTTGGGTGTGTATGGCTTGGTTATCCGCGATTCGGAGCCAATGCTAAAGATTTTTGAAAGGCTTGGTTATCCGCGGTACGGAGCCAATGCAAATGGTTTTGAAAGATGGTTTTGTAAATGGAAATGACTGACACGGTCTACGACGAGTCGCGTAGGAGAAACAAAGAGAAACTTGGACACCAACTTTGATATCGAATATGTTAAGGTTTGTCTTGTTTGTAAGTTATGGGTTAGCGGGTGTGAGATTACTCTACTGAGCGTTGTAGCTCACGGTGTTGCCTTTTTGGTGACCCTGACATATTATATTGGTGGCGACGCCGGTATAATGTGTCAGACCTCTTAGACGAACAGGGTGAGATGTATACCTTGGAGGCCTTCGGAGATGAGGAGCTTGCCAGGAGGAAGAAGCAAGCGGAGCAGTAGTTAGGAGCCTAGTTTCTCCTTTGTTGTATAAACGTACCCTTTGAAGTATTTATGATGTAATAAACTCTCTTTATTATGTAATAAATGCTTCTTTAACGTACCCTAATTTTGGGGGCGTTACAAGTCTATGCGAAAGAGCTATCCGTATTTGTTTGAACTTGGTAAGTAATTTCAGGGACGAAATTTCCTAAGAGGGGGAGGGTGTAACATCCTTTATATGTGAGGTGCTTAAATATTATACTCTAGTATCTCAAGGGGCAAAGTGCATTTTTTTAAAAAAAGTGTTGTGCATGTGTGCCGTGTGTTTATGTGTGTGTGTGAGTCAAAAAAAAAAAAAAAGAAGAAAAACCCATCAGGAGGTTTTGTTCTACGTTAGAGAGAGAGAGAGAGAGAGAGAGAGAGAGAGCTGCCAAGAGAGAAGGGAGGGAGTGGCAGATTGAAACCTTAATTTTGGTAAGTATCTTCTAATTCTTATGTTCGGTAATTAATCTACCGGTTCTTGTGTTTGAATTGTTTGGGGTTTCTGGAAGAGAATGGGCTTTGGGGTGCCCTAGGAATCAGATTTGAGCAATTCTTTGTCTCTTTTTCCTTATGAACTGATATTTGTGATTAGATGCAATAGAATTTGATGCTAAAAGTTGATCTTGGTACTAGGTTGCCGAAAATATTGAAACCTGAGTTCTTGTTTGCTAGAAACATGCTCTATATCTTATATGCTCTGAATTGAAGCCATGGGAGGGGGATTTTGAGGTTGGAGTTGTGTTTTTATCTCAGAAAATTCGTATATCATATGAATATGCATAACTGTGTTTGAACCAAGTTGAATCTGTCCTATTTTTGACGAATTTTTATCATCGACACGTCAACCATGTTATTTTCTAGTAATTTTACTGGAGATGCCTTTGTGTGTGTAGCTTATGCCGTAAAAAATATCAGAATTTTTTGAGAAGTATGGAAAAAGATAAAAATCATCAACCGAGCTGCTATCAGATTCGTGTATTTGCTGACAGCACAGACACGTGTTGGAAAAACGGGCATAACTTCTTGCTCGGGTGTCCATTTTGCAAACCGTTTCTTGATTCAAGAACTAGACTCGTATATCTTTCCGAATATGTGTGGGTTGTGCCGTGACTCTTCCTAGATTATAGCAGTTTTTGAATTTAAGTTCAGGTTTTGGGAAGTTCTGGGATTCTTAACAGCTTTTTGCTTGTGTTCCTCGCGAAATTGCTCAAGATTAAGCATGCTGGGTGGACATGAGTTCTTATGAGTCTTAAGTATTGTTAAGTTGGTGATGTTTTGGCTTTGGAATCACTTGAAAAGGTTAAGAACTCAATTTATTGTGAATTTTTGAATGCTAGACTGATCTTGAGAATCTGTTTTGAGACAGATTTGTGAATCTGTTGTGTTTGTCTATTTTCCCATCGTTATAGTTTGAATTTGGTCTTGGTTCCTTCACAACTCTTGAAGTACATCCTCTTGCGAAGCTTTTGACACCAAAATCGTTCGATAATGATAAAAACTCGACACATAGTGATTTGTCGAAGTTGGGAATGTCTTGAGATGTTTCTATGCGGAATCGGCACATGTTTGGATTCATGTTATGATTATTCATTTCTTTTCTATTACTATTTGAGTTTTGTTCTCATACGTGTGGATTGAAATGCTAGGTTTGGAGGCGACAACAAGCATTGCAGCTCCACATAGGGAGTGACTGTGTTGGTTTTCTTTTTGTTGGAGACCGATGTGAGTGTTCGATTCATAGATGTTTCTTCGATTGGATTGAACTTGTGATACTGAACTGTGACTTCATGTCGATGGGCAACAATGGCCAAAGGCCGGACTTTGTGTCGTGTCACTGACTTCGTGTCGATTCAATAGCTTTATGCCAAAATTATGACTTTGTATTGAGTTAGTGACTTTGTGTCAGATTAAAGACTTTGTGTCGATTATTTGCTTGATGCTTAATTAATGATGAACTTGGATTTATTGTCTATATTGAACAACATCCATGTCTCATATACACTATTGGAAGTCGTTTGCGGTTCCGGTTTTGCAGGTATAGGTCGGTGTCCATTACAGATCGCGTTTTGCGTTTTGTGGCTCGCTCGAGGAGTGCGTGGTTGAGGCCTGTGGGAGTCTTGTCTCCCGGCCTGTAGATGATATTTGCTTAGTTTAGTTTTGGGTAATAGTTGGTTATGTAAAGTTTATTACTTGACAGACTTCCGCTATAGTTTGTAAATGACAATTATTTTGAAGTGAAAATAAAATGTGGCTGTTGAATTTCAGTTTTTAGTTATTCTTGGCATTGCTACTAGCTAATTGTCGTAGGGTTGTTGTCGCGCGCCGTATCGGGATAGGTTGATGAGATGCTATTTCGGAACGGGGCCTGACACCGGCCAACCCTTAAAACCTTGGGTTTGACTAGTTACTAGCGTGACGTGGCCATCCTCTGGGTCATTTCTCTGAGCCGAGCCACCATAATAGCCCCTCAACTTCTTCCAACATTGGATAGAGATGGGAGGAGTTGACCAGTGGTGCTGTTGGGCCATCACAATGATTCGTCATGACCAAACCATTTTCACAATTGTGGTTGAATTCCACAGAAAGGCCACCGGGTGGACTATACCAAGCCCTCTCAAGGGATGAAGAGGCGTTTGAAATCTGAGCAATGATGAATATTCACTGTAGTTGGGGTTGATGGGACTACTAGGCGCAGAGATCGAATGGCTGGACGAGACTCTTAAGCGGCGTGGGGAACCACGTGGCAGAAGAAGGAGCGCCGTGAGTACGGATTGACTTAGGCTTTCCACATGGCACCTTAAGAGTGGTTGGGGTTGCATCGCTTGGTTTCCCGCGCGTGACCCCCTAGGGCTTTCCCCCCCACTTCGTCTGCTATATATAAAGGGTTGCGGGTGCGGGTGCAACCACTTTTGCTCTCTGCTTTCTCGCTCTGCAACTCTTCTGTCCAAGCCTCCGTTGCACTATAGAGCTCAATTGTACCACCACTCGCCATTGTCCAGTTTTTGCTTCTCCAGGTAAACCATTCTCTTCGTTTCTATGTTCTTGGTGCTCATAGCTTTTCATAAAACATATTTCATGCTTAAAAACTCATTTTTGCATTACTACTCGCACTTTGTGAAGTTTTCGTTTAGTTGTCACGGCCACTTTTAGCCATGTTTTGCCGTCTTAACCGTTAACGATAGCGGTTCCCACTGTTGTGTAATGGTGGATCTTCAAACCTCGCCACGATCTAACGGATGGAAGAGCCTCTTCGGGGAAGGCCTCTAGGGTTTCAGCCACCAAAGCCCCGAGTCTTCTGCAGAAGATATCATACTACCCCCGGTGAAGGCAACAGGCTTCTCACCAGGGTGACTCCTTTAGGTATAGGGCCATGCTGAAGTAGGCTTTTAATCTTGTTTATTCTTCCCTTTTATTTAGGTCTTTAGCATGGTGGACTCTTTCAGCTCCGACTCACCGAGGGTAGATGCCGACGCTTACCCATCTCTTAAAGAGACCATCTGGAATCTTGGAAATGGTTACGAATGGGTGGCAACATGGACTTCAACGAAAGCTCGAGCAACTTTGTTCGAGTTGCCAAAAAGCCCAGTATCCCAAGAATCCATATCCCCCTCCAAATCGATGAAAGGTCATCTAGGGACATCTTGTATAGTTGATCACAGTTATCGACAGCCTGTCAGAGAACCAACGTCTGGCCATGACCCTACTGAACAGGCTAGCCCTCCCCAAGGATGTGGAACTTTTGCAAAAGGGGAAGGGCGACAACATGGTTGAGCTCTGCTACCACGCAGTTAAGGTACGTCCATATTACTTGTTCATCTGTTCACAAAATTTCCTTGGTCAAGCTCTCCTTGCTAATCTTTCATGTTACAGATTGGGTAGTGCGCCCACGGGGCCTATGGCGACATGAACGCCCTCTTTGACTTGAGGAAATCATTAAGGGGGGAGCTTAAGGTCGAAAAAGATGGGTCACAGAAGGTCACCAAGGAGATCCAGAAATTGAAAAAGTCTGTGGTCGATGCGGCGGATGGACTCGCGGAAAGGGAGAGGTTGTTGACCGAGGTCGAGGACCTCAAGGAGGAGAAAAATCGGCTGCTGGGGGAGAAGGCCTAGGCGGAGGAGGAAATGGCGAAGAAGCTTGAAGAGTCCAGTGATGTTGGATACAACGAGGCCGGAAAAGAATATGCTAATCAGCTGCCAACCCTGATCAACAAGGCCTTCAAAAAGGGTGAGGTGATGGGGGTTAAGGATACCCACGACCGATCTTTCCTTTTAGGGTTCCACGTCGGGCATGACTACGTCAAGGTACCCAAGGAGGATCATCGGAAGGAATCACCAGTGGGGCCAGAGGTCGAATTGCCTAGTCACCTGCTTTCCTTCGAGCAGCCGAACCCCAATGCCAATAATGATGATATCGTTGCCTAGATTTACTTCTGGCCCATGTTTGTGTTTCTTACGTTTTATAATAGGGGCCGGTAATTAAACAATATGTTATCGCTGAGCCCTGGAGAATGTAATCTGTTGAAAGGGTGCTTTCGAAGGCCCCTTGAAACTTAAAAGTTTTTAAGTTTTAATGGTTTTAATTGTGATCCATGTTTCTGCACTTCATGCACATGTTAGTTCATTTGTTTGTAGTAGCCCCAGCTTTTGCCGCACCCAGCCCCTATAGCGGCAGAAACTAGCTAGTTCGGCATACAGTTCTGCCAAAGCAAAAGAATGGCAAAAGCCAGGAATGCCCCCTATAGGATATGGCATGATTCATTCCACCGAAAAAGTACCAAAACAGAACCCTTCAGGACTTAGCGGTGCCTTGGTGCCCTTTAGGGCTTAACGCAAGGACTTGGAAAGAATTATCGAAAGGACCCCATCGAGGGAAATAGTGAAACAAAATCATAGAATGGCAAAACAATTAAAAAAGTAGATGTATTGAAATGGTAGAGCCGCACCTGGCTTTACAAAACAATCGAGGACCTAAAAAAAGGACAAAAAGTTTAACCATAAAATTTCCTAAGCCATTGAGTGTTCTAGTGGTTCGGAATAGCTGTGCCATCCATTTCGGGCAGCTCATAAGAGCCATAACCCACTTTCTTAACAACCCGAAATGGGCCTTCCAACTTGGGCATAAATTTCGTCAAGTCCTTGTGGACCACCTGCCGAAGGGCAAGATCATCCATGTTAAAAGGCTGGACCATGACGTTCTTGTTATAACCCTAGGTCTACTGTTGTTGATAGGTATCATACTTAACGTTGGCATCGTCCTGGAGGTCATCAATGCGATTTGCCTCGGAGGCCAGCATGGCATCGTTCGCCGGGACGTCAAAAGTGGCGGTATGTGCTGTTCGCCGAGTAATCACCACTGGAAAGACAGCCTCAAAGCCGAACGCCATAGAGAAAGGAGTGCAGCCCGTGCCACACCTAAGGGTAGTTTGGTAGCCCCACAGAACGTCAGGTAACTCAGCTGCCCACTTGCCCCATTTATTGGTAAGGCGTCATTTCAGCCAGACGGAGATGGCCTTATTGGCGGCTTCTGCCTCCCCGTTCCATTGAGGATAAGAAACAAAAGCCGTCTTCATCTGAATGTTGTGCTTCTTATAGAGTACCTTGATGGCATCGGTGGGCGCTGTTGTCAGACACTATAGCATACGGTACATCGAACCGAGTTAGGATTTGCTTCCAAAGAAAATTCTCAACAACGGCGGCCGAGATCGTAATGAGCGCCATGGCCACCACCCATTTGGTAGAGTAATCAGTGATGGTGATGAGGTGTGTAAAACCATCGGGGGCTTTAGGCAATTTCCCAACAATGTCAACCCCCCTTAAGCGAAGGGCAGAGGGCTAGAAATTGCCTTTAGAGGCAGGGTCGACTAATGGAGAAGGAGAGAGTGTTTCTGGCATGACTCACACCACGTGGAGAACTTAGTAGCAGAGTGCATCAGCTTCTTCACTAGTAGCCTTGTGAAAGAGTATGATCGGCCAAAGAGCGACTGCTGGAGTGGCAGCCTGCACTCCCATCATGGAGTTCTTTTAGGATGTTGAGCACCTCTTGCTCATGGGCCACTCAGAGATTAGGGCCCGTGTAAGACCGGTGGTATAGGGCGCCGAAGGAGGCCGATTGGCAATGGATCTTGTGAGCTTCCTTGCATTCGGCGGGGAGGGTGTCATGCTTCAAGTATGAGACAAGAAGGTCCATCTAGCTGGGCCCTAAATGAATGTCCATGACTTCGCGTTGAGTTGGCTCAAAGCTCGGAGAAGGGAGATTGCCGAGGACGATGGTGCGGCCGCCATCATGCAAGGTGCGAACGACGCTGAGGCTAGCTAGAGTGTCGGCATAGGAGTTGAGGTCTCTGCAGATGTGATCAAAGACCACATGCTTAAATGAGCCGGTGAAAGCAATGACCTGGCTCATTTACTTGTTCATTCTTGTGTCCTTAGCGTTGTAAACACCCCAATTGGGCCTAACTATTATTTTAAGTCCCACCTTGGGGACCAACCCGATGATGAATGGATACATGCGATTGTTGACTGACTTCTCGTAAACCCGTGGACTTTTGGTGAGTACTTTTAGCCACTTAGAGGACCCAAATTAGAGCCAAATAGCCTTTCAGACAGAAATGCAGCATCCTAGGAAGATACATCTATCAGCCGTAATATTGATCTGTCAACCTCCATATCATTCTTTCACCAGTGAAACTTGTTGTTTGAAAATCTCCCCGAGAGATCGATCCCTCGCCCGTGAGAACCATTCTTCGGCCACCTAATCGATTGGTTGGCCGCCAGATCGTCCTTTTCTAGATTCTAGAATGTTTTGTAAATCATTTGATTTGATGCTCAAAACTCTAGCAGCCACTTTTCGATTCTTTTGGGCTACGAAAGGAGATTCTGAGAAGAGATCTTGTGATCGTATACTTCCTATTAATTCGTGCATCGTGATTGGTCGGAGTGATGTCATCCGGTGCCTATACAAAGGACCCTTAGGATTCCAAAATTATACATACAATTGCCCTCAATAGCCACGAAACTTTGCAGAAATACTCATTCATACCTCCCCTCTAAAGCCCTAACATCCCGGAGGCAGCCGCAATTCGAGCAATCAAACCCCGAAGTACAAATCCTAATCCTTGGGTTTAGAGAAAGAAGTCAGTCAATCATCCTCAATCTGAAGCAATTGTCCACTAAGGGATCAAGGTGGTGAGGCCCAGGGGCCTATGGTTTGATTTATTTCTAGTTCTTATACTTTAAATCATAGTATTTTAATTTTCTGATTAACTGTTCGTTCTGGTGTGAGGAAGAACATCGGCTGGGACTTCGTTCCCACGGCCGATACATTAATCCAGAAGGATCGCTCGGCTGTGACATCTATTCACTGGCTACGAGATCTATTTCCCTAGGACTGCCTATTGTTGTAGACACCTCCCGAAGCGGGGCATCATCATACTGATTGATCGTTGCTGTTTGTTTGGTTGTTTGCTTCGTAAACCAGAATCGTGGATATTCTCATGGCCAGAAACATCGTCATATGATAACGGTTATCATCAAAACATAGTCGCCACCTAGTTTATAAAAACTAGGAAAAATAGATAGAGATTTAGGGTATGAGAGCCAAGAGTACAATAAGGGAAAGGTGCTAGGCACCCCTCTTTGCCCATTCATAAGACTGGCCCATAGTTGTTCTACATATGATTAATATTTGCTTTATTTAACTCTAAACACAAGCTGATTATTAGCCTTTAACAATTGATATGGTGAGCCAAGACAGTAATTGAAACATGCATCGAAAAAGTAGAGCAAAATAGATATGTCCCAGGGAGATGGATCCCGCGGCCGATGAATGGATTTCACAGCCGAGGGATCCTCCTGGTTTGATGTACCGACTGACGGATCAAAGATCTAACCGATGTTCTTCCTCACACCAGACTAAAAGACTAACAGAAGATCAGAATGCTACGATTGATAAATAAATACTGAAAATAAACTTAACCAAAGGCCCCTGGGCCTCACCACCTTGATCCCTCAGTGGTTTGATTGCTTCGGATTGAGGGTGATTGACTGAATTGCTTCTTGAAAAACCTAGGGTTAGGGTTTGTACTTCGGGGGTTTGATCGTCGAATTGCAGCAGCCTTTGAAAAGTTAGGGCTTTTGTAGAGGGGATATCAGAGAGTGTTTCTACAGAATTTTGTGGCTAGAGAGGGTGATTATCTGTGTGTATTTTTTTTATTGTATTTTCAGAACCCTAAATGCCTCTTTATGTAGGCAATTAGTGACTCACTCCGGCCGATCACAACGTATAATTAGAATTGGAATTGCAGGGTAATACAAACTCTTCATGGTAATCTCCTAACGTAGCCTGAATGTATCGGAATTTGGCTGCTAGGGTTTTATGAATGGATCAAACGATTGACAGAACGTTCTAGAATCTGGAAAATAGACAATCTGGCGGCCGAGCAACTGATCTGGTGGCCAAGGAAATGATGTTGCGGCCAAGGAATGGATCAGGTGGCCAACTAATCAATCTCTCAAGGAGATTTTCAAGCAATAGGTTTTACGGGTGAAGAAATGATGTTAAGGCCATGAGATCGATGTTACGGCCGAAAGGTAAATTTTCTTAGAATGCTATATCTTTGTTTGAAAGGCTATATGACTCTGGATTGGGTCCTCTAAGTGGCTAAAAGTACTCACCATAAGTCCACGGGTTCACAAGAAGTCAATCAGCAATCACTGTATTCATTCATCATCGGAATGGTCCCCAAGATGGGAATTGAAATAATTGTTAGGCCAAATTGGGGTGTCTACAATTGTGTTGTGCTTATTTCTAATGCATGCTCCCATTATTGTCCTAGCTCACCATTAACTGTTTAAAGGCTAAAACCAGTTTACGTGTTTAGAATTAAATAAAGCAAGTATTAATCATATGTTGAACGATTATAGGCCAGTCTCACGATTGGGCAAAAAGGGGTGCCTAACACCTTCCCCTTATTGTATTCTTGGATCCTGTACCCGGAATCTCTGTCTGTTTTTCCTAGTTTTAATAAATTAGGTGGCGACTCTATTTTGATGATGACCGCTATCGTGTGGACATGTTTCTAGCCATGGGAATGTCCATGATTTTGGTTTATGAAATGGAAACAAACAAACATGATCAATCTGTATGGCGATACCCCATTTGGGAGGTATCTACCGTTTTTGGCGACTCTGTTGGGGATTTAAGGGCCATAACCAGAAAATTCAACATAAGATTAATACTTGCTCTATCTAATTCTTGTATCATATGCATCGAGTGGGCGACCTAATATCCCGACATGTCACAGGCTATGTTAGGGGTTCCAGCAAACTCCACAGTCACTTGTATCTAGTGGTATATAAAAAGGGGGTCACTCGATTGCCGCCTATGATGGGCTGGTGAGAGGACTGGTGCCCTTTGACAATGGAGCACCCTTGAGACTGCCCAAACCTTACATGTGTTAGAGAGCCATAGAACTTTTCAAAATAAGACAAGAACCTAAAGATTAAGGAATCTACTTGTATTTAACTTTGAAGTTCTTCCTCACATCCTGTATAAATTGTTGTTGTAACATTTCTTTTTGCGCAAAAGGGTTGGGATTTTCAGCTCAAATCCTAGCCCTATACAGCCAAGTACTAACTTGCAGGTATTATATGTTTAAGCAAGCATGATAAGTAGATCAAAGAAGCAACCGCAGTCAGTTTTATACTCATACAACACCCGAAGCTACGCCAAGCAGAAAACTTTGCAATCATCCCGTTTGTCATCCTCGCATGTCAAAACACCTTAACCGCAGCGATCTCAATCACTTCCTGGATCTTCACGGTCATCCTCTCAGCAAACCCGGTCATCTACCAATCCCTAAACCTTCCTAAGCTTTCATCCTACTCCTATTTCAAAAATGTCAAACAACAACGCCACTATTGCCGATCTCCAAGCCCAAATTACTGCTTTGCTAGCCAAGAAAGCAACAAGAGATGCTGAGGACGAGGAGGAAGTTGAAAATCCTCTTAAAGTGATAACAATAGAAAATCCTGAATTAGCCAAGCAAGTCAAAGAAATCAAGCATGCCTTGGCCTGTTCACAAGGGGCCCAAATTCTAGATTTAAAGGACTTTGCCTCTTTCCAGACTCTTAACTGCCTGAAAGATTCAATATGCCAAACATCGAGAAGTTCAATGGGACTGGCAACCCTACCAGCCATGTTTGCCATGTTATCAACACCCTGAAGCGAATGGGCTTGACTGATGAGCTCATCACTCAACTATTTCAAAGAACTCTCACTGGAAGCGCTCTCGATTGGCTTCTCACTTTGGAGTTTGTACATTATCAAACTTGGCAAGAGATCGCCAAAGATTTTTTTTTTTTTGGGTAATTTAGTTTGAAATTAAAAAAGGTTAACCGAATGTACAGCCTACAAGAGGCATAACTCAAGAGGAAAAAGAAAAAGAAAAAAAAAGAAGAGTGAAAAAATTGCGATAACCCATGCACAACATGCAAGGAGAGAAGGATAATGCAAGGAATGCAAGAAACATGCATTGTGATTTGATATCATACCCCATTGCACTATCCATATGTAAGGAAAGATAGCACAATGAGGTATGATATACAATGATGCGAAAAGAAATGACAAGAAAACCAATAATATCTTGGCACATCCCGCCAGACTAGGAAATAATATAAATAGCCAATGTCGAATAAGGAGACGATGTTGAACTATCACTGGATAAATGCCTCTACAACGCCGCTTGGCATCAAGGGAAGGTTGATCAGCAACTACAGAGTAACTAGACACCGAAAAGAGGCTCGATCTAGAGATGATGACATCTGACAAGAGGTCCAACCCTACACACCACACTAATCCATCCAGTCTAATACACTCTCATCCATTGTTTCAAAGCTCGCCAGAAAACAACTTGCCCCCAACCAAAACCCATAGCCACAGGTCTCCAAAGATGGGATAAGAAAACCTAGATTCCAATGCTTCAACTTAGTACAAGAGTATCAAGCATAGCACCCACTTTGAAGGAACAGTACTGCAGAGGACCAGGCTCTGAGAGAGGCTCGATCCGAAGATAACGACATCCGACAAGGTTACCTCCCCAAGTACCTTGCACACCATGCCCATTCCAATCGGTCTAATACTCCCTCGACCAAGTACACAAGGCTCACTATAACATAAAAGAGGGACAGTACAAGGGCCTCGAATCCAACTGCCATTAACAATGCACCGCTGTATCATCTGGCAACCATCAACAGAGCAAAACCTCTGAATCATCTGGTCAAAATTGAGGCACATAAGACTGTAGAATGAACCAAACCATCATTTTCAATCAGTGAGTCACCATGAATCTATTAAGGATAGGCACAGTCACAGCCCTACTACACTAGAACAACGGCCCAGAGAAGCAAAGAAACTTGGATTATGAACAAATCTAGCATAAACACTAAAACCTTAGCCCTAGGATTGGGCGAGAATTGGGCGAAAACAACCTATATGCACCTTCTACCACTAGCATGTGCCACAACCAAGCAGCACCTGGTAAATTTATTTTGGCAAACCAATCTAATGAATTTACCCAATTGGCAACACATTAGTGCTTCTTCCGCAACCTAACCATTGAAATAGGTTGATTTACCCCGAGTGTAGGGCTAGGTCGATGTCAGCATAATTACCAGTAAAATCGGGATCATACCCACAACGATAATCTCTATAGCTAATTAAGATTGTAGATGTAAGGGTTTCCGGCGTTTAGACGGCCAACTTTTGGTTTTCCTTGCAAGGTGATAAAAACTCTTATGAAAAAGACTATAAAATGAGTTTTAACTAAATTAAACAAGCAGCAAGGCATAGAAGTTCTTAACACCCATAACTTAGGCCATCCAACCTTTCTCAATGAAAACACGGTTGAATCACACGGCATAGGCTATCAATTGGAAGATTTAGCGGTGAAAATGGTTAGACTTGATATAAAGTTTGAATAACAAGCTAAACACAAGGCATGACATCACTCCCGGAACCATGTGTGCTAGCACATGATCACCGGAGATTAACAACGCCAAGACTTGAATTCAAACTAAATATCAAGGTTCATGGACTAGAAGCATAGTTTGGAAAGCGAGCAAGTTCTAAAGTTCTTTTGGCAAACATGAGATGAGACATCGCTCCGGAACCAGGTGAGCGAGCACATGATCACCGGAGATTAACATCGGCAAGTTTTGTTACATAAAAGGCGAACCACGCACATTTCCAAACCAAAACTCAAGTCTTAAGTTGAGAAAGGCAAGATTAACCAAAGTCACAAGGTGTTATTCACCCCGACGCCAAGCCTAATCGACTACTCAGACATATTGAAAAGACTAGAAAGCATGCTAAATATTGAAAACATGATTAACCGATAGAAATGGAAATAAACTTAATTTATATGAAGATCCAACAAGTAGCTACAACATTAATAAATGAGAATTTAACATACAACTACGACTTAGTAGAGTTCTTGGAAGATTAGAGCTAAGAACTTGAAGAACAACTATGGAGATCTCTCCTAGAGAGAGAACTAAAGCTAGGACATAAAGTAGATAGATGATAAGTGAGAGAGAGAGATGAGTATTTATACAACTCAGCCTTTTCTCTCTACAAAATATCCCTGAACTTGCCAAAAGTGGCAAGTATTCCATAAATGGAAAGTCTAAAAAGCAGTAAAAATATCTGCTGGAGAACCAATGTTATCGATACCATAAGCAAATGTATTGATAACATCCTTCAAATATTCCCCCGGAGAAGCAAGGTATCGATAACAAATGGGAGAGGTATCACTATCCTTGGTTCTGGACAACTTCTGGACCAAAATGGAACAAATGTTATCGATAACCTTGTGGAAGTTATCGATAACATTCTTCAAAAACTGCAGATCCAGATGCTTGCTTCAGCTTTAGCAAACAGCTCTCAGCATCTTATTTTCATTCTCTAAACTTAAGTAAAGATTACATTTTAAACCTTTCTTTTACTTTTTCTTTACTTTAATTTATTTAATAAAAATAAAAAAAGTACCCCCCATTTAGAAACAATGGCATTACCAAAATTTCAAGATTTAAATTATATCAAAATGTCAACCCCCCACTTTTAGTGTGTAGACACCCCAATCTGGGCTTTCAGATTAGTTTACTTATGGTATTTGATTCGCCGATGATGAAACGGATCAAGAACACCTCGGGAATGTTAAGTGCTTAAGCTTTGAGTGTTTGAAAAACCCTTGAACCAATCCTAAGCCACTTCTAGAGGCCAAAAACCCTACTATTGCGCGCTGCTCCCAGACCATCGCGCGACTGTCAACTTGCCAGGTGGTGGTCAATAGTCAAAGTTTGACCATTGACCATCGCGCAACAGAGTGACTCCATCACGCAACGGTCCAACCTACTACCAACCTTTGTTGAGTAGGAAACCTGGCCACCAATGCAACCTCAGCCAGGCCTCGTGGACTGACTGAACTCCTTTGTTTCCAACCAGATTCACCTCCATCTCCTTCTATATATACCCCCTTTGGTTATTCTTTCAAAGGGTTACCAAAAAAATAAAAAAAAAGGCCTACACAAACCCTAACACACTTAATATCCCTTCTTTCAATCTAGCTACATACACTTATTTCACAAGCTCGATCACCTTGTTCAATTCATTTTCAAAACAATCAAAGCAAAGGTATAATACACATACTACTCGTTGTTCTGATCCCTAAGGGGGGCTGGAAGGGCCAAGGCTGGTAATCAACACCAGTCCTGGTCCTAAAGCTGACAAGGTTTCAAAAACTGTTGAGGTAAGAACTAGCGCATGACGATGCCACTCTCTCGCATGACTGTTCCAGTCATCACGCGATGGACCGCGTGGGGATTGGTGTCTTACTGTTTTATGCATTACTTTGAACATAGATCACTGTTAAGCATGTTAAAAACGAGTTTACTGCTTTCTTTTGTTAGAAACTGCTAACCTTGTAGTTAATTTGCATTTCTGCTGTTTTGGAATACCCCTGGGATCATTCTGGACCTATTCCAGAACCCAGAAATATGTAAACCAAACACTGGTCAAATGGTTCAAACCATCGCGCAACAGAGTGACTCCATTACGCAACAGAGTGACTCCATCACGCGACAGTCTACCTCTAACCAGTGAGTGGCCTTGCATGGGTAACTTGGCTTTAGGCCATTCTTTTGTCCCTACACTGTTTATGGGGTGTTTTATTAATTTGTAGGGCTTTGCAACCTTTAAACTGTATATTTTACTGCCCATAACTGCTTGGTTTGTCCTGGGTGTGTACTGGTCCTTCCAGAGCCCAGAAGGTTTGAGAATAAGAGTTGTGGGTTTGCGCTCACCGGCGCGCGCTTGTCTTGGAATTATGCGCGCAAAAGTGAACAGCATGCAGTGACTTGTTCAGTGCATGCTGGTTTCTTCCTGCGCACGTCACTCCAAAATAGGAACCTTCCAGTTTGTTTAAACTCCCACAGCAGTCTGTTCTCATCCTATACTAACTGCTCATCCATGCCATCTATCATATCTTGCAAACTGTTACAGTTTTAATCCCCTTTAACTGTTTCCCCACCCTAATTGGCTAAAGAATTGATTAATCAAACAGAATCGCAAACAAACATCTTTCGCAAATGCCTAAGTAGAGACCGATCTCCGGATTGGGCGAGAGGGGTGCCTTAAAACCCTTCCCCTCTCGTAACCTGGCTCCCGAACCCAGATATGGTTATGATGAACTGGTTCCTTAACTTTTTCAAATCAAACAGCGCGGCAAGTGCTTCGAAATACGGTTCCTTGGGTGTCGGACCTTCAAAACCCGAGTGGCAACTCTATATTTTTGCGAGCGCTTGTCGTCCAGCTTTAAAGCGCTCCATTGAACCGGCATTTTCTTTAGGAAGGGAACGGATTCCTTTCCCTGAGAAAAAGGGCACGCTACCCACATAGTGTAAAATGGAAAACTGCACATTTTTCTCAAGAGAAAATGGCTCAAAACATGACATTGCTCTTCAAATAAAATCTTGCAATTTTATAGTTACTCTTAGAAAAATTCAAGGATTAATTACCGCCATTTTCATCTTTAAAATTGAAACTTTTTTAGAAAGTCATTTTTCCATACTTAGACAGATTTTAAGGGCCCAACAGGGTCTTTAGGTACTTGGAAGCATCCGAAGCTTTCCTAAGAGTTCAAATGCGTCTTATTTGCACGTTTTACTTGAAAACACTAAAAAGACACTTTACGTGCAATATTGCTATAAAAGCTAAATAAACGTAAGATGAAACAACTTAAAGCGGGACTAGTCGCACCAAATATCTGCAATAATGGGTGCTCATCAACTAGAAATATTGAATTAATTCCAAAAGTTAACCTGAACTCAGTCCAACAGATGATTGCCATCGAGGTTCCCGAACTCACCACCCTAGTTTCCTCCGACTGGCAACGAATCACCTGATTTGAGCTGTAACCCTCCGGCGAGAACTGAGTCCGGAACCCTCCATGAACAGCGGTAATGAGCTTGAATGCCTGCGAAAGGGAACCCAGTTTGAGCCGATGATTCCTTTACTGTGAATAATACCCACGAGCTAGGAGCTCTGGGTCATCTCCGTGAGGTTTAAATGGAACCCAACAGCAGGGGTCATCTCCGAGAAGTTGATTGCTTCTCACCTGGTGTGGAATACTGTCCATAGGGCGGACTGGAGGACCACCAGATTTGGATGGAGCTGGTGATACCTTTGAGTTGGAAAGGACCCACGAGCTAGAAGCTCTGGGTCATGTCCGAGAAGATGCATCTCTGTGAAGTTGAAATGGAACCACGGCTGTGTATTCGAACAATCTCCAAACCTGGCGTGGAAAACAAACTCCACTTGTGGGCTGAAGAAATTTAGCTAATTGAAGAGAGTATCCATTGGACCACCAGACATGATCTCGACTCTCCCTATGAATGTGTGGAACCCAAACAAAGTTTGGGGATTGTGCAGTAAAAAAAAATCGACAGAAAAAGAAATACCAAAAACCCTCAAAGACAGCTGCTTTACAGCTATGATGTGTAAGCTCAGGAGCAGACAAACGAAGGGTTTAGGTTTCCAAAAATTTGATTTGGTAAAGGTTCCGATGATCCAGCGTAGTGAAAGCTCGGATCTATGGTGGAAAGTTAATAGGGGGAGTGCATTCTTTCTCTAGGTATAGAGAGAGAAGCTCTCAACCCCTAATATGGTACTGAGGAAGATCGCCAATGCTTTTGTCAAGCAGTATGCATACAATATCCAAATGGAGTTGACTACTCGAGATTTGGAGATGACCAAGTAAGAGTCGAATGAAGATTTTGCTACCTTCATGGCTAGATGGAGAGAAAAGGCCACTAAGATGAAGAACCATCCCTCTGAGGAAGATCAAGTGAGGATAGTTGTCAAGAATTTGCAGCCAAGTATCTCAGGCATATTTACACTTAGGCTATCACCGACTTCAAATGCCTCCATGCTACTAGGCTACAGATTGAAGATGGAATCAAGCTGGGGCTCATTGGGAAAGAAGAAGCTCCTCCTCCACCCAAGAAAACCTTTCCTACCCGTACTTCTTATTCCTCCATTAACACCATCGACCCAGCCTTACCACAAGACCATTTCCAAGCCAGCTCTTCCCGAAACTCAAATCACTCCCGCCGTAATTTTGACCCTCTCTATATGACTTCATCCCAAGCCTTGACATTCTAAGTCGTCAAGGGCATCTCAAGCCTTTGAACAACCCACATCCTCAGCCACCTTACGGCCCAAACTACACCACAAAACAATGTGCTTACCACCAACATCCTAGGCATGAGACAGACCATTGCATGCATCTCCGTCATGAAGCCAAGATCTCATTGATATAGCCAAACCATAAAGCCACCCAAACCCAATGTGCAAATCAACCCGCTCCCCACTCACAATGCTGGGCCACCACCTTGAAACATCAATCTTATAAACCTATCCTACAACTCCACATACAATCCTACCCAATATATTGTCCCAAATACCCAAGCCAAAAAATCTTTGACCTTCCTTGAGGATAATGTAGAGTCCAGTCTCCTTTACATCTATGCAATTGATGACGGGGATTGGTGGTTGGAAATGTACCAAGCCCTGCCAAATGATTGAGAAACTAAAAGAATTGAGCTCGCAGGCCCCTGGGGCACCTAAGAAAAAGAAATAGATCATCTCACCTGAAGTGGAAGACTGTACAAACCTCCCAAGCTTAGTGGGGAAAGCTCGGCCACAACCCGAGTAATGGAAGAAGAAGAAGTAGAAGAAGAAGAGAAAGTCAAGGGGTGGAACATGAGGAAGACAGGGTCATACAATTGACGAAAATCAAAGTTGATATCTCTTTCTGGGGACTACGCATGTCTTCTTATGAGCATCATAATTCCTTTTTCAAAACTTTGGGAAAAGCCAAGGTTTCCATCGATGTCACCCCTGAGGATTTGGTGGGCTTTATAATAGCGTCTAAGACCCCAAAACCAACAATAGCTTTCGCCGACAAAGATCTGCCTCCTGAAGGTCTTACACATAACAAACCCTTGTACATCTCCCTTAAGTGTCTCACTAAATGGATTCTGCTAATTTTGGTGGATAACGGGTCTGCTTTGAATGTGTGCCCCCAAAGAACCTCGGCAAGTTGGGAATAGAAGCTGCTAACATACGCCCCTCAAGCCAAGGTGTAAAGGGTTATGACAATTCAAAAAGAAGAGTGGTTGAGTGTGTTACCCTACCGTTGGAAGTGGCGAAGATCAAGAGAGATGTGGAATTTCATGTCATGGATATACCGGCCACCTTCAATCTTTTGTTGGGAAGGCCTTGGCTACATGACACTGGGGCAGTGCCTTCCATTTTACATCAAAAGGTTAAGTTTGCAGCGGATGGAAGGATTGTGACCATCCTAGGGGACTCATCGATCCGAGCTCACTCCGATACGCCTGTGCAAGAGGTAGGGACCGAAGCAGAAGAAACTTTTCTTATTGGGTTCAGTCTTGAAGAAGCAATTGCCATGTAAGCTTTGATGGTTGAAAAGAGTTTCTATGTAAGTACCCCCGCCATACGGATGATGAGGAAGCAGAACTACTTTACTGGGTTGGGTTTAGGCAAAAGATCACAAGGTGTCCCACAAATGATTAGATTTCCCGCATAACCAATACGCCTTTGGTCTTGGCTACACCCCATTGGAGGCCGAAATAGAGAAGAAGAGAAAAGAGAGCATGGAAAAGGCTAGGGCAAAAGGAAACATAGTCAAGGAAAAGGTGTTCATGGTTCCAAAGACACTTAACGGTTGATTTGTAAAAGAAGGTAAGGACTTCCCATTTTGTGGTTTTGCGGAAACATGGGAAGATGAAGTCACGAAGCAGAGGCATCCTGGAATGCAAATCTTCTTCGATCAAGAATGGACTAACAATGACATGGAAGCTAGAAGAACCAACAAATTTGCTCCCCGAGGACTGGATCAAGGTGCTAGCTAGGTTTGACCTAAAGATTCTGTTTGGCAAAAAAGATGGTGAAGAAGAGTATAAAACTGCAAAAGGCAAGGAAAAGGAGCAAACCCTAAAATGCTACAGTAGTTGCAAAGTTGTGGCATAGCAAAAAACATTGAACATTACTTTTGTTTTCTAAATCTAGCTAGGACATGTTTTGGGCCCCTGTTTGGGCATTTTACTATTACTAAATGATTCTTCTACATTATGCTTAATGAATGATTTGATTCTCGAATTGCAATTGTTATACACTATAGTCTTTTTGCCAAAGAAAGGGAACTTTAAGAATCTAGTCATTTGTGCCTCTGACAAGAGAGAAAGTAGGGACAAACTTTGATTGCTTAGAACAAAGTTTTTGTCAAGACTGAGAAAGGAGGTGCTATCTCCACAAGGACACTTAGAGTTAGCTTGCCCATTATGAAAGTACAAACATTAAGGAGATTCGGAAAAAAAAAAAAAAATCTCCACCAAATCCCTCTCCAAAAATACAAGAGCCCTCTTGTGGAAGATGCTTGTTGGGTAACCTAAGCACCCAAAGCAAAAGTAAGAGCAAAGCCTGCTAGGGCAATAAATTGCAAAGGTGCAACCTAAGCAAAAGTTAAGGCATTTATAGAAAAGCTCGCTAGATCGAGACTCAACCTCCATTAGGTATAGGCAAAATTTAGAGCACGTGAGGAGAAAAACCAAGAATGGAAACCCAACCTCAAAGGTTGTGACTTTGAAACTACGTAAAAGGCTTGATTCCCTAATTGGGGTACGTAGGCAATCTTACAATGAGATGCGGCCCAAACATGTGGAGAGAAGAAAAATGTCAAGAGGTTTGTACCAAATGATAGGTATAGCTAACTTTGCGTATTGAGCTCGCAAAAGATGAGTATGCTTACTTTTGAGGAATTGACAACAGCAAGAGTCACGAGAATAACCATTCATCCTCTCCAACTTAAAGGTCATCAACACAAGGGACGAGATATCTTAGAGATTCTAAAGCATGGCAAAGAGACTACAGAATATAGCAAAAGCAAACAAAAGACATAAATCTTATTTAAGCATAAAAAGGAAGGGAAAATGGGAACGCTAGTTGGCTAAAGTAAAAGTCTAGCTTTTTTAGAAAATAAAAGTAGTGGCCGAAGGATTGAATCCTTGGCCAAGCAATTGAATCCTCGATTGTGCGATCGCCCTTGCATTTGTCAAAGCTTTTTAATGAAGGATGATTGCTCAGTCTTGTAATCGATACCACAGCCGGTGTTTCTTTTATCTGTTTTTGCTGAAAAACCATTTTTCAGGATTATTAACTCTTGTGATCATCCAAAACAGAAAACACCCGTTCAAAACAGTTTTAAGCCATGCTCTAAAAACTATTACATACAATCCTGGAGTATCTCGGGTACAAAACATGTTCCTATAAAGACAAAGAGTTTAATTCACAAAAAACTGGCCAGGATATGCTATGGCTGCTCCATAAAATACATATTCCTATCTATTTTGGAACTAACAAATGTAGGAACAAAAGAAAGAGTGACGCCTAAACTACTGCCCATGGCCTCTCTTCGATGCATGTTGAGAAGAAGGATGACAGAAGCGCTCAAGAACTGGGACATGAATCCTCCGACCTTCACCTCCATCAGCTCCAGCACCTTCATCTTCATTACCACCCCTTGCACTCTCACCCTTGGCGGCACCAGCGCTCTGAGTAGTGGATATCGTCGGCGTCTGCCCTACTTCAAGCTATGAGGCATAAAATACAGATATTCAAGTTCACATGAAGATATGGAATGGTAAAGGGGAAATTAAAGAATACATACCTCAACTATCCGGCTGAGTTGCCTCCAAACTAAGGCCTCTGCACTCTGAAATGCACGCAACCACTCCTAAACTATATCAGCAGACACCTACAAAGGAAGTTGCAACACTTGCAGCAAAGTATGAGAGGAATACCAAAAGAAACCGAAACAAAGCAACCAAATTCCACAAAGTTACCTGTTGGACTCTGATAGGTAGCACATGGAGTAAGCGTCAAATGCTCTTCTTCTTCATTGGTGTTGTGGAAAGATATGAAGTTGGGAGCCCGAAGCCAAACAAGAGGAGTAGCTATGGTAGTGATGGTAGGCAAGGTCAGTGAGGCCAAACGGAAGGCCGAGTAATTTCCCGCTTAGAGAAAATCCGTGGTTGGCTGGCTGGCTTTCAAAAGCAAGAAGCAAGCCCTCTCCCGTCAAAAGATGAGTCGATCTCATACTAGCTGGAGGAGGAAGAGGAACAAGCTGCGATGCCTCTGTACGTGGGAAAAACTGACTCACCACTCTCTCCCCGAGGTACCAAGCTCTTGAGAAGGGCCCCTCCAAAAGGAAGTGTTGGCTGTCCAAAGCTTGAGCCGAGGTCAACTCTAGGGGAGTATTGTTAAGCAAGGTATCCCATGGATCAAATCGTACCTATGATAGGAGAAATAACATCAGTATAACGAAATGGAACGGTGGCATAAAGATAAGAGGATAAAATGCGTTATACCTAATCCACCGTCAAGCGGTCCAAAACTCGTCTCCAAGCCAATAAGTCCATAGCAAGAGACCGTGTTCGCCGGATTCCTTTCAACTAGTGAGCTGCCCGTGGGACAAACCTCGGTTCCCCATGCCTAGTCAGAGGGAAAAACTGCAACAGGTGCTTATAGGCCCAAAGCTACAAGCAGAGATGAAGACAGATATGGATTACATAAATTAAAGCAGTAAAGGAATGACGAAGAGAACTAAAACATGTACCTCAAGGACGCGGTGATGCCCACCCAGTGAAAGGCTAACACCCCGAGAATAAGCACTCAAGTGCCAGTATAACATAGCCGAAGCAGGAGTCCCCCAGTCAAACTTTGCTATAGTCTCTAGATTTGCTAAAGCAGCTAAAAACTGAACATGCACTGAATTCTCTTTGTTGTAAAACAAGGTCTGTCCAACGAGGTAAAAGAGGAAAGCTCGCACCAGTTGAAATACAGATACCTCTGCCAAAATACCCTCCCGATCATATTGCACCCGAAGCCACGAATAGGTGACATGATCACTCTCTGATACATCAGGGGTCCTCCCCAAAAGGTAGTCAAAGGCACCCTCACGCTCAGGAATCCGTGGGTCGAGTGGAAGAGGATCACCACCAACTCAATCAATTATGGAATTATGGGTCTTCGATCAACAAAACAAATAACGAAGGATGATGTAAATAGCCTTGGGGGCATGCTCGAGCACAAAAAACGTCAAGCACTAACATTGAATCCACATATGGAATTTTCTAAAGCAGAAAGTTCACAAATTGTTGGTTGTATGACCATCAAGGATTATTAATCTTTGAGTCTCTTGCTCGCAAACCAAAGGATCTTTGATACTTCAAACCCAGGCTCTCCACCCCAATAACTGCACTCCAGAAGTACGACAGTCGTCATGACTTATGCTCGCTACATCCTGTGCTCCATCAGCGTTTCTATGCCCATGAACTCACTATTCCGAGCTCGCTTAGCCTCATATTCACCATCTCCAACAAATCACTCAGCAGCTCTATGCTCACCAGCACAATAGCACCATGTGCTCATTACTTCAATAGCTTCGTACTCACTACTGTAGGTCACTCAGTGGCTCTACGCCCACTACTCAACATATATGCTCTATGCCCATTGCTCAGCGGCTCCGCTCCCGCAATCATTTAGCAGCTCCATGCTTATACTCAGCAGCTCCCTGCTCGTTACCTAAGTCACTCAGCAGCCAAGTACTCGCTATCTCAGCCAGCTCCGCACTTTCTACACCTGTAATCATTCAGCAGCTCCATACTCGCCATCTCAACAGATCCATGCTTTTTATTTCATGCTATCAAGCAACTTAGCAGCTCTATGCCCACAAACTTAGCGGCTCCACGCCCATTACTCAGCAACTCTACGCCCACTACTCAGCGGCTCTACGCCCATTAGCTCTAAGCCCACTACTTAACAGCTCTGTGCTCACTATCTCAACTGGCTACATGCCGTAATATTCAACAAGATATCATCTGTTCTCAAGCTCCATGCTTGAATGCTCAAAGTTCAAAACTTTAAATGCTCGGAACTCTTCAAATGCCCAACCACTGTGTACTAGATGCTCAAGTTTTACACTTGAATACTCAAGCTCTATGCATGAATGCCCAACTACTGCGTACTGGATGCTCGAACTCTATGTTCAAATGCTTAAGTTCATACTTTAAATGCTCAGGCTCTACACTCTGAATGCCCAACCACGGTGTACTGGATTCTCAACGCCTGTACTTTGAATGCTCTAACTCTACCCTTCTAATGCTTGAGCTCTACGCTCTGAATGCTCAAGTCTAGAACTTGAAAGAAGCTATATGCTTAAAACAACACACACGCATAGGCCCGTGCACATATTGCATCACCATTGTCATCATTGAGTCTACATCATCATCATATCTGTTCACATCTAACCATCATCATACACATACTATGTTTTGCATCTCTCTTTCACTCATTAAGGCAGGTCAACCCTGTAATCAACCGGCTCTGTGCCTCGGTTTTATTGATCGGTCCCATGCCTTGATCCTCTGGCTCTACGCCAAAATTTTTGGAAGATGGAAAACCTCTAAGCTCTGACCCTCAGGCTCTTGCTTTATGATTGATATCGGCTCTACGCCTCAGTTCGATTCCATCAAGCTCTAAACTCTGACCCTCAGGCTCTTGCCTTATGATTGATACTGGCTCCGTGCCTCGGTTCCATCACTTTAAGCTCCAATGATGGCAACCGGTTTTGTGCCTCTATTCTGTCATCCCAAGCTCCATGCTTTAGTTACTGGCCTTGTGCCCCCATATCTCAAAAATTGGCGTTTGATTGTCTCCAGAAGATGGTTTGGATTCCACCACGATTACATCAATTCCATCAAGCTCATTCGCAAGGATAGGCTACCCCAACCAAGCTCCCGTAAGTTAAAGTAAGGATGATCATGAAAAGCAAACGACTCACCCGCTGTGTATTGATCACCCAAAAATACTAAGGATGCTCTCCGCAAAAATTCCCCTGGCAGCACCATGCTCCTTCAACTACTCTTCGCCAAAATCTTGGCATGACCCAAGTACGTTGCACTACGGCTTTTAAATCCCAAAGGTACGTCTTCTGTCTCTAACCCTCTGAACTTTTTATTTTCTTTATTGCCCCGAACTACAATTGGTCTGAATTTCCCTTGAGGAATACGTAGGTAGCCTCTCGACTTGACCATAACCTAAAACCTTTTTCAAAAACCCATGGAATTGTGGTTTGACCAAATTGAGTTGTTTTACGATTTTGACTCTTACTTGACATGTCTCGCGATCCGTCTAAGTTCAGTCAAAGTGCCCATCTGTAGACACCCCAATTTGGCCTAACTATTATTTCAAATTCCACCTTGGGGACCATCCCGATGATGAATGGATACATGTGATTGTTGACTAACTTCTTGTAAACCCGTGGACTTTTGGTGGGCACTTTTAGCCATTAAGAGGACCCAATTCCGAGCCAAATAGCCTTTCAAACAGAAATACAGCATCCTAGGAAGATACATCTGTCGGTCGTAATATTGATCTCTCGGCCTCCACATTATTCTTTTACCCGTGAAACATGTTTGAAAATCTCCCTGAGAGATTGATCCCTCGCCCACGAGAACCATTCTTCGGCCGCCTAATCGATTGGTTGGCTGCCATATCGTCCTTTTTTCAGATTCTAGAATGTTTTGTAAATCGTTTGATCCGATGCTCAAAACCTTAGTAGCCATTTTCCGATTCTTTCGGGCTACGAAAGGAGATTCTAAGAAGAGATCTTGTGATCATATACTTCTTATTAAATCATGCATTGTGATTTGTCAGAGTGATGTCATCCGGTGCCTATATAGAGGACCCTTAGGGTTCTGAAATTATACACACAATTCACCCCCAATAGCCACGAATCTTTGCAGAAATACTCATTCATACCTCCCCTACTAAAGCCCTAACATCCCGAAAGCAGCCGAAATCTGAGCAATCAATTCCCAAAGTACAAACCCTAACCCTAGGGTTTCGAGAAAGAATTCATTCAATCACCCTCAATCCGAAGCAATTGTGCACTGAGGGATCAAGGTGGTGAGGTCCAGGGACCTATGGTTTGATTTATTTCTAGTTCTTATACTTTAAATCGTAGTATTTTAATTTCCTAATTAACTGTTCGTTCTGTTGTGAGGAAGAACATCGGCTGGGACTTCGTTCCCACGGCCGATACATTAATCCAGAAGGATCCCTCAGCCGTGACATCTATTCACTGGTTGTGGGATCTATTTCCATGCGACAGCTTATTGTCTTCTGCTTATTTTTTATATATGCTCCCGTTATTGTCCTGGCTGATCATGAACTATTTAAAGGCTAAAACCAATTTACGTGTTTAGAATTAAAGAAAGCAAGTAGGGTACCTAACACCTTTCTCGTATTGTACTCTTAACTCCTGTACCCAAGATGAAACGACCCGCTCTAGGATGATTAGCAAAAACTGACTGATTGCCTTGGAAAAACTATGCAATCACTAGAAATTCGTCAGAACTTTTGAAGAATAGGGAAAACTTCTTAGCAAAGCATGTGATCGGCCAGACCTATCTATAAAATGCAAAGACAGAAAGTGCACTTGCCGTCCTTCATATCGGAAATCCAAACACTTTCAGAAATGGAAGTTCCAATCTTCTGGCAAGTTCCCAATGTTTTCAAAATCTGGCAAGTTCTCACGCCAGCAAAAATGGAAATTTTTCAAGAATAAGAACTTCAGAGGGCAGTGAAAGTCTGATCGCTACTACATATGCAGAAAGAAGGGGCACTATGCTAAACAGTGTCCAAATAAAGCAGCAAGAGACAAAATGGTGAGCTCGTTGGCTCTCATTGACGATGATCTTGAAGATGCTGATGTCGAATCCCTATTCTCTATTGATGATGAAGCAACAGCTGACGCAGTCCTAGCATTTATCTTTGACGACCCTTCATCAAAATCAGATGATTCTTTTGATGGTTCTAACTCATTCCCCTACGAAATCCAAACATTTAGATTCTCAAACATCATGCTGGCTCAACCCTAGCGAAGGTCAAAATCTTACATGGCAGGTATGAGAAACCTATACCAGTTATCGCTTTCTTTGATACTGGTGCAGCAGCCTCCATTCTCAACCCAGCAATCCTCCCCAGATCCTACTAGCAATCGTGCTTCAGACCTTTTACAGCAACCAATGGAGAAACTTTTGTTATCACTTTAATCAGTAAGCCTATTATCATCCAACTCTTCCCTGGATACACCATAAAACACCAAGTTTATGGTTCTGATCTCCCAGGAAAAGATTTATTGTTAGGCTTTGATATTCTCCAAACCCTCAGTAAAGTTGCCTGGCTCAAAAAAGGCTTGAAATACAAAAGTTACCTATTACCCTGGACCACTCAACCAAATTTCTTTTCTATAGAAGATTTCTTCTCCATCAAAGAAGCCATAATCCAAACTTCTTATGCTAAACCCCATTCTCAGTTCCTCACCAAATGCTCCAACCCACTCTGGAAAAACCCAGATTTCTTCATTTCTCTTCCCTTTAAGAAAAATGAAGACATCAACCCCACCAAAGCTACCCATTATGGAATGAACCCAAAACACTACCAGCTTGCTCTTCAAGAGCTCCAGCAACTCTAGTCAGAAGGCTTAATTGAACCCACAACCTCTCAATGGGCATGTGAAGCATTTTATGTAAACAAAAGGATAGAGCAGATAAGAGGAAAGCTTCGCCTGGTTATCAATTACCAGCCTCTTAATCATTTTCTCCAGGATAACAAATTCCCTCTTCCTCAAAGAAGTGTTCTTTTTGCAAACTTGCTTAAAGCTCAAATTTTCCCAAAATTTGACTTGAAAGCAGGTTTTTGGCAACTGGGCATCCATCTAGATGATCGTCCCAAAACTGATTTTTGCGTTCCAGATCACCACTTTCAGTGGTCAGTCATGCCTTTTGGACTAAAAATAGCTCCATCCTTATTTCAAAAGGCCATGATTTGAATATTGTCTCCCATTCTGTCCTCAGCACTTGTCTACATTGATGATATTTTACTCTTCTTCCCAGATATTGAGTCTCATGTTGTCTTACTACAATCTTTCCACTCCCTGGTTCAAAACCATGGTATCATGCTCTCAGAGAAAAAGATGCTTCTTGCTAGGGGTGTTAGTCGGTCGGTTCGGTTCGGTTCGGTTTGGGGCGGAATTGGCGGAGACTGATCGGGCTCGGGGTATGCATGGCAGGGATCGATCCCGACTGGTATTAATGTCGGTTCGGTTCGGTTTGGGGGGAGTTCGGGGATTTCAGGGCATTCGGGGATTTCAGTCCACCCAATTAATGGGCCTTTTGGGCCCATTTCCAATGACTTTTGGGCCTTTTTCCACTCTTATTTGGGCCTTTCCAGCCATTTTCACCTATTTTTATATGGGCCTTTTTTGGGTATTTTTTCCACCTAGTTTTGGGCCATTTTTATATGGGCCATTTTTTCAAAATCAAACAGTCCTATTGACATACATGAGAACGAAAAACCAAGGCTCCTCCAAAGTTTTCTTTGTGAAGGAAAAAAAAATACAGAACCTTTCCAAATCAAATAGTCCAGTGGTCCACCTTCTAACAGTTCAGGAAAGACAAAAAAAATAAAGTTCAGAGAGGAGTCACCCTTACACTTACAAGAGCTTAAAGCCTTCAACCAGAGGTCCAGTACCAAACTACTAGTTAAACCTACAACTACAATAATCCTCAATAAAACAGTTAATACCAAATGACCCTTTTACACTTAGCAGCCCCTCAATAAAGCAAATAATACATTCATCCAAATGCACAAATACTAACAGTTCATGGAAAAAAAAAATAGTTAAGACAACAGAGAGTTCCCAAAAAGCTGAGATAGAATCACCCTTCCATACAGCAACTTAAAGCCTTCAACCCTTGCAAAAAGTTAGCCACAGCCCTACATTGTCACAAAGCAACAAAATTTAAGCCACTAAAAACTAGTCAATGACATACAAATTCCAAAAAAATGTAAAGATTACACATTTGTGTACCCATGATAGAACTCCTCAATCCAAGCACCAACCCCTTAGTCCTTATCACTTGATTCCAAGACAACTAAAAACATTAAAAAAAAAAACAAAGAAAACATACACGTAAGACATTCAACATAAAACATATTTAAGGATCATAAAATACTTGTCAATAAAAACTAAAAGTAAGAGTAGTACCAGAAATCTAATGCCTCCAATTCATCAAGTTGTTCTCTTATATTGATTTTGATTGGTTTTCTAATCCATTGTTGTGTGCAAATTAGTGCTTCCACGGTCTTCGGAGAGAGAGAACTTCGATAAGGATCAATGACATGTTCGCCCGTGCTAAAAGCGGATTCGGAGGCAACCGTGGACACGGGAATTGCTAGCACATCTCGTGCCATTTGAGAGACAATTGGATACTTCGAAGAGTTTAACTTCCACCAACAAAGTACATCAAAGTTGTCACAATCATCCTCACTAGTTTCCGCAAGATACTTTTCCAATTCCATTTTGCTTGCCATGTTGCCCTCCTTTTGTTTGTGCATCTTAAATTGAGATTTCAAAGATTTATGATTACCAATGTCCGTTTCAAGTCCATCCAAATCTACGATGTCCGATGATCCCCCAACATCTTTGTTACGCACATTTATGTACCCATTATGCTTCACATACCATCCAAATAAATGGGTAATTTCACTTTTTAACTTATCCATGAACTCACCAACTATTGCCTTATCATAGCCCAAGGTATTTTGCAAGCAATACTCAAAAAATGCAACTTTGCATTGAGGATCAAGAACAACCGCAAACATCATCATTTGATTAATCTTATTAAAATCACCCCAATACTTGTCAAACTTGCTACGCATACTCTTTGCCAAATCATACAAATCACTATCCTCGTTTTCACACAACTTCATAATGTCTTGTTGAATCAACACCATTTCATCCAAAAAAACATTGCAAGTGACGTACAAAGAACCAGAAAATTTCAAAGTTGCAACATAAAACACTCGAAGAAACTTTACGTACAACTTAATCTTTTCCCAATCACTTGAACTTGGAGGCCCAACGTACTCCTTCCACCCTTCCCCACCCCCCACCCCCCCTCCCCCATCTTCTTTCTCTTCTCAATTTCAATTACCCTATTTATACCCTCAAAACTATCAACATCATCAAAATCCTCGTCCATCTCCTCCTCTCTTACATTTAATTTAAAGCTCGGGCCATCACACAATCGATCAAAGGCCTTTTGATAAGTTAAAGCTCTCTCCAACATGAAATATGTATAGTTCCACCGAGTAGACACATCCAAACAAGGTTTAAGCCTACACACAATTTTCTCCTTCTCAACACATGACCAAAACTCCGCCATTCTAGATGGGGAAGACCTCACATATCTCCCCATATTGCACACTCTTGCAATTGGGACATCAATCTCTTGCAATCCCTCACGTACGATTAGATTTAAGATGTGTGCCGAACATCTCACATGCAAGAAGTCGTGATTTAAAATGGTGGTCTTCCTATCTTTGGTCTTTCTCTCCAAGTATCTAATCAAAAGATTGTTTGAGGATGCATTATCAACCGTAACGGTTAGAAACTTGTCAATTCCCCAATCCAATAAGCATTCTTCAACCATTCTACCAAGAGTATCACCTTTGTGATTAGGAACAACACAAAAATTCAAAATTTTCTTTTGGTACCTCCAATTCTCATCAATAAAATGACCTGTAAGACACATGTAATTCAGATTTTGGACCAAAGTCCAAGTGTCCGTTGTAAGACAAACCCTTTGATTCTTGAGTGTATGTTTCAATGTTTTTTTCTCGTCCTCATACATGACCATAATTTGTTTTGCCATCGCAAGCCTACGAGGAGGATTCCACATTGATTGAACAACAATAATAAAATCTCTAAATCCTTCACACTCAACAAATGAAAAAGGCAACTCATCAATTATTATCATCCTCGCTAGTGCCCTTTTACAAGCGTCAGCACTAAAGGCCACAGGCACAAGGTTTGCACTTGTTTCACCATTGTTTTCTTTCCTTTGAAAACTAAGGAGTTTTTGCCTAAAACTCGTAAATTTCTTACTTAGTGGATATTTGGTACACTGTGTGGGCACATGCCCCGAAAATTTTTTATTACGAAAAATTTGGGTGCGGCCCTCTTTGGAAAAGCGCGGCGAAACGCCTTGATTCAGAGTCACCACTCGGGTTTTAGCGGTGAAATACCCAAGGAACCGAACTTGAAATGTTTGCTACATTGTTTGATTTTGAAATAGGCGTAGACTGGTCCGTCGTCACCTTCGATATCTGAGGTTCGGGAGCCAAGTTACGAGAGGGGAAGGGTTTTATGGCACCCCTCTCGCCCAATCCAGAGATTGGTCTCTACTCAGGCATTTTTGTAAAAACATTTGTATTTTTCTCTCATTAATCATTCTTTAGCCAGTTAGGATGGGGGAGCAGTTAAAAGGGATTAAAACTGTAACAAGTTGCAGTTATGTGACAAAATGCTCTATGGAGATGCTTTGATTGCAATAAATGAATATAGATTGAGAACAAACACCAGGAGCAGCTTGAACAAGTTGGAGTACACTGTTCCCCAGGGATGTGAGCGGGTAACACACCAGTATGCACTGGCCAGGTCACCGCATACTGATATGACCTGCACACGCCACTGTACCATTGGCGTACTCCACTATTATGCACTCTCAATCTTTGTTTGCAACCCTCTGGGCTCTGTAATGGACCAGCGTACACCCAGGACAAACCACGCAGTTAATATCGCAGAATATATACAGTTACAGATAGACAAAATAGCTTCAAGCCATGAAAAGGAACAGAACACCCCATAAACAGAGTGGGGACATAAAAAAGGCTAGAACTAAGCTACGATGCAAGGGCCAACCAATGGATCTTGATACAAATACCGTACGCCACTCATAAGAGGCCGTACGCTAGTCATATCTCTTGTCCAGTGCTTGGCTTTGCACCACCTGGGCTCTGGAATATGACCAGAAAGATCCCAGAGGCTCTCTAAAGCAGATACGAATAAATATTGAATGCTACTACTAAACAGTTCTAAATACAGAAAATAGTAAACTAGTTTTTAGCATGCAATAAGGTGATGAAAGGAAAATATGATCAAGAGATAGGCGTCCAATGATCCCCACGCAAGTAGTGCACGTACTGCCATAACTGGCGTACGGCATGATGGTACTGGCGTGCGCCATTGTTGACGTCACATGATCTTTACATTTTGCCAGTTTTAAGGTCAGGAATGGTATTGATTACCAGCCTAGACCTCACTGGCTCCCCCCAGGAGTCAAAAACAGAAAGCAACACAAAGGTGGTATACCTTTGGTTTGGGGTTGATGATGGTTTTGAGCTTTGAGGTTGAAGATGGAGGTTGGATGGTGGCTGAATGATAGTGTGGGATGTGTGGGAGTGGCCCTTTTGCTTCCACTTTTCCCAATGGAAGAGAGAGAGAGCTAAGAAGAAGAGAGAGGGCTTGAAACTCTTAAAGTGGTTAACCCCTTGCAAATGAATGCAAGGGGGGTATTTATAGCCAAAGGGTGGCTGAAGAGAATGGCAATCAGCTGGGGTTAAGGTTGGGTTAGGTTAGGAGAGAGCCTCCCATGCATTTAATGCATGGGACTAGGTGATGGGGGATGTAGGAGAGAGAGGGGGATGGGCCAGCCGAGTGTAATCATCAGGGGAACTGTAGAGTGTACTGGGTGGCCGCAAATATCTCGAGCATGTGGTTGAATAGTGATGCCTTGACTGGATTTGACTGGCGTACGCCAGCGTCTGACCTGCGCGTGCCTGTGAGAACTGAGTCAATGGTCGATGACCGACACGTGGCAGTTTACTGGTGCATGCCAGCACAGTACTGGCGTAAGCAAGTTTGGTTTTGCTGAGGTCACTCGGTTCTGGTTTGAAAGGTTTGAAAGGGTTTGAAATGGGCTTGAATCAGGTTCGGAACACTCAAAGCTCAAACACACCATCGACCTTCGAATGTTCTTGACCTTTGATCATCATTGTGGAACTAAATGACCGCTATTTAACAATATCCGGATAGTTCAAAATAGGGTGTCTACACACTGATACGCTAGATGATGAGTTAGCGATTTAGTACCATTTAACTTCGAGTGACAAGCATAATTTGTCCCACATCAATTGCATGCAGCCCTAGGTTTTGGATGACCTTCCAGTGTAATAGATGTAAAATGCTTCCAACATGGAGCCCTTTTTTTCATACCAACAACCTTCTTTTTTTCAGACTCGTTATTAATTTCAAGCATGAGATCATCATTTAGTTCAGCATTTTTAGGGATATCAAACTTAGCACCTTCATCCATATCATCCATCTAACACAACAGAAAATTAAAACCAACATAATTATAATCTGATTTTCATATTGTTCGTGCACTAATCTGATTTTCAGTCCATCACCTCATGTTCATGCGAAAATTAAGCAGTACGTAAATTGTAAACACTAAACCCATTAAACTCGTGAACTATATTCAACAAAAATATGATTTTCAAGCCAATTTAGGATTTTGAGATTCAATACCTCATGCTCATGGTCAGACATTTCACCGGCGTTGTCGAAATATCTGTGATGCGATTCTGATAGCGATTTCTCCCTTTCCTCACGCTAGCCTCTCTGCATACACATAAACGAGACAATGATAAACCAAATTCACTTACACACACTAATCAAGCAATGAAATTCCAAAAAAAAAAAACAACAACAGCAAGAGCAAGAGCCAAAAGTTAACAATTCAAAATTTTGTTTGATTATGTAATTAATTTTGCTGGCATAGATTGCTAATAACTTGAAATAGGTTCTATTAATGAGTCTATGATACATATCCTTCCCTATAGTATTACATGAGAACAGCTCCTGTTCCCTATGCCATCCTCCCCATTTGCCAATTAGTCAATAAGCCATAGAAAGCAGTATTGTAAAACAAATCCAAATACATACACTTAACATCATTACAAAAGCAAATAGGAAGAGCTTACCTTCTCGTTCACTTCACAAAACTTCAATCTCTCGGTGAAAATGGAATTCCCTTTGCTGACCTTAAACTGGTGCGAACCAATCTACATGAATCATAGAAAACAGATTACGTGTGCACACACCACTAAGCCTATACTGGAAATCAATAACAAAGACATTATTCACAATGCGACAGCACCAATCTCCTACATGCCTAGTTCAAATTTTCAGGAGTGCACACATGCCCAAAAATAGCCATCTTTGTTTTCTACTTCCTTTCTTCACACAAAATAGCCACTTTTTAGCATGTTGTCAACCAATTATTACAACCATTTATTTGATCACAGGTGGACCTAAAAAGGCGATAAAAACGCCTGTATGAAATTCTTTAAACTGGTATGTTTTCTTTTCTTTTTTGGTTTGACAATTCGTTCAATCAATTCAACGGAAGAAATGCCAAAAAAAAAAAAAAAAATAGCAATGATTTTCATAAAGACAATACAAGCAAATAATACAAATACAAAGTTACAACTTTCATATCAACAAATCCAAGGGGTTTCAACACACAGAAGCCATGGAAGCACAAATGAACCCTAAAAAGGACTACCATCACGAATTGAGCTGCAAACACAGGAGAACGAAAGAAACGAACTTGATTAGAGAAAAGAGGAGCTCATTCACAACAAAATCCAAACATTCGGCCTGCAACTACCAAATTGGCTCTCTTGATTTCGGCCAACAACTCCCAGATCTTGATGAAGAGAAGATGGAGGCCGGAGCTTCTTTTTTCCTTAACAGAAGATGAAGATGGAGGCGAGGGCGGCGCTGGCCGAGGAAGTCGGTGCAAACTACAGATTGTGGAGGATCGGAGGTTAGAGAGAAGGGAGAGAGCTGAGGTCTGAGGGAATTGCTGTGCGTTTGAACTCTGGAGTGGGGACTGGGGAGACTAAAAGATAGATAGGGTAGGGTTTGGGAGTGAACGGTCAAGATTAAAACACCTACTGGATTGACGGTCAAGATTAAAATGATTTATAATTTTATATAAATGTATATAATATATATGGTTCGGTCGGTTCGGTCCTATATCGGTTCGGTCAGTTTGGTCGGTTCGGGAAGAATAGATTTCCAGAAAATCGAGACCGAATTGACCTAGGTTCGGTTCGGTTCGGTCCACCTTGAACCGCCAAAAAATGGCCCTGAACTGACCGAAGACCGAACCGATCAGTCGATTTTTTCAATTTTTTTTGTTCCGGTCGGGTTCGTTACAGCCCTACTTCTTGCTCAACCAAAGATTGATTGTTTATGTGGATGAATAGTAAATGTGTCAGTAGTAAAGTCTTGTAATGGTAAAGTCCCGATTATATGTGGTACTGTTGCTCTAATGTAATTAATGATGCAAGCAGTTGTACTAGTACCTCCTCCTTACGCCTATAAAAGGAAGATTCTACTGATTGTAATATCCAAGTTAGTGAAGTAAGTTTGTTTTCCCATAATATGTCTCCCTATTGTGTTCTCTCTCTCTCTCTCTCTCTCGATTGCGCTCTCTCTCTCTCGATCCTAACCTACTTTGTGTTTGTACCCACTTCGTGTCTATCTAATTTGGTATTAGAGCCATGGTATCCATTCTAGCTTAAACACCTTCTGGGAACTTTTTTTCCAAAACTACTTCAAGTCTTTTCTAAAAGAAAAATTGAAGTGTATGCTCTGTGGTTGCCTTCTAAGGATCCTCCACATCAAAAACTTCATTAACTATTTTGGTTAAAGAATTTTTTATCAGTGAGTTAAAAGTACCTTGAGACTTTGACCTTTTGTGTTGGCAGTGTGTCTCGGTTTATCTACCTAGTATACAGAATTTTATTAAACAAAATTGGTTAGAGATTTCACATTGGAAAGGAAAAGGTTTGTTGTATGAGGAAACAAAGAACCCAAATTTTTACCTAAAAAATGAATTTTCTATTTTCTATTTATTCCTTCACCACCTCGTCTCTTGTTCCTTCACGTTCATCCATCAGTAGAATTCCTCCACCTCTTCTTCTAATCTTGAGTACCTGTATGAATTTGAATATTTTCCTGATGACAATAAGGTTCCCTTACTGATATTTTCTTCACACTTTATATTACATCACACAAAAGAGACAGCTGCCATGAGCACATGGTTGTTACTCTGGATCATCTGAATCACTCTCTTCAGAATAGTCTTCAGTTTTGTCGGTCAAGTGATATTGGTTCAAAAGATGGCGAATATTCTGGCGCCACTCTTCCAGATAAGTATCATTGAATTTCCAATTTGCAGTTTCATAATGGATGAGAGATGAGGGAACTTCTGCAGGTGTCAATCCATTGAGGGAACAGAGTGTTTGAGTCATAACAATATAATTTCCACTGTTGATCTGGATTCTCTGAGACTCTGGATATGTAGTGAGGAATATAGTGTGATACTCCTTTCGCCAAGTGATGGAACCATCTGGATAAGGAAGACATCTGTTGTTACGACTTGTCCAAAAAGCAAATTGGAGATTTCCGCCAACAAATGTTAAGGATTTCTCTAATCTTCTGTTGCCAGAAGGATATACTTACAAAGAGCAAGAGAAATTTTAAAAAAAGATCTTCTGGAGGATGGACCTGACTGAATATAGCATGTGCTAGATAAACCAATACTGTTGATTTATTAAAACAGAAACTTATGGTATAAACATCTACTAAATACCATATGAGGAGGTAGGCTTCTGAAGGGCCTGAGTTTGATATACCTCCAAAATAACAATGACCCGTTTCTCTTTTGATAATATTCCCCCCAAAATAACAATGACCCGTTTCTGGATTTTTGAAATAGAAGGCTGGAAGGCCATTGGGTTGAAAATATTTAACTGGAGGGCCAGCTCTGGAACCATCTACAAACTTGCCAATACATTGGTTTAGGGCTCCACCATGCCTGTTAGTCGTTGGACTTCCCGGATTGTCCGTGGTGGTCATAGGTTTGCAACAGCCGTGATCGGATTGTGGTCGGCCTCGATTCCGCGCCTAGTGACCAAGTGTCCATGAACCTTTCCTTTGCTCACGCCGAACGCGCACTTTTCTATGTTCAAACGGAGCTTTTGAAACTTGAGAATTTCAAAGATATCGGCCAACTCCCAAAGATGATTGTACTTCTTTTGGCTTTTAACGACAAGATCGTTTATGTATGCTTCTACCGTATGGCCGATCTGGGTATGGAACATTTTGAAATAGCGCGCGTGAATGTCGCACCGGAGTTCTTGAGCCCTAAGGGCATGACTCTATAACAGTAGATGCCATACGGAGTTATGAACTCTGTCTTTTCCATGTCATTTGGATCCATTGTGATCTGGTGGTAGCCGCGGTAGGCATCAAGAAAACTTAGCCAAGCATGGCCCGCCGTGGCATCCACCAGTTGGTCGATTTTTGACAGGGAAACCAATCTTTTGGGCAGGTGTCGTTCAAATTGGTATAGTCAACGTAGACCCTCCATTTGCCAATCTTCTTCTTCACAACGATGGTGTTTAACAACCGTGGGGTACTGCACTTCCTAAATTGCATTGGCTTCCAACCGTCGGTTGACTTCTTCAATGACAACTTTGGTGTGTTCAGGAGCCGAGTGCCTTGCCTTTTGTACTACGGGCTTTGAATCTTTCTTAATGTTGAGGCTATGACTGATGAAATTTGGATTGACCCCTGGCATCTCATAGGGGGTTCATGCGAATACTTCGATGGTGCTCTTGAGAAACTAAAACATTTCTTCTCGCTCGGCGTCGTTGAGGGAAGAGCTGAGTAAAAGATATGAGATCCATCCTCAGTGATTGTCATATACACAAGGTCTTCGATTGCTTTTTCCTTGGCTGGTTCGCCAACATCTTTAAGTACGGCCAGGTCGGGCACTTTGACCCATTGGACTTGTTTTGCTTTGGTCGAATTGTGGACGGCCAAGACATAGCACTTCTTGGATGCTACTTGATCGTTGCATAGGTATCCCTACCTTCCGTTGGTGCCGATAAAGCGTACAACCTTGTGATATGTGGAGGCAATGGCTTGCATGCCATGGAGCTAGGTTTAGCCAAGGATGGCATTGTATGGGCTTGGAACGTTAACAACGACAAATTCAACGCTTAACGTTTTTGAATTGATGACAACTGGAAGGAAGATGCGACCGAGCGGCCAGATTAGGGCTCCATTGAAACCGATGAGGAGCACTTCCGCCGGTTGTAGGGCCGACTCTAGGAGATCAAGTTTCTTGAAGAGGTCGTAGTACATGATCTCTGTTGTAGGTGGAGAAAATTGAATAGTACCTAGAATAGCACTGTACTGCAATGACTACCCATGCTGTTCGATTGGAACCCTAACGCTTTCACCGGAACCCTAATCTGCAAAACAAACAGGGGATGAGCGCACCTTTGCCTCTCGTGGCAAAGGCCCTTCGATGCCTAAGTTAGTATCACATACCAGACAAAACCCTAATTATCAGTAGGAGGACAATATGAATGCAATGTATTGCGTACCTTTTACCTCTAGGTTTACTCTTTTTATATAGACATCCATATGCTTGCCACCCCAAGCATCCTTGTTGCCCTAGGTTTCCTATCGCATACAGGAAACCCATGATGCTCTGGATTCTTGTTCCCTTATCAAATTACTTCCTTAGTCCTTTTAGGACTCTTTTCCATAGTTAGCCGAACATCCTACTTTCATTAGGAGATTCACGCAAATCTTTTATTCGTGGGATCCTCTTTCCCAATCAGGAAGAATCCCATACTCGTAGGGATTCTTCCCTTTACGGGATTTGTCCCATTCAGGGACTGTCCTCTGACCTATCGCATCCAGGTATTGGGTTTCTCCTTCTAGAACACTCCTACCGCCTTATCTCTTAAGGCTATCTTACTCTAGAGTTCTTCTTCTGTTCGGTTGTCTCTTTAGCCAAACAGATTGCCTGGACCAGTGGCTTCACATGTCACTGGACTTTATCAATCACTTGGACCACCTTCTCCTCATGTCTTTGGTCCTCACCGCCGAATAGATTGTTTGGTCCAATGACCCCTCATGTCATCGAACCTAACCGCCGTCCACCATCTTTGATGGCGCTTTACATTACCTTTGTTATTACGCGAACCCTGTATATATAACACGTGTTCGGCCACTAGTTGTACCTGTTTGGGAACCTCCCTACAATTGTTCCCCAGCTTTGCTTGTTGCCATTGTTCGTGGGCAATGAATAAAGCTTAGAAACAAACTTTAGGCCGAACTTCCTGGGGCCTCGTGCTGACATGGTATTTATACCCATTGATGGTTTTGGCGCCCTTGTCATTATACCATCTTGGGGTAGTGACTCCATGTGGCATATTTCGTACGCCTTACATTTAATTCGAATTGACATTTTGTTAATGGCGTCAGAACGGCATCCGTTCAATCCCTGTTTCACGTTACTTTCCATGTAGCGGCATGAGTGTAACGCCCCGAATTTTGGGTACATTAAATAAGACAATTTTATTGAAACTTCAAAATAGAGTCTAGCTCTTTATTACAATATAACTCTCGCAAGAGTACTTTTATTACAAAAGGAAAGGAAACTATGGTTCCTATCTACAACTCCGCCTGCTCCTCCCTCCTAGCCAGCTCTTCAGCTCCAAAAGCTTCCAAGGTGTAGAGTTCACCCTATTCGTCTACGAGGTCTGACATATATACCAGCGTCGCCACCGATATAATATGTCAGGGTCACCAAAGGTAACACCATGAGCTACGAAAGCTCATCAGAACAATCCCATACCCGCTCACCCATAACTTACAAACAAAAGATCATACTAACGACGATAACACATCCACATTCCGTATTCAATTATCGTTGGTGTCCATGATTCTCTTTGTTTCTCCTACGCGACTCATCGTATACCGTGTCAATCATTTTCACTTACAAAACAATCTTTCAAAATCGTTTGCATTGGCTCCGTACCGCGGATAACCAACCTACACACCCATCCTTTCAAAATCATTTAACATTAGATCCGTACCGCGGATAACCAAGCCACACACCCAACCTCGGTTCCACTGTTCCGGGTTCCCGAGTATCCTTACAATGGTTCCGCAGCACCGGGTTCCCATTGGCACACATTTGCATTGGCTCCTCTCCACGGATAACCAAGCTATACCTCACCATGGTTCCACCGGTCCAGGATCCCATGGGAACGCACACAACCTCACAATGGATCCGTTATTCCGGATTCCCATTGGAACACACACACACACACACACATAATGCCACCAAAAATGGTCATTATGTTGTTTGAAAAGTATTTCCGTCCTCGGAACATTTTTCCCATTTAACCACACCCTAGGTGCCATGTTTCTAACTTTCTCGATTTTTGTGTCTCATTTTCATGCAAGACTTCGCGGTGTAAGACTCTACATACAAACATGCATTCAACAAGCCTTGAAACTAATCCAACAAGATTGTCCAACTCTATACTGCTAAACATGTTCAAAACAACACTCAAAGCATAACGCCACATGTTCAGACGCCCTTGGAGTGAATATCACTTATGCTTTATCATGCCACAAGTAACACAAGCAATTCATATATGCATACTCATAATCATCTTAAAGATCAAAATACAAATACTTGAGATAAAAAGTAAATAAAGATAACTATATAACTCAGGGTAGTAGATAAGGAGAATCTACCGTTCTTCTTGGCGGTAGTGACGACTACAAAAGGTACGTCGGGAATTGGGCGGAGTAACTTCCTACGGAATGTTCTCGGTAGCTTCGAAAGAGAAATGTTTCTCTTGAAACTCATTCTTGACTAAAACTACTCTACTTTATGGATCGAAGGGTGGTCGAGTGGCGGCTTAGTGGCGGCCTTGGATGAGTTTCTTGAAGAACTCAAGAACAAAGAAGAACAAAGAAAGAACAAGGCTTAAGAATTCTAGAGAGAAGGAAGAGCAAAGCTTGAAGGTGTGAGTTGAATGGAATGGAATGGCTTGCTATTTATAGCCAAAATCTTGGTTATTACCCAATGGATAAAAGTTTCCCTAACAATTATTGTCCAATAGGTAAAAGGCTTAGAATGACTAGATTTGTACTATGGATTTGTTTCTTGGAAGATTTGTGAAAGAAAGAATAAATTGTACAAGATCTTGTGTTTAAACAATTGATAATTGTACAAAAGAGGACAATGGAGGTAGTTTCTTAGTTAGGAAGGAAGATTCACCCATTAAACTAATAAATTGGCACATGTGTACTTAGTAAATACTTTAATCAACCAAGTACATATATAATATATATACATAAGTACTTAGGTGATCTAGGAAGATCATCTTCCTATTAACTTAATCCAATTGGTACCAAAAACCCCAATAGGAAATAATATAAATGTACCTAGGAAATCTTAGGTCTAAAGACTACTAAGTACATATCTAATAAAATATAGGTAGCATGTCACATGGGCAATTAAGAAAGTGATTAGTTTATTCAAACCAAGTACTTTAGTTGAAAGACCAACCTATTACCCAATGGGTAATAAATCCCCTAACTTTTATTGTCCAATGGACAATAGTAATTAGGTAACTTTTAAAATAAAATAACCAAAGTGTCCTTTAAAGCATGTGAACAAAAGCCCTATATTTAAATATAGGTGTGGTACCAAGTACCCCAATTAAATAAAAGGCTAGGATTCCCCCCATTACAAAAATAAGTAAGTACAAGTACTAGTTTAGTCAAATAAGTACTTTGGAAATCTAGGGTTTATATATACCCCAATACTTTAAGGCATAAAAGTACATGGGAATCCAAATCTTGATTATTAAAATAGAACCTTGTACTTTGTTGGAAGAGTAGTGCCATTACCCAATGGGTAATAAATTCCCTTGTAGTTATTATCCAATGGATAATGGAAAGGTGGAAAAATACCCAATAAACAAAGAATAAAAGTACTTTGCACATGTGTTTAAAACATATATAATACTGTAGATTAGTACCAATCAACCTATTTTAGTGAAAGGTCTATTGTCCAATGGACAAAAATTACCCTAACTTCTATGGACCAATGGATAAAGGCAAAAAGGTTCAAGGAGGTTCAAAAAGTTCATCTAGTAACTAAGTGAGTTTCTAGTTTGGTTCCGCCAACTAGTTGGTTAGAAACTAATCATACTGGCCAAGTAGGGTTTCTAGTCGAGAGTCAATAAATGACCAAAATCTTAACTACGACAAAATTTAACAAGAAATCGGATAGCCACTCAATAGAAAATAAGTAATTCAAATAAAATTCAAATATTAAACGAAATTTTTACTGACCGAAAATCAGGGTTGTTACAGTGAGAGGAGACGTTTTGCCTCTGTCTCTCGCCTTTAAACCCCCAAAATGGATTGTTTTGGGTTTTCCGCCCAAAACTCAAATCTCATCTTTCTCTCTCTAAAACTAGGCAAGAGCTTTCTTCCTTTTTCGCCATTACCGTCGTTTGATGCTTTCGACTGCACCTCTAACCACTGCTGCAACAATCATCGTAAGATTCTCATTCCTTCTCCTTTTCATGTTTCACTCTAAGATTTCATTCTCCGATTCCGTTGCTCTTAGGGTTTCATTCGTCTTCATTTCTAGATTTCAATCTGTGCTAGTAGTCTTTTCATAATACTCATGGCAGACAATAATGAAAACCTTCCAAAACCTAGCAAGTTTAGAAAACTTTGTAAACCCACCACTGCCATGGCGGCATTTAGGGCTGAATACAGCATTCCAGACAACGTCGGGCTTGAACTCGCCCCATTAGGAGCAGACAGGGACGCTGGCCCTTGGGATAGAATGTGTATTCCAATCATAGCCATTATTGAGGGTGGTGTCCCCTTTCCCCCTCACCCATTGCTTCGCCAGGTCCTGAATTGGTATCGCCTTACCCCCATGCAAGTCTCAACAAACGTATTTAGGCTTATAATGGGAGTTATAGCTCTAAACAGGATCCTGGGAACCCAAATAGGCTTATGGGATATTCAATGGTGGTTTAGCATTGTGTTAAATCCTGAATATAACACCTACTACTTCAAAGTTAGAAAAGCAGAAAAGTGTCTCGTACTTAACTTGCCAGATTCTGCTCGTGATCATGAGATGGACTTCCTCTATGTTACTGAAGCCTTCAAGCCAATGGAGAAAGATGGCCAAGTGGTGGGCTTGCATTGCCCCCACATATGGGGCTACCCACGTATGCTCCTAATTTGCTTCGTAATTCTTGTAATTTTTATTTATTGCTTTCCTGCACTTTCTAACTCCTGTTTGTGCTTTAATCCGCAGCGGATAATGCTAGAAAGCGTCCCAAACGAGAGCCTTGTTATGTCCGAACAGCGAAGATCAACAGGATCCTAAAGTACACAGGTAGGCCTGGTACTTTGACAGCTGGTCAGCGTCACGATACAAACGTCTTAATGGGCTACGACCCCACTTACAGAGGCTTTATAGATAGGAGACTCAGTAATCCTAGTACCAGTGCTGCTTCAACCTCATCTGCTCCCCAGTCGAGAAACCTAAGATCTAGTGCTGGAGTTACGATTGCCGGATAGCCAGGTGAGGTGCCTATCTCAGAAGGTGTCCCATTACCGCGTTTAATCGTTAGACGATCTAGCCCACGATGAGCCGAACAACTAGCTCAAGATCGTGACACTAGTCAATCCTCGTCGTCTGGATATTCTGCGTCTCCACCAAATCTAGGTACAATGTCTCATCAACCCTTAAACCTTAGCTCTCTTCTAATTGTTTTTGCCTAGGGACGCGGCTCTAGCCGGGTTGCATCGACCGGGCATGCTCGCCCTGCACCTCGTCGTATTAGAGGGGGTTCTGCTCGCTCCTCTTCATCTCCTCAGGGAGTAGACACTGCTCTCAATGCCAGTGATGCCCACCAAGACAAACGTCCTAGATCCGAAGACCCAACCAGTGCCGCCGCACAGGCCGACATGTCTAACCAACTGCCTCTCTCTCCGAGTTCCCAAGTACCTCCTCAAGCCTGGACCCATCAGCTCATTAGAGGCGACCAACCCATCAATATTGGGGACAGTGCAAGCTTTTCGGAGACCGCATTGGCCCTTGTTCAAGGCCTAATGCTGCCGGTAGGTAGATATGCAGAAGGAGTCCACATCTCTCCCTGATAGGCTGGTGTCCACTGGACTCGTCAGTGGAATTAAGGTAATTTGATTTACTCGTAACCTAAGTTGACCTACCTCATAGTGATATGACTTCTAATTTTAATCTATACTTGGTATCTCATAGTTCATCCAAAAGATGATCACACTAGGCCAGAAGTTTCAAGAAGCTGAGTCTGAAAGGATTAGACTTTTGAATGACAACACTAGGCTTCTTCGAACAGTCTCAAGATTAGAAAGAGAGAGAGACAAAGCCAAGTTTGATTTTGATGAGGCAAAGGGCAAACTCGAGATAACCAAAGATAGCCTTAGTCAGGCTCTATCAAAAATTGACAGCACCAAAAAAGCTATTTATGAAGAAGGCTACCAAAAAGATTTTGATGCTGCAACGACCAGCTATGTAGAGCAGATGCCGATCATTCAAGATCAGTTATGGGCTGCGTGCTGGGAGGCATGCTTGACCAAAGCTGGTGTTGCAGATGATTCTCCCCTCTAGATTGAGAACGATCTTCCTAACGGCCGGGCAGCAGTCACCCATGAACCCTTGGAAGATTATGTGGATCAGCAGATTAAGGATTTTGATGGTGCCAAGGAGAATATCCTTACTGAGACTCAGGATGCTTCTACTGTCAATTCCCCTGCTCGGGAAATGCCCAATGAGACTATCAACCTGGAAGGAAATGTTGTTGATGGTGGTGACAGCACCGAGGTCAATGCAGGGGTTCCTCTTGGAACCCAGGGTCCAGAACCTAGATTGACAAGTACTTGTTGTGATCTTTCGATATTGGAAAAGTTTGCTGGTCCTGCGTGACCGTAAGCATTAGCCCTGCGAGGCACTGGCATACTTTCAAGATTTTCATAATATTTTGATAACACAGGTATTCGACCCCTTGTGGCGCCACGGTGTGCTTTTGCGGCCGTTCGTGGCCTTATTGTGGCTTTTTAGAATTGCATTCTATTTGATGTTCTAAATATTTCGTACCATTATTGATAAATATCAACATACTTAGCCAGTATACGCCTGTATGTGCCTTGATGCATAAATTCAAATGCAGCTAAGTTTTCCTCATACTTAGACATTATTAGTGTTTGTTCGTACGCTATTTAGACAAGTTTAAGTTTCTCGTATTTGAACAATTCTAAGTTCCTCGTACTTAGATGAATTTAAGTTTCTTGTACTTAAACAACTCTCAATTTCTCGTATGTAGATGAATTTTAAGTTTCTCGTACTCAAACAAGTTATGTACACTTTGCCAAATCTAGTCGTATGCACTGCAAGTGTTTATGCATGTATTCGTATACAACCCAAGTTTTTCGTACTTGTGCAGTTTAAATTTCGCATACCTAGGGAGTGGATACGTGTGTTCGTACATGGCATTCTTGCATGTTCCCTGGTCCCCAATACGAATAGAGGAAACCAAGTCCGTAGTTCGTATTTTGAAAAACAAAAGCTCCAAAAATTTGATATACCGAAAAAAGTAATTTTATTCAAAATCTTTGAAACTCAAGGGGGTGTTACTCGTATCCCTTGCAACTAATGAATAATAAAAACAAGGGAGCTTTATTCATAACTCCCACACAATCATGTAGTGCATCCTAAAATAGAATGAAATAAAACTAAACTTTTTTGAACAAAGAATTTCCTCAGATTGTGGACTTTCCAAGGCCTTGGCATTGGATTTCCATCCAGATTTGCCAATCTATAAGCCCATATGCCTACAATTTCTGTTACTCAATATGGGCCTTCCCAATTGGCCCCCAACTTGCCTTCGTTTGCCACCTTGGTATTGATGAGCACCTTTTGTGGAACAAGATCTCCAACGCCAAATCCTCATGGGTTGACATGCTTGTTGTAGCTTTTCATCAACTGTTCCTGATAGGAAGCTAAATGCACCAGAGCCCTCTCTCTCCTTTCCTCGACAAGGTCGAGCTCAATCTCCAGGGCCCTGTCATTTTTCCCACTTTCAACCAACGCTGTTCTGTTGGTTGGTAGACTAATCTCCAAAGGTATCACCACCTCTGTTCCATATGCTAATGAATAGGGGGTGTAACGACCCTGATTTTCGGTCGTTAAAAATTTCGTTAAGTATTTGAATTTTATTGCAATTGCTTTTAATTTCCTTGAGATTTGTCAAAATTACGTTTTCGCCCCTTGAAATTTGAATTCTTTGCGCTTTAGTCCGCTTAGTAAGCCTAACTAGTTTTTAACCATTCGATTGGATAAACTAAGCTAGGAAGTTACCTAGTTACTTTTGCCTAACCGCAAAATGACCATTTTGCCCCTCGTAGACCCTTTGAACCTTTTGAACCCTAGACTAAGAATTTGGATATTCTTTTTCTTTTAATTATTTTGGGTATATTCTTGTCCATTGGACAATAAATGTTAGGGAAACTATTATCCATTGGATAATAGAAACCCCATTAGTTTATATTAAATGTCTACTTTATTAAAGTGTTATGAATAGTAAAAAGTAACTTTTTGATTACTTTTTGATTACTTTAAAGTACTTTTTGGATTACTTTAATGTTTAATCTCCCTAGCAACCATTATCCATTGGATAATAGAAGTTAGGGTGGTTATTATCCTTTGGGTAATAAGTTACTCTTCAACAATAGTACATGGGTTGATTAATTTAATATTTTCTTTTAACCCCATGTGCCAAAGTACAATTATTTTAAAATAAAAGTTGCCAAGTCACTATTGTCCATTGGACAATAGAAGTTAGGGGATTTATTACCCAATGGATAAAAGGGTTAGTCTTTCACCAAGTACAAGGATTTTAATAAACTAATCTTTTTCAAAAATCCCATGGGATGATATACAATATTTTATTGGAGGATTTTAATACCTAAGATTTCTTAGGTACTTTTTTATTATTCTTTATTGGGGTTTTTGATCTTCCTAGATCACATAAGTACATGTGTATATATATTAGCATTGTACCCATGTGCCTATTGATTTGTTTTAAATGAGAAAATCTTGCCTTTTAAAATCTCCTTTGATCTCATAGTACCAAAAGTACTATATTTTAATTGTAGTATACATGTGTGCATATATATATACATGTGTGTGTGTGTACTTGGGAGAGAGAGAGAGAGAGAGGCCGGAGAGAGAGGAGAGAGAGAGCCGAATGGGAGAGAGAGAGAGAGAGAGAGAGAGAGAGAGAGAGAGAGAGAGAGGAAGGAGGAAAGAGAGAGGAGATTGGATTGTATCTCCCATATCTTTCAAAATCCTTGGTGTATCTAACTCTCCATTAACTCCATAGTACTTTTGTATACACCTTGCACTTGTTTGAACCATTAGATCTTGTACCAATCCCTTTCTTGCCCACCAAGGATCCATCCTAGCCATCCAATTGATCCAAGATCAAATCTTGGTACAAAGTAGCCATGCAACCCTAGGATTTTCCTTGATTTGTGCTTAAAAGTTAGATATGATTTGATATACTTCTTGGACACCTAGCAAGCTTCTTAACCCTTGGATCATGTACCATTATCATCTTAACCCTCCATTTGATCCAAGAATATCACCAAGGTACAAGAATAGCCTTACAAGTCTAGGATTAGTTTTGATCTTTCAAGATTCATTGCCAAGTGTCAAGGTGAGACTTAGAGAGGGAGAGAGGAGAAGGCCAAGCCCTTTGCCTATAAATAGAAGGCCATTCCAAGCCTTTCAAAGCACACCTCAAGCAATTAGCTCTTCCTTCTCTCTAGAAATCATTTTCTGTTTTCTGGGCAGCCCACTGTCCCGTCGGAAATCCTCTGTTTTCTCCTGTCTAGAGTAGTTTTTAGGATCAACTTCCTTCAGGAAAGTTGTAGAGCACTTCGAAATCTTGAAGTTAGGCTCAAGAATCACCCTAATCGGTTAAGAAATGACCCAGATATTGCCATCCGAAGTTCAGTAAAATTTCTGGATTTCCATTTTCTGGACAGCTTACTGTCCTCTCCTTTGTCCCCATTTTTCTCCAACCTAGGTTCATTTCTAGGATTAACTTCCTTCTCGAGAGTTGTAGAGGGTTTAGAGAGCTTCGTTCTAGACCCAAGAACGACTCTAATCGGCCAAAGATTGACCGAGTTATTGCTGTTCGAAGTTCGGTCCAGATTCGGGGGAAATTTCCACCTAGCTTATTCGGCCCCGACTAGTTTCGGATCAAGGTAGGATACTTTTACCCTATTCCTATGTATACGTAAGATCTCGTTATCTTCCATTTCAAAGCAAGTTATCTTTATTTACTTTTTATTTCAAGTATTTGTATTTTGATCTTGAAAATGATTATGAGCATGCTTATGTGAATTGTTTGTATTACTTGTGGCGTTAAGCTTTAAGCGTTGATTTGAACATAGAATTGGATGATCTTGTTGGATTGTGATGAACGATGTTTACTTTTGTCCTACCGCGAAGTCTTTGCATGTAACGAGACACCTCTATCGAGAAAGTTAGTGACATGACACCTAGGGTGTGTTGAAAGGGTTGAAATGTTTTGAAAACCGCAACGTGGCCGGACTTGCCCGTTGTGTGAGGTGTGTGTGTGTTCCAATGGGAAACCGGAGCAGCGGAACCATTGTGAGGGTGTGTGCCAATGGGAACCCGGAGCGGCGGAACCATTGTGCGTTCCCATGGGAACCCGGAGCAGCGGAACCATGGTGAGGTATAGCTTGGTTATCCGCGGTACGGAGCCAATGCAATTGTGTGCCAATGGGAACCCGGTGCGGCGGAACCATTGTGAGGATACTCGGGAACCCGGAACGGCGGAACCGAGGTTGGGTGTGTATGGCTTGGTTATCCGCGGTACGGAGCCAATGCTAAAGATTTTTTTTAAAGGCTTGGTTATCCGCGGTACGGAGCCAATGCAAATGTTTTTGAAATTTTGTTTTGTAAGTGGAAAAGGAAGACACGGTCTACGATGAGTCGCGTAGGAGAAATCGAGAAATCTTGGACACCAACGTTAGACGATTAAACGAATATGATTATGTGATTGTTAGTTGTAAGGTTGGTGGGTAAGATTTTCCTATTGAGCGTTGTAGCTCATGGTGTTGCCTTTTTGGTGACCCTGACATATTATATTGGTGGCGACGCCGGTATAATGTGTCAGACCTTGTAGATGATCAAGATGGACCGTTCACTTGGAGGCGTCCGGAGCTGAGGAGCTGGCTAGGATGAAGAAGCAAGAGGAGCTGTAGTTAGGAAGCCTTAGTTTCCTTTCCTTGTTGAATAATTGTACCTCTTTGAAGTATTTATAATGTAATAAACTCATTTTATTATGTAATAAATGCTTCTTAACGTACCCTGATTTTGGGGGCGTTACAGGGGGTCTCTCCCGTAGACCTTCTAGGCGTTGTCCGGTGCGCCCACAGCACCAGTGGTAACTCATCAGGCCATTTCCCCTTAGCCTTATCCAACCTTTTCTTGATCCCATCAAGAATGGTTTTATTGGATGCTTTTGTTTGCCCAGTACTCTAAGGGTAAGCTGGAGTCGAATGGTAGTTTCTTATCCCATATTCGGAACTGAAAGCTTTGAATTTCTTTTGAAACCGCGCCCCGTTATCTGTAATCAAAGAATAGGGTACCCCAAAACGAGTAATTATAATTTTCCAAACGAACCTTGCTATCATAGGCTCTATTATTTTGGCCAGAGGCTCTGCCTCAATCCATTTCGTGAAATAATCTGTTGCTACCAACAGAAATTTCCTGTTCCCTGTTGCTTTGTGGAGTGGACCCACAATGTCCAGCCGAACAGATAGCTCAATCATTACTCCTTCAGGAGGGAAAAGCACGATTCCAACCCCTAAACCAGTATAACACGCTGAACCATCTACAAATAACTTCCATTCTTGGGGGTCATGTTCGGCTGGGGGTTCGTTTTGCTTCGTGGCCAGCCCAAGTGTGTAGACACCCTATTTTGGACATCCAGATTAGTTTACTTACGGTCTTTGATTCCCCGATGATGAAACGGATCAAGAACACCTCGAAAATGTTAGTATGTTTGAGCTTTGAGCATTCCAAAATCCTTTCAAATCTCTTTCAAACTCTTTAAACCAAAACCAAAAAGCCTCAACAAAGCCCAACTTGCATACGCTGGTATTCAACTGGCATGCGCTAGTCCTCTGCCATGTGTCAGTCATCGGTCAACCTTGACCATTGACCAGGCTTGGACTGGCGTGTGCCTGTCACCTACTGGCATACGCTAATCAAACCTCTGATCGAACTTGCGTTTTTCAGCATGTAGAAGCCATGGGTAGGGGTCTACAACACATGGGAACCTTCCAATCCATCAAAAAAGCAGTCTGCGTTGGGGGACATCTCTTACTCCCATCCCATCACCTTTTCCCTCTCATCCATTAGGAGTAAAGGCTTAAGGGCTAAGGCACCGGTCACATTGACTGGCCTTTTCCCTCTTTCACACCCCTCTCCACTCCTATACATACCCCTTTTCTTCATCCTTGTAAAGGGTTCACAAAAGGGTTAACCACATAAAGAAGGTCTTAAGTTCTTTTTTCCTCGTTGTCATCTCTCACTAGTTGAAGGAGTAAGCAAACATTTCTCCCACATACTATTGCATTCATAGGCCCTCCACTCATCCACCATACCACAAGTTCAAAGCTCAAATCCATCATCAAAAATCAATCCAAAAGGTATACCACCTTTTATTCTGTAATCTATTCTGACCCCTGAGGGGGGCTAGCAGGGTGAAGGTTGGTAATCCATACCAGTCCTAGCCTTAAAGCTGTCAAGGATTCAAGAATCGTGCATGGGTATCAATGGCATACACCAGTAGTATCAAGCCGTACGCCAATCATGGTAGTATGTGCAGTACTGGCATGGGGATCATTGATGAGCTATCTACTATTTTCTTTTGTTTTATCACCTTATTGAATGCTAATAACCAGTTTATGGCTTCATGTATTTTAAGACTGTGTAGCTGTTTATTTGTTTCATCTGCTTTAGAAGGTCTCTGTGATCCTTCTGGTCATGGTCCAGAGCCCATATGGTGCAAAGCCAAGCACTAGACAAGAGATATAACTGGTGTATGGTGCCTTACCACTGGCGTACGGCAGTCATGTCCAGCCTCGTGGCTGGCCCTTGCATGGTAGCTTAGTCTGGACCTCTATTTGTTTCCCCACGTTGTTTATGGGGTGTTTTGTTTGGCTCATTTCCTTAGATCCTTTTCTGGTACCTATATTTGTATAAGTCTAGTTATATAAACTGTGTGGTTTGTCCTGGGTGTGTACTGGTCCTTTCTAGAGCCCAGAGGGTTGAGAGTAGGAGTTGTGAGTTTAGATCTACCGGCGCACGCTAGTCCTTCAATGGAGTACTCAAGTCATCTCCGTATGCAGTGGCTTGGTCAATGCATACAGGTTTTCTCCTGCATGCATCATCCTGGATTAGTGTGTCCCCAGTTTGACTAAAATGCTCACAGGTGCTTGTTTTCAATCTATACTTGTTTCAATAAAGCAAATCATCCATCGCATTTTATCACATAAATGCAACTTGTTACAGTTTTAATCCCTTTTAACTGTTCCCCTGCCCTAACTGGCTAAAAAATGATTAATGAGAGAAAAATGCAAACGTTTTACAAAATGCCCGAGTAGAGACTGATCTCCGGATTGGGCGAGAGGGGTGCCATAAAACCATTCCCCTCTCGTAACCTGGCTCCCGAACCTTAAATATCGAAGGTGACGACGGTCCAGTCTGCAAGTCTTTTCAAATCAAACACGTAGCAAACGTTTCAAGTTCAGTTCCTTGGGTATTTCACTACTAAAATCTGAGTGGCGACTCTGAATTGAAGCATTTCGGTGCGCTTTTTCAAAACGGGTCGCACCCAATTTTTCATAAAAAAATTCAGGGGCACGTGCCCACAATGGCGACTCTGCTGGGGTCTCTTTGCATTGGGGTCTCTTTGCATTGGTTGATATTTGGAAATTAATACATAAATGAACAATCTTTCAAAGGTCTGTCAAAACAGTACGCTTCACGTTGCTGAAGAATGGAATGGTTACGTAATAGGATCTCATGTCCGACCAATCCGAACTGGGGCTTTTACTATTGTTCACTTGTGTAGTTTTCTCCAAGTATCAATTAATAAAAGTGAGCCAAGCTTAAAAAGGCATTTTTCAAAATATGGCATTTTTCTCTCATTCCATCATTCTTTGGCGTTTTTCATGTGCATCAATGTTGGTCAGCCCCGTTGAGGTGTTTTAGGTAACCGGCACAATTTATTGGAGCCCGGGGTCCTCGAACGCCCAACAACCTTGGACGATGATAAGTCATACTACCGTTCGATTATTGCTTTGCTACACACGTTGCAACGGGAGGTATATCGCTGCTCTAGTCAAAGGAACTCCTTTAAACCAAAATTGGCCTCTACATGTGTACAAAGCACTAGAGCCTTTCAAACTAGGACAAGAACCCGCAGGGTAGGACTATTTGCATCTAACACCCATATATTGTCTATGTGTTACTGTTTTCCCTATCGCATACCTGTATATACATTCATACTGTTTTGCGTAGGAGTATGCTCGGGCGGCTTTTAGGTTGTCTCTTGTCGAGTCTGTCTTATGCCTATTAGGATGCTGCTATGAACCGATGAAGAGTCGTACATCTTGAAGGTGCATGTTATCAAATTTTCAAAGTCCTTGGATCAATGAGACTTTGGGAAATCAAGACTTTCTAAGTCCTTGTCTAACACCCGATCGAGGTTTCAAACAAAAAACTAGGAACAACAGAGAAAATGCCGTGATACTTACACCACCCAAGTTAAAGTGCTAAACACTTACCACTCAGGCTCCGGCACAGTGCTGCTTACGTCACCCCGGTTCTAGTATCATGTCATCTACACCGAGTTGTTCCAACTTCAAAGTTGAAACTTCGAGAACGGAGTAGTCAAAGGCTTAGACTATTTGACGTCTCTTAGTGTTAATCGATTCAAACAAGGATACACCGTCGAAAAGAAATCCGAGGATTTTGGTAGCATCCGAATGTCATGAGACAAACTCGTTTCTAGAGTCTAGGAGGACACAGACGACGATGATGTGCGCATTGCATTTCTTCAAATTCTTTCAAAAGCTTGTGGCCGGAATGCCATTGAGTTCTCATTTACTTTGCTGTCCAAAAGCTTTAGGCCGCCACCCTCATCGATCATCAATCCAAAATAACAGCATAAATAGAGATAGCTGAACTAAAAAGGGCTGTAGAGGAATTAGGTCACAAAATGGACAAACAAATGATCATGGTCCAGGGACTGATTGACCTCTTTACCACCATAGCCTCGTAGCCGGATATAGGGCTAATCAAGGAATCCTCTCAAGCCTGCCACACTCCTGCGGTCGGAATCAAGCTATACATGAAAGACATGTTCAAAGACCTGGCTGAGTTTCATGAAGCCAGGACTCACCCGAAGGAGAATGTTGGATCCTTGTTCAAAGCCAATGCCGAAAGGGAGGATATGCGCAACAAAGAAATCAATCCCAAAGGCAAAAGAGTGCATCATGTGGAAGGTGCAATGTTGTGTAGCTGCAAAGCAAGCAAAGGTTCCATTTTGAATCCTCAATCCGGTCATCGGAACCCACCAAGGACCTTCTCCGGCTTCTCCACACCTTTGTCCTCGGTTTATGAGAAGCTCCTTAAAGCTAGCTTCCTCAAGCCACTCCTTCCAACTCTTTCACCTCGAACATTCCCGACATCCTACAGTTCAAATGCCTATTGTGCTTTCCATCAAATGCCTGGCCATCTCACCGATGCCTGCTTCCGCCTTCAACATGAAATTCAAGATCTTATCGATAATGGCACCATTCAAGCTCCACCTCCATTAAAGCCCGATGTCATATCCAACTTCATGCCTCAACACGGTTCCAACCCACGTGTTAACCAGATATCCATCAGCTCCACTCAAGTCAACCCAAGCTCCACCATATTCAACCCTAGCCTTTACATCATCCCAGAAAAATCAATCCAAGCCAATCTTGTCTCTCCCGTCTGAACCCGAGGTTAACCTGATGGCCATAGGTGCAATCGAGATCTTCACTGCCGAAACTTGGGTTGATAGTGATGAGGAGCCTACAAAGGAGGAATTCAAGAGGAAGCTTAATCAATCAAAGGAGAAAATGGACTTTGGGGCTATTGTTCAAGGAGTTCTCTCAAGTGGGTCTGATCGAAGAAGCCGAAGTGTTGTTGCTTGGGCCTATTGTCCTTTAGCTCCCACCTCTCTGCAAGGAAGTCAAGGGTAACTATAAAAGTTGCATTTTCAAATCGCGTCTATTTCGCATTGACACTTTCGAGTCTGAGTCTGACACAATATCTATCAAGTCATCTAAGTCTAGCTCTGAGTCGGAGTTTGTGCCTCTTGGCCCTCCATGTCGTAGCTTCTATCCTCAATTTGAGTCTTTTTGTTGTACTTGGCAACCCCGAGAGTTTTATGATATGCATTATCTTGCTTCTAAGTACTTTACTGGCTTTTTAATAAACTGAGACGATGAAAGGATAGATTTCGATGGGAATGTCCCCAAGAAAATGTGTTCCCTTGCCGAAAAGGAAGACAAAAGGCATGCTCAGCCTTTAATTGAAATAGTAATTTCTATAAACTTGAAAGATGAGGTAGACCCCCGAATGGTTCAAACTGGTTCAGTGCTGTCCCCAAAAGGGCATTGCACCCATTCAAACTTGTTCAAAGAATTCAATAACATCTTGGCATGGTCTCACAAAGACACGCCTGGCGTCGATCATGGGATAAAGAAGCATTGAATCCCCTGCTACCGAATGCCAAGCTAGAAAGCAGAAGCTTAGAAGGCTCTAGGCCTTGTACCATGTTCAAAAACAGTAACAACATTCCATCAAGCGCACATTAAAAGGGTGCAAAAGTGGCTTAGAGCGAGGCATTTCCAACCGAAGCAGTCAGGACCCTTTCACTATCAAAGTCATTTCATCTAGGGCTGCAGTCAAAGATCATCGACCACGACGGTGACGAATTCAATACCATGGTCAACATGGATTAATTCAAGTCCTACTTTCCCCAAAGAGAAGCTCGTTGGGCTGAAAACCCCAAGGGTGGGCAGTTCAAAGCAAAAGTTAGAGCAGCCTACTAAACCGAAAACCTAAGGAAGCGGTCTAGGCAAAAATAAATAGGCAAAAAGTCGAAAGCTCGCTAGATCGAAGACCCGAGTGGGCGGTACTAAGTAAAAGTTAGAGCGTAAAAGGAGAGGTAAAATACACGAATGAACCTTTACCTGAACTACGTTTTAACCTGATTCCCCATAATGGGATACGTAGGCAATCTCTCTTCGAGACTCAGTCACAATTTATTCAACTGGATCACAGGTTTGCGACTTTGGTACGTTGCAATGGTTGCCTAAATGGGATACATAGGCAACCCCTCTTTGAAGTTCGGCCATAATCTATCAACTTGATCTATGGTTGACGTTTTAATGCAAATCAAAGGTCGGGCAAGGTCAAGAATAAAACAAGCTTCATTAAAAGCTTAGCATATTGCAAACTGCTATTTCAATTATAAAAGCTTAGCATAAAGCCTTGAATTAATTTGAAGTATAAAAAATAGAACGAAATGATAGAGGCCCCAACGGGCTCACAGTTTATTCTAAGTCAGCAAAGTCTAGTGTAAGCAACCACAGCAGACTTGTAGTCATGCGCACTAGTTTGAGGTTCACGCGCGTTTGTTCAGAGTTATGCGCATTGGTCTCAAGCCTGCGCACGCTTCTTCAATTCGAGCAGTAGTCAGAAATAGTCATCTACTGCCGCTCACTCATCTTTTTCCATCTCGAGTTCAAAGCACCTCGAATATCATTCAATGGGCTTTTGCCAAGTTTTGTCATGCTGTGCATGTCATACGGACCTAATGTGACTGCACGGGGGTATCGGTTTCAGTTCAGGCCTATACGAGTCATCCCTTTGCGTCTTTTTGTCCATCTTTGCGACATTTTTCAAATGTTTCAGTCTGTTTCCCATTCTGAGGCTTTCTTCTCAATTTTTTTTTGTTCGTATAGGTCATTGTACATTTATTTGACCTTACGGAAGCATCGATCAGTTTCACTTGTCTAAGGGATATTTGAATTTTGGCTAATTAATGACCAAAATCTCATTATTTTTTGTGTGTCTAAGAGTCTGTGTCTTATCCTAGGGCTCTTTCTCCTTTTTCGTTCGAGCTAGGTGAGTCTGTACATATATGTGTGGCTATGTGTCGACTCAACTCGCTTGTCAATGCAAATTAGACATTAGTGGTGGATTTATGCGCTCTTTCTCAAAAGAGAGTCAACAAACTGAAAAATACAAATTTTACATTGCTACCCTAGCATCAATAATCCTCAAGCAGTGGAATCTCATGAACAGCAAGAGCATGTCAGCCCAAGGCCAAGCAAAGCATATCATGGGGCATATTCACCCAAGCATCAAGGAAGGGGCACGCAGGGCCAACGCCGCTACTAAATGTCAACTGGGGACACGCCAGCCCGCTCAATGGCCCTCTATGTTGTCATGCAAGCCCGAAACTCAAAAGCAGAAGGCAGTGAAGTAAGGAGACTCAATGGTAGTCCTCGGGCGTCGTCATTATCTTAGGAGCCGCCCTTAGCTTGTGTCTGCATTTTCAATTTGTGCATTCAATAGCATTGCATAGTGTATATCAACTGTTGAAAACAGGAAAAGTCTATCCAATGTCAAAGCATGCTTATGCAACATCAAAAGCAGCAAGTAGTTTGGATTTTGGGGGTTCATGCCTGGGATCTAGTCACTACTGGAACTGGAGCCGAAGCCGCTACTCTGAGATAGTGCAATTTTTAAGGGGGGTGCCACAGGCCGTTCTCCCTAGCCATTTCTCCATGACAAATGTCAAGCACACAACCCACTCCGCTAGCACCTGGAGCACACTTCGGCGATCAGAATACAATTCAAAGTAGCAATGGCTTGTACTACCCAAATCCAAGTTCACCGACGGCATGTTCATCCTTAAGAATGATCCTTTACCCATCCTTCAAATCAATTCAATCAACGACGATCAACCATGTCGTCCATTTCAATCATTCAAAGACGAATCCGTTTCAATCATTCAAAGACGATCAGTTATGTCATCCTTTCAATCCATCAACGACGATCAGCCATGTAATAACTCTGAATTTTATGGAATAAAAAGTTATTTTTATTATTCGAGTTATTTATTTCAATTGCTTGAATTGCGTTAATTCTTGAATTTTGCCATAATTGCACTTTGGCCCCTCAAGTTTCAATTCTTGCACTTTAGTCCTACTTAGCAAGCCTAGTTAGCATCCAACTATCCGGTTAGGGTAACTAAACCGAAAAGTTCCCTAGTCTTGGCAAAATGACCGTTTTGCCCCTCGTTGGAACTTTTGAACCTTTTGGACCCTAGACTTTAAATTTTAATATCCATTTTCTTTTAATCTTTTTGGATTATTTCTTTGACCATTGGACAATAATGGTTAGGGGGATTATTATCCATTGGGTAATAGAATCCCAATTGTTTATATTAAAAAGTAAACTTACTTTATTGTACTTTTTAATTACTTTATTATTTTCTTTGACCTAATAACTATTATCCATTGGATAATAGATGTTAGGGGAAGTTTTGTCCATTGGACAAAGGGGTAAATCTTCCTAAGTACTATTAGATCATTTAATTAATTACTTTCCTTAATTTGGGGAAAAGTACTATTACTTTAATCAAAAGTAAATAGTGACCAAAGTACCCTTTAATTATTCTTTATTGGGATTTTTCCTACCTTTATGCATATATATATATGTGTATATATGTATTGTACCTATGTTGCTTATTATAATGCCTATAGTACCCTAGGATTTTTATTAGTTGGTAAAGAGAATCCTATTCCCTGTTGTCTGTTGCTTTGTGGAGTGGACCTACAATGTCCAGCCGAACAGATAGCTCAATCATTACTCCTTCAGGAGGGAAAAGCACGATTCCAACCCCTGAACCAGTATAACACGCTGAACCATCTACAAATAACTTCCATTCTTGGGGGTCATGTTCGGCTGGGGGTTCGTTTTGCTTCGTGGCCAGCCCAAGTGTGTAGACACCCTATTTTGGACTTTCCAGATTAGTTTACTTACAATCTTTGATTCCCCGATGATGAAACGGATCAAGAACAACCCGAAAATGTTAGTATGTTTGAGATTTGAGCATTCCAAAACCCTTTCAGATCCCTTTCAAACTCTCTAAACCAAAACCAAAAGGTCTCAGCAAAACCCAACTTGCATATGCTGGTATTCAACTGGTGTGCGCTGGTCCTCTACCATGTGTCAATCATCGGTCAACTTTGACCGTTGACCAGGCTTGGACTGGCATACGTCGGTCACCTACTGGCATACGCCAGTCAAACCTCTGGTCAAACTTGTGTTTTTCAACATGCAGAAGCCATGGGTAGGGGTCTACAACACATGGGAACCTTCCAATCCATCGAAAAAACAGTCTCTGCTGGGGACATCTCTTACACCCATCCCATCACCTTTTCCCTCTCGTCCAATGGGAGTAAAGGCTTAAGGGCTAAGGCACCAGTCACTTTGACTGGCCTTTTCCCTCTTTCACACCCCTCTCCACTCCTATATATACCCCATCTCTTCATCCTTGTAAAGGGTTCACAAAAGGTTTAACCACATAAAGAAGCTCTCAAGTTCTTTTTTCCTCCTTGTTATTCTCTCTCACTAATTGAAGGAGTAAGCAAACATTTCTCCTACATACTACAGCATTCATAGGCCCACCACTCCTCCACCATACCACAAGTTCAAAGCTCAAATCCATCATCAAAAATCAATCCAAAAGGTATACCACCTTTTATTCTATAATCTGTTCCTGAGGGGGGCTAGCAGGGTCAAGGTTGGTAATCCATACCAGTCCTGGCCTTAAAGCTGGCAAGGATTCAAGGATCGTGTATAGCTATCAATGGCACACACCAGTAGTATCAAGCCGTACGCCAATCATGGTAGTATGTGCAGTACTGACGTGGGGATCATTGATGAGCTATTTGCTGTTTTCTTTTGTTTTATCACCTTATTGAATGCTAATAACCAGTTTATGGCTTCCTGTATTTTAAGACTGTGTAGCTATTTATTTGTTTCATTTACTTTAGAAGGTCTCTGGGATCCTTCTGGTCACGTTCCAGAGCTCAGATGGTGCAAAGCCAAGCACTAGACGAGAGATATAACTGGCGTACGGTGTCTTACCACTGGCGTATGGCAATCATATCCAGCCCCATGGCTGGCCCTTGCATGGTAGCTTAGTCTGGATCTCTATTTGTTTCCCCACACTGTTTATGGGGTGTTTTGTTTAGTTTATTTCCTTAGATCCTTTTCTGCTGCCTGTATTTGTACAAGTCTGGTTATATAAACTGTGTGACTTGTCCTGGGTGTGCACTAGTCCTTTCCAGAGCCTAGAGGGTTGAGAGTAAGAGTTGTGAGTTTAGATCTACCAGCGGGTGCCAGTCCTTCAGTGGAGTATGCAGGTCATCTTTGTATGCAGTGGCTTGGTCAGTGCATATAGGTTTTCTCCTGCGTGCATCATCCTAGATTAGTGTGTCCCCAGTTTGGCTAAAATGCTTGCAGGTGCTTATTTTCAATCTATACTTGTTTCAATAAAGCAAATCATCCATCACATTTTATCACATATATGCAACTTATTACAGTTTTAATCCCCTTTAACTGTTCCCCCGCCCTAACTGGCTAAAAAATGCAAATGTTTTACAAAATGCCCGAGTAAAAACCGATTCCTGGATTGGGTGAGAGGGTGCCATAAAACCCTTCCCCTCTTGTAACCTTGCTCCCGAACCTCAGATATCAAAGGTGACGATGGTCCAATCTGTAAGTCTTTTTCAAATCAGACATGTAGCAAACGTTTCAAGTTCGGTTCCTTGGGTATTTCACCACTAAAACCTGAGTGGCGACTCTGAATCGAAGCGTTTCGCCGCATTTTTTCAAAAAGGGGTTGCACCCAATTTTTCATAAAAACTTTCAGGGGCGCATGCCAACAAAGTGCCCTTTCCCTTCTCATGGGTGGCTAGGGCGCTGCTGTTGGTTGAAATTCTGCCACAAAATCAGCCAACACTTGGCCCTTGATTGCAGTGCATGGCTGAAAGTTAATGTCATACTACCTTAACTCAATGGACCAAGTTGAGATCCACCCTGAGAAGTCCGCCTTTCATAGCAGTGACTTCAATGGGAACTCAGTATAGACCACAACCTTGTGGCTCTGGAAGTAATGAAGTAAATTCCTCGTGGCTGTCCTTAATGCAAGGACCAGCTTCTTTAGGGGCAGATATCTTGTTTCCACATCCAACAACGTTTTACTCACATAATATACTGGGATTTGTTCAAATCCCTTATCCCTTAATAGAATCGAACTAACAGCATGCTCAGAAACTACCAAATATAAAACAAGAGATTCACCCAAAACTAGAGTTGACAAAAGTGAGGCTTTAGCCAAATACCTCTTCAAATCCTTGAAAGCTTGCTCACACTCTGTTCCCCATTCAAATCCCTCCCTTTTTTTAACAACTGAAAAAAGGGCCTACACTTGTCACTCGACCAGCTGATGAATCTGTTGAGGGCTATAGCCATTCCAATTAGCCTTTGCACTTCCATCGTTATTTTGGGACTCTATAGCCTCTGTAAGGCCATTATTTGATTAGGATTTGCCTCAATCCCTCTTATAGTTACAAGTTGGCCTAAGAACTTCCCAAAACCAACTCCAAATGCACACTTCGAGGCATTGAGTTTTAGTTTGTACTTCCTCAGGATTCCGAAGGCCTCCTTCAAATCCGCAACATGTCCTTGTTTGGTCTTACTCTTTACCACCATATCGTCTATGTAAACCTCCATAGTCTTACCAAGCAGCTTTTTGAACATGATGGTCGTCAGTCTTTGATATGTTGCTCCTACGTTCCTTTGTCCAAAGCGCATGACACTATAGCAGTACAACCCTCCTAGTGTAATGAAAGAAGTCTTCTCCTGATCAGGTCCAAACATAACAATCTGATGATATCCTTGATATGCGTCAAGGAAACTCATTCGTTCATATCCAGCAGTTGCGTCAACCAACTGGTCTATTCTTGGGAGAGCGAAGCTGTCCTTTGGGCATGCCTTGGTTAAGTATGTGAAATCCACACAGACACGCCATTTCCCGTTCTTCTTTTTCACAACCACAATGTTGGATAGCCACTCCGGATAGTAAACCTCTCATATGGCTTTGGCTTCTAACAAACGATCGATTTCTTTAATAACAGCATCTACATACTGCACAGCTACCCTTTTTTTCTTCTGAATGACTGAATTATTCTGAGGATCAACGTTTAAGTGGTGGCAGATCACATCTGCATCTACTCCAGGCATCTTCTCTGATACCCATGCAAACACATCAACATGTTCTTTTAAGAAATCCACCAATTCAGCCTCTTCGCTGGCTGGCAATGATTCCCCAATTAGAAAATACTTTTCAGGATCAGTCTCGCTGATCTGTACTTTTTTCAGGCCTTCAATTACTTTTACAGCTGGATTTCTTCTAACATCCTCGATAATCAGTTGATTTGGTACTTCTACCATGTGTGCCTGATGGGCCTTTTAGATTTTCTTGATGATGGAAATCAAGCACTGTTGAGCCACCTTTTGGTTACCCCTGATCTCTTCAATCCCATTTGATCCCGGAAATTTCACCATCTGGTGATAAGTTGAGGAAACTGCCCTCATCTTATGCAACCAGGTCCTCCATATAATCACATTATAGGAGGATGGAACATCCACAACTAGAAAGTCAGTCTTTAATACTACTGACCATGCCCGAACAGGCAATGTCACCTTTCCAAGGGGCCAAACTGCTCCTGTACCAAACCCAACCAATGGTGTCATTGATTGCTCTAAGTCCATCTGGGCCAGCACCAACTTCTTGAACGCATCATAGTACAATACCTCTGTACAACTCCCTAAGTCCACCAAGATTCTCTCAATGTCATATTCCCCAATCTGTAGGGTTATGACCAAAGCATCATTGTGGGGCACTGGAACTTCTCCCAAATCCTCATCTGTAAAAACTATGCCCTCGTTGCATAAGTCGCTTTCTCGCCCTCTTTTGTTTCCCAACTGCATAACATGCTGGTTGTGTTTGGCTTGCCTTTGGAGTAGCCTAACCTCATTTCTCGTATAAGGTGCACCCAATCCATGTATTATATGGATTATCCCTTCAGGATTCTACTCATAATCTATCTCCATGGCTTTCCTTTTATCTTTGGGTCTTCCTGGATAAATTCCTTGGGATAGCCTCAAGAGACTAAATCATCAAGGTGCCTTTTGAACATTTCACAGTCTTCGGTCATGTGACCCCAATCCTTGTGGTAGCTGCAGTGCTGATTCGTAGCACGTTTTGTATCTTTATCTCCACCTAGACTTGGGGGCCATTTGAAGTAAGGCTGATTCTTTATTCGATAAAGAATCCTATAAATGGGTTCCTTAAACTGTATTTATTGAAAAGAAAGGCTTAGGGTCAGGTGCTTGCCTTTCTTTGTACGGCTCTTTCTTAGCCTGCCCGTATTATTTCCTTTCCCTATAAGTCTTAGGCTCTATTTTATCCACTTTCTTTGCTGGTAGCTTAGGCTATTCGGAGACTGCCTTACCATCTTCTCAGAGTATATCATCTTCCATTCTGGCATGTTGCTCAATTCATTTCATTAGCTTAGCCAGTGTTGCTACCAGATTCATATTTAATGAACGGCGTAGCTCTCCTCGAATAGGTAAGCCAGTTTTGAAGGTAGCAATTGCATACTCTTCATTGCAACTTTCAATCTCGTCGAAAGTCTCTTAGTACTTCTTAGCATAGTCCCTGATTGGCTCACTTTCTGCCTGCTTCATGGTGGAAAGGCTCTTAAACGTCTTTGGGGCCAAGGGCGGAGGCACTAAGGGACAAGGGGGGTCGAGTGACCCCACTCACTTTGATTTTTCACCAGAACATTTGATAGTTTGCAACCAAATTTTGCTATTTTGACGCCATAAAAAATTTCTAAATTGTCCCAACTTGTTTTATATACATAGAAATTACAAATGTTCTCTTCTTTTCAAGAGTTGATAGTGTTATAATTGAGACTATCATGTATTATTTTACAAATATAACAAGTCTTTTAGGGCCAATTATGTGGCAAAAATAAATTATTTGTGCATATCGATCTTATAAATAATCTCTTAATCTAGTTATTTTTAGGCTTGTGCGTAGAAAAAATATAGTTACATGTGAATCTAATTTTGACCCCACTAACCAAAATTTCTGGCTCCACCCTTGAATCGGGGCTCTCCTGCTTGTCAAGAACTGAGCAGTGAATTTCTCGGCCAATTGCCTCCATCCACGTATGGAGCACGGGCCCAGTTTATAAAACCAAGATAAAGCAACCTTCCCTAGACTTGAAGGGAATATCTTACACATAATGGCGTCATCTCCATTGTGCATGAACATGGCCTGCTAGTAGTGCTGTATGTGAGCCACGGGGTCCGCGTTTGTCTCGTAAAGGATCAATGTATCGTGCTTCACTCTGCTCGGCAACGTAGCCTCTTAGCGAAGGGGGAGGCTGCTATGTTACTTAGGGCCTTCCATGCTGCTTCTCGTGTAGTCATCGTTCCGTCCTCACGTTCTTTGGTTTTGTGAGTCGTGATCTTGGCCCAATCGGTATCAGGTCTCTCATACCTGTCTCTACGGTGTTTCCTAGTTCTTTCGCCTTCGGGGGTGGAGCTTCGGCTTTTGCTCTTCCTTTTTTGTGAAGTAGCCCTTCGCATAGTTGGACTACGGTGTGAACTTGTAATAACTCTGAATTTTATGGAATAAAAAGTTATTTTTATTATTCGAGTTATTTAATTTTATTGCTTGAATTTCGTAAATTCTTGAAATTTGCCATAATTGCACTTTGGTCCCTTGAGTTTCAATTCTTTCGCTTTAGTCCTACTTAGCAAGCCTAGTTAGCATCTAACTATCTTGTTAGAGTAACTAAACCGAAAAGTTCCCTAGCCTTGGCAAAATGACCGTTTTGCCCCTCGTTGGAACTTTTGAACCTTTTGGACTCTAGACTTTATATTTTGATATTCATTTTCTTTTAATCTTTTTGGATTATTTCTTTGACCATTGGACAATAATGGTTAGGGGGATTATTATCCATTGGGTAATAGAATCCCAATTGTTTATATTAAAGAGTAAACTTACTTTATTGTACTTTTTAATTACTATATTATTTCCTTTGGCCTAATAACTATTATCCATTGGATAATAGATGTTAGGGGGAGTTTTGTCCATTGGACAAAGAGGTTAATCTTCCTAAGTGCCATTAGATCACTTAATTAATTACTTTCCTTAATTTGGGGAAAAGTACTATTACTTTAATCAAAAGTAAATAGTGACCAAAGTACCCTTTAATTATTCTTTAATGGGATTTTCCTACTTTTATACATATATATATATATATATGTGTATATATGTATTGTACCTAAGTAGATTATTTTAATACCTATGGTACCCTAGAATTAATTAGTGGTTGGAAGGTGAATCCTAGCCTTTATTCTCCTTGGATATCAAAGTACCCTTGAAACCTTTGTTTATTGGATTTTCTTACACTTGTATGTCATGTATGTATGTGTATATATATTTATTCTTGAAAGAGAGAGAGAGAGAACCCGAGAGAGAGAGAGAGGCCGAGAGAGAGAGAGAAGGGAGAGAGGAGAGAGAGGAAGGAGAGAGGAAGGGAGATTTGATATTGGCTTTGGTTTGATTTGTGATGTGTACTTCAAATCCTTGCATATATTTTCTTCCAAATTCAAATCCTTACACCCTTGTACTTCATATATTCACCTAGCAAGCTTCCCAACCCTTGGATGGTGTACAATTCTCATCTCAACCCTCCAATTGGATGCAAGATCTCTCCAAGGTACACCATAGCCTTACAAGCTAGGATTTTCCATTGATTTTCCATTGATATTTCCATTTAAGTTGGAATTTTCTTAACCCTTTGATCATGTACCAATCTCATCTCATCCTTCCATTTTGATTCAAGAATCCAACCTAGTACTAACCTAGCCATGCAAGCCTAAGATTTTTCCTTGATTCATGCTTCAAAGTTGGATTTGTTTTGATTTAAAATTGGGGAATGAAGGAGAGAGAGAGGGCCGGCCATAAGAGAGAGAGGGGCACCCCTTGCCTATAAATAGAAGCTCATTCTCACTTGAAATCTCACACCTCAAAGCAATTGCTCCTCCTTCTCTCTAGAAATTCCAAGTTCTTAGTCTTTTGTTCAAAGTTTCCTTTGTTTTTGTGAGTTCTTGAGTGAAACCCCCGAGCCACTTCCAAAACCACCCGACGGCTCTAAAAGTAGAGTAGTAGTAGTTAGTTAGGTTGTTTCTAGGAAAAGTTTCCAAAACTTTTCCTTTCGAAGCAAACGGAGCGCCGTTACGCTGCCGGAATCACCCCGACGATCCAAGTCACCGCCAAGGAGAACGGTAGTGAATCTTATCTATTTTGTAGTTAATCCTAACTATTCTCTATCTAATTAGTAGTAATCTTTACAAATTTCAAAAGCTTACTTTCATTTTGTAAAGAAGTTGTGATCTTACATTAAAGGTGGCTTGTTTGTTGTTTGAAAAGTAGAAATGCATGTTTATGTTATTTTTTGGTATTCAAGCATGCTACGTGGCTTAGATGTTGTTATTATACTATTTCGAAGTTGGAATAATACTTGTTGGTTGTAAAAAGTCTCACACGCGGAGTCTCACATGCAAACGTGACACGAAAACCAAGAGAAGTAGACATATGGCACCTAGGGTGTGTTTAACTAGTTGTTGAGTTTTTCCCGGTTGGAAAGTACTTTGGAAACCACATAATGACCATTTCAAGGGTATTATGTGAATGTGTGTGTGTGTGCCAATGGGAACCCGGTGCGGCGGAACCATTGTGAGGATACTCGAGAGTCCGGAACGGCGGAATCGAGGTTGGGTGTGTTTGGCTTGGTATCCGCGTTACGGAACCAATGCTTGTGTGCCAATGGGAACCCGGTGCGGCGGAACCATTGTGAGGATACTCGAGAGCCCGGAATGGCGGAATCGAGGTTGGGTGAGTTAAAAGGTGTTTTTGGTAAAAGTATAACAATGAAAAGATTAATGATGAGTCGAACGCCAACGGTAGTTACAAGCGAAAATAAACATGTTAGCTTATTGCTTTTATTCCTTGCTTGTGTACTTATCATGTGGAAATCGATGTTAGTAAAGTAGGATTTACTATTGAGCCTTAGTAGCTCATGGTGTTACCTTTGTGGTGACCCTGGCATATTATATGGGTGGCGACGCCGGTATAATATGTCAGATTTGATAGATGAACAGGGCGACCTATTCACGTTGGAGGCGTATGGAGCCGAGGAACTCGCTAGGATGGAGGAGCAAGAGGAGCCGTAGTATAGGACCTCGTAGCTTCTTTTTTGTTTATCTTTGAACTTCAAATGCTCCTATGTGAGCCGTTTTGTAATAATGAGCAGTGACTCAATATTTCTGTAATAAATTTCCTTTATTAACGTACCTAAAAATTAGGGGCGTTACAGAACTTTCGCTTTTTCTTTTTCGTGAAGAAACTCTTTTTCGTCTTGGAGTAGGACTCTTGCCTCTGCTTCTTCCTCTTTGTGAAGAAGCCTTCTCATAGTCCACCATGGCATACCTGTCTCCCTTCGAATTTCTTTGTGAAAGTCCAAAGTCCTCAAGATGCTCTCTAATCCGTTCTATCTCATGGATCTCGTGCTCTCATTTTTTGATTAATCGAGCAAACTCCTCGATTTCCTCCCTCTTTTTATCAAGGATATCTTCGTTGTTATGTATACTCCTTGAATATGCAACCGATTCTTCTCTTCGGTGGGACTTGCTTCTTCTTATGGAGCCTGTGGCCGTCCTGCCCCCTTTGTCCTTGGAGTCATTCAGGAATATCAAAGGGTCATCTTTGTTTGTTATTTTCCTGCCAGGCCTACCAGTACGCTTTTTCGGAGCACCTGGTGGGGACTTATCTCCTCCCCTACGCAACTGGTCCTTCGGATTATGCGGTGTTGCTTGGTCTTCTTCCACCATGGTCGTATTTTAAAAGGGAACTCTTTCGTTTCCCACAGACGGTGCCAATTGTAGGTGGAAAAAATCGAATAGTACTTAGAACAGCACTGTACTGCAACGACTACCCATGCTGTTCGATCAGAACCCTAACGCCTTCACTGGACTCCTAATCTGCAAAACAAACAGGGGATGAGCGCACCTTTGCCTCGCGTGACAAAGGCCCTCCGATGCCTAAGTTAGTATCACGTACCAGACAAAACCCTAATTATCAATAGGAGGACAATATGAATGCAACGTATTGCGTACCTTTTACCTCTAAGTTTACTCTGTTTATATAGACATCCGTATGCTTGCCACCCAAAGCATCCTTGTTGCCCTAGGTTTCCTATCGCATATAGGAAACCCATGATGCTCTGGATTCTCGTTCCTTTATCAAATTACTTCCTTAGTCCTTTTAGGATTATTTTCCATAGTTAGCCGAACATCCTACTTTCATTAGGAGATTCACGCAGATCTTTTATTCGCGGGATCCTCTTTCCCAATCAAGAAGAATCCCATACTCGTAGGGATTCTTCCCTTTACGGGATTTGTCCCATTCAGGGACTGTCCTCTGACCTATCGCATCCGAGTATTGGGTTTCTCCTTCTAGAACACTCCTACCACCTTACCTCTTAAGGCTATCTTACTCTAGAGTTCTTCTTCTGTTCGGCCGTCTCTTTAGCCGAACAGACTGCCTGGACCCATGGCTTCATATGTCACTGGACTTTATCAATCACTTGGACCACCTTCTCCTTGTGTCTTTGGTCCTCACTGCCGAACAGACTGTCTGGTCCAATGAACCCTCATGTCATCGGACTTAACCGCCGTCCACCACTTTGATGGCATCTTACATTACCTTTGTTATTACACGGACCCCGTATAACACGTGTTCGGCCACTAGTTATACCTATTCGGGAATACCTCCCTACATCTATCAAACTTCCTTGATCGACAAGAACTCACTTAACATCATGTACATCAATCTGAACGGTAACCATAGGAGCTTCGGTGTGAGGGGTTTGAACCATTTCGAGGTCACGCTCGGTGAAAGTGATTGTCCATTTTGGTACATCCTCCATGCGTGGTCGCTTTGACCCAGGTCCCATTGAGAGTATCTGCTTGGAGGTGGAGGCTCGATCTAGGTTGGCTCGAAGGTGGGTTTCAGACTCTTTTGTTACCGGGCCATCGATGATGTGGATCACCATTCATTGCTCATTGGGGTTTGGGTTGGTGATGGGCTGGCAGACGAGCGTTTTGGCTCGGTCAATGTACTGGTCCAGATGACCTTGAGACGCAAGGCACTGCAAGAGTGCTTTGTATGGGGCGTAAGCTGTGGTATAGTGGCCGAGCTCATTGTGGTAAGAACATTCACTACAACAAATTACACCATTCCCGACTAACAATTTAGTCGGTAAATGTCCACTTTTTGGTCGGCAAAGGGTTTTCCCGACTAAATAAATTGGTCGGCAATTTAGTCGGGGAATGAGAGTCGGCAAATACTAAATATGGTTTAGTCGGCAAATGTAACATTTTAGCGACTAATGATTTGGTCGGCAAATGTCTTTTTTCCCGACTAAAAAACTATCGCCAATTCTATTAGTCGCGACCAAGCACTTTAGTCGCCAATAATAATTTCCATGTGACATCATAACTAGAAAAGGATGTTCCACGTTGGCACAATGTAACCCCTTGACCAGCCACATGTAATTTAGAATTTGTCCCTTTTCATCATCAAATTGCTAGTCCCAGGAGTCGAAACCCCAACCTCGTGTTCGCATGTCTAAGCCACTCAGCCATTCAGCTAGCAACGTACATGTGCTCGAGAATGAAAATTTAATTTATATATTCTATACTACTTCAGTGAACCCATAAACACCATTTCTGATTTGCGTGCTTTATACAAAAAAATTAAACTTTAAAAGCTTATCATTTTTAATTCGAATATTCTAACAATGTTTATTCTAAATGGTCATATTTAATTAATTTTTGTCTCCAGACTCTCAAGTATATGGTCGGCTAAATAAGCCAACTGGCTTTTTTTTTTTTATCCTTATTCAAATTTTTTTATATTTGTTAGTTTTTCGTCAATCTTTTGGGGATTATTGTATCGTCATGATAAAAAAATCTAAAAAGTAAAAAATTATGATCAAAATCCAATTTTTTTGAATAAAGACAAAAAAATTTGCCTTTATTAGCTTATTTTTGTCTTTATTCAAAAAAATTAAGTTTTGATCGTAATTTTTTATTTTTTAGATTCCGCTTGTCATGCCGTTACAATAATCTCTAAAAAATTGACAAAAAACTAAAAAATACGAAAAAAACTTGAATAAAAACAAAAAAAAATAGGCCAATTGGTTTATTTAGCCGAACGGGGCTTTCTTTCATTTGATTCTACGACTTTGTTGGTCCTAAAGCCAAAAATTAATTAATGACCCTTTATGATAAAATGATCAAAAAATAAGATTTTCGCACCTTTTCAAATGGATTGAAAATTGGACTGAGCTATTTTTTTTAAAAAAAAAGTCAGAACTATTTATTATTTTGTCGGAAATGTTTTTCATTTATTAATTTTTTAAATTTGGGAAAAAATTAATATTTTCCGACTAAATGTAATTTTAGTTGACAAATATTAATATTCTCTACTAAATAATTTAGTTGGGAAATGTTTTTCATTTATTAATTTTTTAAATTTGCGAAAAAATTGATATGTGCCGACTAAATGTAATTTTAGTTGGCAAATATTTGTATTCTCTACTAAATTATTTAGTTGGGAAATGTTTTTCGTTTATTAATTTTTTTAAATTTTGGAAAAATTGATATTCGCTGACTAAATCGAATTTTAGTTGGAAAATATAACTATTCCCTACTAAATTATTTAGTCGGGAAATGTTTTTCATTTATTGGTTTTTAAATTAAGGGGAAAATTGATATTCGCCGACCAAATTTATTTATTAGTCGGCAAATATTATTATTTCCCAACTAAAATTTGTTTTAGTCGGTGGCAACCATAATTATTTCCCAACAAAATAATTTTAGTCGGCAATTGTGTAATTTTTTGTAGTGATTTCTTCCCTGGGTTCTGATTTGGCTGGCCTATGTCTGCGCCGAGCTTTCTTGTCGGCCACTCAAACCAAGGTTGTCTCATAATCTCTTCGAGGAAAGACCAAATGGGCTCCTTGAAAACTGTCGTATCGGCCACGTAGTCGTGTGCCTTTGGTGGGTATTTCTTCCCTTCCTTGATGTTGTTCTTGTGCTTCTTCGGCTGGGATTGTGGGGTGGGAATTGGTGCCGGCAACTGAGGAATGACTGTCGGCAGTGGAGCAATTGCATTGGGAATCCCTTGAATGGCTCAGTTTGCATAGAGCTCTTTGAGGGCGCAGAATCTGTCCATAATTCTCATTAGTTCGCCCATGGCATGCGGAGGACAGATTGCCAATTCGTCCAAGATCTTGCTGCCACATTCCAAGCCATTTTTGAAAGAACATGCTGCCCATTACTCGTCAATCCTAGGGATTTCATTGAAAAGTTGCCATTAATGTTCGAAGTACTGCCTGAGCGTCTCAGTCGGGAGCTTCCTCATTTGGGATAGGGATTCGGGCTCCTTGGCCGTCTTGGTATTGAATGCCCATTCAAGGTTAGCCAAGTTCCGGATGGACCCAGCGGGCAACTTGTTTCCAAGGAAGCCGAGGCTAGCGGGGAATGCTTTGCACTTGATTTCATCCTTCGTGGTACATAGTTCGATGGTCTAGTGAAAATGGATTAAGTGCGTGTAGGCTTCGAAAGTGTTCGGATCAAATTTGGTAAACTTCGGCAAGTGGAAGGTGGATTCGGCTGTCGTATTGATTATATGAGGTGTGAAGGGCGAGACGTCGAGGTCCTTCAGTTGCCGTTCGAAGTCGGGGAGCGGTGGTTTGCCGTGCCGTTGGTTTTCAACCTCTTGTATTATCTATCCTTGGAATCTCTGTCCGAGGGTTTTTCTTGGTCTTTGTGTTGAGGCCGATCCTTCATCTCGGTGTCCTCTCAGTGAGGTCTATCAATAGCCTTCTCTCTTTCAGGACAGGCCTATGGGTCGTCGTTTTGTCTAGGGATGGCAACGGGGCGGGGCGGGTTTTTGCATACCCCGACCCCGACCCGAAAATCATTACCCGCCCCCGGCCCGACCCCGACCGGGTTTTTTTTTGGTACCCCCGTTCCCGCCCCGATCGGGGATCGGGTTTACCCGCCCCGTAAAAATTTTAAAAATTAAAGTATAAGTAAAAAAGGTAAAAAAAAAAATGCTAAATAAGAATAAAAATTATCTAGAAAATAAAACTTTTGAAATTATTTTTATGTCTTTTGGTATCACGGTCAAATTTAAACTTTTAATTGCCATCAATATTTTAGATACTTCATTTCATTTCTTTATGTGTAGAATTTAATATAAATATTTGAAGAAAACTTTTTAAAAAATTCACTAAAAATCAATAAATATCAATTTTTATTTCTTTTTTAAATTTAATTAGGCTACTTGACTGTAAAGAGACATTGTTTTTTGGATTAATGCTAAAAAAATGAAAGGACATGTATATAAGTATATATATACATATATAAATAAATACATATATTATAAATATTTCGGGTCGGGGTCGGGTAATTTCGGGGCGGGTATTTCGGGTCGGGGCGGGTTTAGAGGCGGGGCACTATTACCCCGAACCCTACCCGAACTCGGCCGGGGTTCAAAATTTTTACTCGACCCCGACCCGAAACCCGAAAATATTATAGAAAACCCCCCCCCCTCCGGGGGGGGGCGGGTTGGATTGCCTAGCCTAGTTTTGTCCTTCGACGTGAACGCCCTTGCCATCCTGCTGAACCTTCCTTTCAACATCCAAATTTTCAAATGGAATTTCTCCAAGATGCTCGGAAACGTGCCGCCTAGTTTCCAAGGACGCTTGACTGTGATGGGAAGCCGTGTTGCGGGAATACTCCACGCGACCGGTAGAGTAAGTGCTTGTGAATGATCCGGTTGTGTCTCGAGATTTGCTCATCTTTGGGTGGTTTCTTGAGTGATGTGTCGCGGAGGTGGTTGGCTGCCAGTAAAGGATCAGTTCCCTCGCGTCGCCCTTCTCGGGTGTGAAGCCAAGACTGTCCTTTATGGAACCGCGGTAGCCCATCTCAAAGGTTTGCTCCTGCGGTGGTGGAGGGGTTGGTGGGGGACGTGTTTGCCATCTTCGCCTCCGATCTCCAGTAGATCTGGATGTGGCTGGTGTTATTTCTTGCATGTGCTGCTTCATTTGATCCATTTCCACCCTTAAAGCCGCTAGTTCATTGTCCCTTTTATCATCTCGTCATTGTAACAAGCGAATGTAAGCCGTCGTCACATCCTCCTGAGCTGGAGATAGCCTAGAGCTAGTGAGAATCCAAACGAACATGTGTCTTTCCGTAGGTTGAAGGATTGGATTTTCACTGAGGTCCTTCACCCCTGAGATGGTAATGTCTGTCAGTTCTCCGCCCATCGTGGCTCGAATTGTGGCTGTTTTTGGGAAGAGGAAGGTGGTTTGAAGGAAGTTCGAGCCGCTTTGAATTAGAAGCGTTTCACATCGGGTTCACCAATTGTGTGGCCTGATGATCCTTGGTCTGAGCTCCTCTTCAATTGGTTCATGAGTCACCTAGCCTTCCTGCCTTAACCTGCACAGTGAATGCATGACTAAGATCTGGCCGAGATTGCCCGGCAAGGCCTTTCGGCAAGAGGATGAGAATATGCAGAGTGCAAAATGAGAGACTAAAGCTTTAATGTGAGATTTGGTGTGTACCTCTTTAGGGCTTCATCACTTGATATTTATAGGGTCCTCTTGGATTGCTCTTCAAGTACGGGCATGTGCCTTGCACGGGTTGGCTAATGTCATTTATGACATCACCGATAAGATCTGGTAACCGTTTGTGGTGTGAGCTAGCGCCCCCATTTGCACCAATCATTATCTCTTGGCATAACCACTTTCGGCGCATGGGGTAGAGCGTGGCACTGATAAGGGCCGGCCCCATCTTCGGCCGAGCCAAGGAGCGGGCGGCTCGAAGAGAGGAGGAAGTGATGAAGTCATTGATTTAAGACTTAGCTTTGGCCGAGCCTAAGAACTCTCTTCTCGGGCCGAGGCGTTGGATAGGTGAGATGAGACCTGAGCTCCAATAATTGTCGAGCCTGGGCTTCAAGGGTACTCGGACCAAAGTCGGTATAGCCTCAGTAAATATTTTTCGGACATGTGGTCTAAGCCATTAGGTTCGACCTACTACAAGTTCCAATACTGTGTTGTGTTAAGTTATGTAGAAGGGACGCATTACCAAAGAAGTGAGTTTGGGTTACCAAAAACAGAAACCAGTGGTGATTCTGAGTTGGCTAGGGAAAGTGGAGTAGTGTTAGTCTCTTGGGTGTGTTTGAATGTTAGATGGACGAAAAGACGTTTGAGGTTTGTGCAGAATTGGTAAAAGAGTTATGAGGATAAATAGAGGTGTGAATTAGAGATTGTGTCTAGCTGTTTTGTTTTATATGTATCGGGCATTGCTGTTTATCATTAGCATTAACAATAGAGTCAAATCGGTCGTAAGATGTGTTTACTTTTGGAGTTGAAATAAATATCAATAGCTTGAAGTGTGAGGAGTTTAACTATGGTGAGTTAGTGTTCATAACTGAGCAGAGGGTGATGATCATTATGAAGTCTAATCATTGGATTACGGGTTTCTTGGTTTTATTACCATAGAGATTATTCAGAGTTTTTTAGATTAAAAAAAATGTGGACTGATTGATTCATTAGTTGGCATTGATTGGAGGAAAATGAGAATTGAAGTTTTATAAGCAGTTCAATATATATCCTTCTAGGAATTTTGAGAGGTACTTCATGGAATAAGGTGCAAAGAATGAGAATGTGAAATTCAAAGTTTCAAGAACGTGGGGGTACAATTTGTTGGATTTCGATGTGTTTGACTTATAATTATGTGGGGACTAGGATTCTTGCACTAATGTTAGAACTTAAGGGTCCATGAGAATGGTAATCTAATAAGAATAATTAGTGGTTGGTGCAGTTCTAGGGGAGAAACTGACACATATCCTAGACATGTGTGATCAAGTTTTGAGGGGTAAGATGATATCGTTAGTAAGGGTCTTGTGGAGTAACCAAGGTAAAGAAGAGTCAACTTGGGAACATGAAGATGAGGTTGGGGAGAGGTGTCTACACTTATTTTCGGCATAAACGTCAGTGACAGTGTTTGAGTTTAAGCTTTAAAGTTATTACCATGGTTGCATGATAATTGTTGTTATGATTTGGTATATCTATGTAACGCGTGTTGTTAACTACGGTTATAAATTTCGAGGACGAAATTTCTTTAAGGAGGGTAGGATGTAGAGACCCGTATTTTCGAAAAATTGTCTAAAGGTTTATAATTGAAAAGAAATGAGGAAAATGTGAGAATTGAGTTTATTTCATTTGGGGTCAATGTGATAAGATCGTTAGTTGAGGGAGTGCAAGTATGATTTGTGTATATGCTAATATATAAGGGGTGTGTGTGTGTGTTGTAGGAGATTAAAAATCTCCCACCTCTGTCTCTCTCTCTGATCTCCCCCCCCCCCCCCCCCCCTGCAACAAAACCTCACCCAATACCTCAATAACCTCACGGATCTACTTCCTTTCCACCATGTAATCGCATTTTTTAGCTTGGGTCTTGTTGGGTTGAGATCAAAGGAAAGCTTTCAGTAGATTTCAAAGTCCTTGGGGATCAATCCCCCTAATTTTGGACAAATTTTTATCATTTGATCCTCATTCGATTGTTTTGACCCCGATCACTTCTAACACTCTCTAATCACATTCAAACCACTTTTAAACTTGATTGTTTGTACCTCAAATGATTTATTGATCAATCTATCTCCTTTAGCTCTCGCTGTAACAAAGAAAAGTGTAGAATTTAATGAATATAGTACTCGTACACTATTTAAGTATTTGGTTGATAGAAGTGGATGTTGTGACATATCTCAATGATTGATATAGACTTGTTAAGTGCTATGACGTGATGTGGTGATTGGTGAATTGGAGAATCTACCATGGAGTTGTTATCAAATATCGTAGGCTATAAAAAGGTATATCGTGGGGTGTATAATTGGTTGACATGAACCTATCTAATAGTCCGAATGATTAATAGGTAACTTGAATCCTCATTATTCGTCTCATTGATCTTCCTAAATTCCTTTGATGCTCATTCCTTGAGATCGAAGTGTCGATACTAGCTGGGTAGTATGTTGTAGAGTCGCTATGGGTTGGTACAATATTGTGACATACTAAGGGGAAAGGCATGTACTCATTTATCAGTCGATGTTATGTTATGATTGATCGTTTGGAATTCATTGAAATGTGATTTTTGACGCGTGTTTGGCCTATAAGTCGATTCAATTGGCATAATTCATTATGAATTGAGATTGAATTAGTGTTTGATGATGTGGTTGTGCTAATGATATGACACGAGTGGTTGTAATTTAGAATTGGAATGTAGGTGCTACTACAACGCAAGGGGTGAGAATGCAGATTGCAACGCTAGGACATCTAGAAACCCAAATAATGGGTGATGTTGACTACAACGCAAAGGGTGGAAATGCAGTCTGCAACGCAAGGGGTGAAAATGCAGGGTGTTGAGATTACGAGTCCTTGATTTAGACCATCAAATGTGAGATTGTCGCAAAGAGGATAAATGGTTGAGAACCTGTAGTGGGTACATTTTGATTGATATGAGTTTTTTGATACTTCTACTTGACATGTGAACTGTTTGGTATATTTATAAGATGATTAGAACCCTTTAGTCGTAGTCTGCATCCCGTTGTGATAAAACCATGCTTCTCATGTTCACCTATTGAAATTCTTTCACTCTTGGTGCATACTTCATCAAATTTCTTATAGCTTAAGTATAGATTTCTCTAATGGACACGTGTATGCTCAATGTGGGCAGCGTGCCCTTTAAAAACGATTTCGTTCCTTTCAAAATGCCGGTTCGAGGGAGAGCTAAGCAGAATGGCAAGCGCTCGCAAAATACAGAGTCGCCACTCGGGTATGAAGGTCTGACACCCAAGGAACTGTATTTTGAAGCACTTACCGCGCTGTTTGATTTGAAAAAGTGAAGGAACCAGTCCGTCATAATCATAACTGGGTTCGGGAGCCAGGTTACGAGAGGGGAAGGGTTTTATGGCACCCTTCTCGCCCAATCCGGAGATCGGTCTCTACTTAGGCATTTGTGAAAATATTTGTTTCTTTGCGATTCTGTTTGATTAATCAATTTTTAGCCAATTAGGACGAGGGAACAGTTAATCGGGGATTAAAACTATAATAGTTTGCAAGATGTGAATGATAGCATGGATAGCATGAAATGCTAGAAAATTAATGAGATAAAACTCAAAACTGAGATTGGATATCAACAATGCGTTTGTATGAATTTGACACAAACAATGGCCAATTTGCATGCACGGATCTAAGTGCATGCAAGTTAACCATCACACGACAGACCCAGACAATTGCGCGAGGGTTGATGCCCTACCAGCAGGTTGAATTTTATCCCCTTTTGGGATCTGGAATGACCAGTGCACACCCAGGGGGCAAATCAAGCAGTCTATAGCAGTATAATATATAGTTTAAAGGCTGAAAAGCCCTACAAATTAACAAAACACTCCATAAATAGTGTGGGGACAAAATAACAGCCCAAAGCCAAGTTACCCGTGCAAGGCCACTCATTGGTCAGAGGCAGACTGTCGCACGAGTATGCGCTCCAGCACGCGATGGTCCGCTTTGGCGCGCGATGGACTGAACCATTTGACCAGTGTTTGGTTTACATATTTCTGGGTTCTAGTACATATCCAGAAAGATCCTAGGGGTACTCCACAGCAATTGAAATGCAAATTAACTACAACCTAGCAGTTTCTAACAAAGGAAAGCAGTAAACTAGTTTTTAACATGCTTAACAGTGATCTATATGTAAATAAACACAAAAACAGCAAGACACCAATCCTCACGAGGACCGTCACGCATAGACTGGAACAGTCGCGCGCGTGAGTGGCTCCATCATGCGTTGGTTCTTACGACAATGGTTTTTGAAACCTTGCCAGCTTTAGGACCAGGACTGGTATTGATTACCAGCCTTGGCCCTGCCAGCCCCCCTCAGGGATCAGAACAGAACGTAGAACAAAGGTGAGCTATACCTTTGGTTTTTGAGTTTGAAATAGTATTTAAGCTTTGAGGTTTGATTGAGGTTGGATGCTTTTGAATGGTAGAAACAAGATGGATTGTTGCTTGGTGTTAGGGTTAGGATTTTGGAACCCTTTGGTTTTTGTAACCTTTCAAAATTGGAACCTTTTGAATGGAAAAAGGAGGGGGGTATAAATAGGGAGAGAGGGAAGTAGGTATGAGCTGCAAACAGAGGAGTTCATCCAGTCCACGAGGTCTGGCTGAAGTTGCATTGGTGGCCAAGTTTCCTCCCCAAAAAAGGTTGGTGGCAGTTTGGTCCGATGCGCAATGGAGTTAGTCTGTCGCGCGAGGGTGCGCCCTAGTGCACGAGGGTTGTGCCCTGGCGCGTGTGGGTCAACGTTCAAGCTTTGACTATTGACCACACCTGGCAGGTTGACCAACACGCGCAGAATTGGGAGCAGCGCGCGACAGTAGGGTTTTTGGCCTTTTAAAGTGGCTTAGGATTAAGTTAGGTTTAAGGGTTTTTCAAACACTCAAAGCTCAAATATTCATTATTTCCGAGGTGTTCTTGATCCGTTTCATCATCGGGGAATCAGAAACCGTAAGTAAACTAATCTGGAAGCTCAGATTGGGGTGTCTACACTCAACCCTATCATTTTCAGGTACAAATCAAAGAATCGACGTGGCGTGCTTGATTGAGCAAATCATTAAAAAGGTATTCAAGAGGGAAGTCACATCATAAAATTTGAAGCAGCATTTTGGAAAGTTGATTATTATAAATATTAATATTGTATTTTCCTCAGACACTAGTGTTTTGGTAACTTGGGGCCTTGAGCCAGGGATGTAATATTTGAATTTTATTTGAGAACAATGAACAAAAAGGTCTTTTGGTGTATTATTTGTATTACAGCGAGGTGTTTATTTATTAAAAGTGTTTATTATTTACGTTGAAAATCAAGCGCGTGACATGCCTCGCTGGGGTGGGAAGGATCGATGCATGATTATTTAATTTTCAAGGAATGTGTACATGGTAAAAGTTTCTACATCCACCAGAAGGTAAAGCTATTGTTGTAGACGTTTTATTATTTCAATTAAATATGCACTTATGAAATAGTTGTATTCATTTTTTAAATTTCTGTTTTCAGGCAAATACTATTTGGTGGATGGTGGTTACCCTAATGCAATGGGATACATGGCACTATACAAAGGGCATAGGTACCACCGAGAGGATATCAGGTGCAGAGTGAGACGACACATGGGCGACTACAAATACTTTAATAGGTGGCACTCGTCGCTTCGTTCTGTCATTGAGCGAACGTTTGGGGTATGGAAAAATCGGTGGCAGATGATGAAGATTCTGACATATTATCCATTGCGGGTTCACAAGAAGTATATTATGGCTTCCATGGCCATACACAACTTCATCATCTGAAATTGTCCGGACGACGACGAGTTTCAACAAGCTTTACGTGATGACGAAGACTGCGTTCACGAGGATATTCTGGACATTAATCACCGATACACCTAAATGGAGGACATTGAAGGCGCACTATTTCCGCTATATGCAAATGATTCGGACATGGGAGAGGCGTGGGATGGAATAATGACGAACATGGAATGGGATCGACGGCAACGACGAGGAAGAGGTTAAGGTGGGAATGCTTAGGTTGACTTGGCCTTGACTATCTCAGGAATACGTTATGTACAAGAAGAAAGTGGGTAGTATGTATTCCACAATATGGCCCTTATTTGTGGATCAGTTTGGATTTGGTTAGGTGTAGTGTTCTGATATTTTTTTTCCCCTCAATTGATTTGTTATTGTTGGCCACAAGGGAGCAAATATTGTTGATGTCATCGAAAAGGAAGCATTGACAGTGTTGGTAAACAATAAACAAAATTCGGAGATTGGCAACGCTCGGTGAAGGCATTTTGGTCAGCAAGTGGAGTGTAGTGCAGTTGATGCCTCCCTTATACTCCAATACATATGGGTAGGGTTTGATTCCCCAAAACACTCATCCCCCAAGTTTCCTATAATAAAGTAGATTAGATTAACGAATGACCACAAAAAGAAAAAAAGAAAGAAAGAATGAGGCGTTTCTGTCAATAGCCCGAATAACCAGAAGTTGCAGACCCACGTTGGGGCACGTGGGTCATGTGCCCCTGGGGCTTTCAAAAAATTCAAAAAAAAAAAAAATTATACATAGATAGGTTTAATATAATATATCTCAAGAAGTAGTCACAGAACTCTGCTCTGGCAGAGTGGTAACCTTGCAAGATAGAGACAATGTAGCTGGGGTTAAATTCCCCCTAGCCACATTTTTTCCCATGTTTATCCTACTACTATTTAATTGTTCTCTCTCTCTCTCTTTCTCTCTCTCTCTCTCTCTCTCTCTCTCTGCATGTGGACATTAAATTTTTACTTGACTTATTTGAAAACATTTTTTAAAAAGACTAATATGGTGCGACTATGTGCTTACGAGTTTGCAAAAAAATTTAATACTTTGTACAAATACTGTAAAAATTACAATTTAAAGAATGGTCGGTTTGGATCAAGAATAGTAAGTAAAAGTTAGATATAAATACAAAAAAGTCTCATATACCATCATAAACCATTAGCATGGTGCAGCGGTCATCACAAATTGTGAAAAGTTCTAAGGGCTTGAGTTCAATTCCCATGATCCTGTATCCTTGGTTTTTTTCTTTATTCTTTCATTTATTTCTTCATTTTTGTTCTACCTTTTTTCCTTATTATTTTATTTTCGTTTTACATTTTTGCCTTTATTTCTCCATTTTTGTTCCATCTCTTTTTGTTTTCCTCCCAATCCACAATATTATGAAAATTAAATTACTAAATTACTACATCTTTTAGTTTACTTGCTCTTGACTTTGATATTAATTTTACGGTTGTCACCACAACAGTTGAAAGAGTATTTTTAGCTATGAATATTGTGAAAAATCGGTTGTGAAATAAAATGAGTGATCAATATTAAATAGTTAAACGATAATTTAGTACTATACATACAGAGAAATATTTTTTAAGATTGTGAATAATAGGTGCTCCCAGTATATGAAATTTCTGTGTTCGCCACTGACCCTAGCCCAAATATCCACAGTAAGGGACATTTTGGACATCACATAAAATAACCTTCTTATCAAATAAGTACTTATTTGGGCTTTGGGTATTCACAGTGCTATAATCAAAAATTGATAACTAAAAGTTGCCACATCGGCTTTTGATTATTCACTTAAGAGATTGCTAAGGTTAATGTGGGGGCCTCAGTTGCTACATCGGTAGCCGAACCAGGTTTACCGAGCTTATGCTCTTGAGGAGTCTGGTCGATAAGCTGATGAAAAGCTTGTGGTTTTCGCTTTGCGCCTCGGTATAGCGCTCGGTGACGCGCTTCTGCCTTGGTGTGCCCGAAGAAGCTAGAGCAAGGTTATTAAACCAAATGGGTCCCATACGGATCATGCGGGAATGGTAATCATTGGAGTCAGAGCTGGCCATGTGCTCCGTAACCATCCTGCTCCTCACGTCACGTATGACATCATTCGAGACGGTTACTTGAGCGTATCCTTTACGCGCTAGCTTGGAGGCCAAGTAAACCTAGGTCTATAAATACAAGGGGATACTCATCAAAGAGAGGTATGACATTCTTCCTTAAACGCTAGACCTAAATTTTCCCCTGAGATCGAACTTACTCATCGGAGGGTCGCTGGGCTGCCCAAGCCCTAGTGACTTACTGCAGGAAGAGAGCCAAGGAGCAGAGCTGCGGAGGAGGGAGCCTACCTCGAGCAGCGGTCAAGGTCCCGACAATCCGAACCCCTACAATTGGCGACTCTGTTGGGACCTAGCCATCCTATCAAACATCCATTTCTCTCTCCAGAAAGCTCCACCCGCCGTTCCTACCCCAGAAATGGTGGAAGTCGAAGAAACCCACCGTAGTGGTACCACCCTTTGGCTCGGCCCCCTCAGGGACCATTATCTGGCCTCCGGCGGTACCAACGCCCTGGGAAAAGCCCACATGTCCGTTGGAGTTGGAGCTGGTACTTCAACGCCCGACGGCGCCCTGTCCTCTGAAATCCACACCTACATCTGCCACCTAGAGCGGAAAATCGACGATCTAACAACGGTCGTAGAAGCGAGACAAGCGCATCCGGGATGAATTAGCCGAGATTAAGCATCTCCTGTAGATCTCTCCCCCCCACTCCTCCGGGAGCCATGGCGGACAAAAAAGCCGTCACAGTCCCTCTCGCAACCGTGGACGCTACCTAACGGAGTTCCAACCTCACATTTCAGCCAAGGACCGTCTTGAGCCACCAGAGGGTGGCGCTCGTACCGAAAAAGAGTGGCGGCGTAGAGTGCGGACGCGATCCCCTTGCCCCAAAAGCTATCCGAGGAAAGCCATCTCCCTTCGAGTGGCTCGGCTTAGGCAGCGTCTCTACTTCCTCGACCCACTCCATCCGAATTGAGAGGGGGTACCGCGAGCCCACACTCAGTTTTGACAGGGTTGCGAAAGCAGGAGGCCTCCTTGAGCTCCAAACCAAGGGGTATCGTGAGCGCATGAAGGATCGACGAGCAAGGAGCCCAGCCCTGTCACACACAAAAAGCGCCTGCGGTAAGAACCTGGTTACCGAGCGCCTCGAGAACTACTCTCAGGATAGCTACAAAAAGAATCACCACGACCGCTCGCCCTAGAAGTCGGTAAGCATCGGTCTGAAGAGAAAGGAGCACGAGAGATTGGATCAGCTCATCCCAAAGAAGCGTTCAGCGATCGAGCGTCCAGGCGGTTTCGACCGTTCGATCCGACCTCATCGCGACGCTAGACTTGAAAAGCTCACAACCTCTCCCTTCACAAAAGAGATCGACTCGGTTACCCCCCCCCCCCCCCCCCCGAAAGGATTCACCCAGCCCAAATTCGCCAAGTATAACGGCAAGACCGAGGCGTACACTCATCTGGTACAGTACAAACTTGTCATGTCTTTGTTCCTCCGGAACGAGCCCTCGGATGATGCCTTCTTATGCAAGGTCTTCCCAGCCAGCCTCAGAAACCTGGGCCTCACCTGGTTCAACCAACTCCCAGCTTGGTCAATTTCCTCGTTCGATTCCCTTTGCAACGTCTTCATGGCTCGGTTTGTTACGAGCAACAAACACGAGAAGGAGATCGATTCCCTCCTCGCCCTCCGTAAGCGAAGTGATGAAACTCTCCGTGCATACGCCGGTCGCTATTGGGAGCTCTTTAATGAAATTGAAGGTTGCGACAGTGTCATCTCCGCCCAGGGTTCAAGCTCAGTCTCACCTCCCAGGACGAATAGGTCTATGACGACCTTGCCCACCACAAACCCAGTTCCATGAAAGACCTCATGACTCACATCGAGGGCTGGTGCCAGCTCATCGAATCCAAGGCTGAAAAGGGCATTGGGAAAACCACGAGTTCGAAAGCGGCGAACCCCTTGGCGGCCTCTCTGGCTCTCGCCCCTGTTTCAACACCTAAGAAACAGGTTAACAACATCAAGCAGTCACTAAGAAGGGGATCGAAACCAAGCGATTTCAACGCTGAAAAGACCCTTTTTACCATTCCCATCTATCGAATTATCGACCAAGTCAAGGATCAGCCTTTCTTATACTTTCCGAATCAGAAGATGGGAACCGAGAATGGGAAAATTAAGAACCCGATTGTCCGATGCAGCTACCATAACGAGCAAGGCCACTTTACCACCGCTTGCAAACCCTTCAAGGCCTACTTGGAACAGCTTGTCGCCGGTGGCCATCTGGGTAATCTTATTGATCACGAGAAGACAAGAGCCCGAGCTCAACGCTCCAACATCCAAACCGAGGAAGAAGTCCAAACCATCCATGTTATACACGGTCGTCTTAACTCTGAGGCTGCTTGTATCATTCGGGATGAGTTGAATGCGGTCTCCTCTTCCAAGCAGGTCATGTTGGTCGGTCCAGAACCGAAGCGCCCTAGAACTGATGATGGCTCCAAATGGACGATAACATTTACCGAGAAAGACCTCGACCGTGTCCAGCTCCCACACAATGACGCCCTTGTGGTCATGCTACGCATCGGAACCTTCAACGTCCGGCGTGTCCTCTGGACCAGGGCCGCTTGGCCGAGGTCATGTACTGCTCTCTGTTTAAGGATCTGAAGATTCCCGACATCGACCTCTGTCTCTCCGAAGTCCCACTTATCGGATTCAACGGAGCCCTGGTTTGGCCCATCGGCACGATCACTCTCCCTGTCCGAGCCGAGTAAGTAGTCCTCGACATGGAATTTGTGGTGGTTGACGTCCCTAGCCTGTACAATGCCATTGTCGGGCGCACCTGGCTTTATAAGCTGAAGGCAATTGCCTCCACTTATCACCAGGTGGTCCGTTTCATCGGTATCAATGGACGTCAGGAGGACCTGTATGGAGATCAGACGGCAACAAAAAGATGTTATGTCAATGCAGTCCGAAGTAGTAAATAGACCTCCTGGGTCAATCTCATCGAAGTCCCCGAGGCCCCAGTTTTGGAGACGTCGGCCGACCGGTCGACGACAAGACCATAGAGGACGCTGTCACCATCCTCAAAACCGAAGACGACTCTCGTTCATTCCTTTATCAGCGCCTCACTTAGTGACACTGATCGGAACGAAACGGTCGCCTTCCTCAACCGGAACATAGAAGTATTCGCATGGACCTCATACGACATGCCCGGGATCGACCCTTCCTTTATTTGCCACGAGCTCAATATCGACCGAACCAAACGCCCGGTTGTACAAAAGGCACGGCGATCCTCCCCTGTCCATTCCGAAGCTGTTATTAAAAAGGTCAACCGGCTCCTAAACGCAAAGGCCATTCGAGAGGTCTAATACCCCAAGTGGTTGGCCAACACCGTCGTAGTCAAGAAAAAGAATGGCAAATGGCGGGTCTGCGTCAATTACTCTAACCTCAATGATGCTTTCCCGAAGGACTTCTTTCCCATTCCTCGCATTGAACAGCTCATCGACGCTATCGCCAGACACGAGCGACTCAGCTTCTTGGATGCCTACCGGGGCTATCACCAAATTGCCATGAGCGAAGGCGATGTTGAGAACACGGCCTTCATCACCCCCCACGGCATCTTTGGGTACCTCGTTATGCCCTTCGGTGTAAAGAATGCCAGGGCCACTTTTCAGCGGATGATAACCAAGATGTTCGAGCAGTTATTAGGCGACACCATGCTGGCTTACATTGACGACATGGAGGTCAAAAGCATGTGTGCCAACGATCACCTAACTCACCTCGCTGAAGCCTTCGAGATCCTCAAGAAACACAAGCTTCGCCTCAATGATGAGAAGTGTGTTTTCGGTGTTAGCTCCGGCAAATTTCTTGGCCACCTCGTCTCCCGACGTAGTATTGAAGCCAACCGTTCCTAGATACTTCCTATTGAAAAACTCTCGGCTCCCCACAACAAGCGCGATGTTCAGCGTTTGACTGGCATGGCCGCCACCCTGAATCAGTTTATAAGTCGTTCTTCAGACAAATGCCAGCCATTCTTCACACTTCTGAAGGGTAGCCAACGAAGCTTCAATTGGACAGAAGACTGTGATCGTGCCCTCCAACGACTGAAGGAGTACCTTTCCAATGCTCCACTCCTCATCACACCTCGGGACCAGGAAGATTTGTTCCTTTACCTGGCCGTCTCTCCGCATGCTATTAGCTCGGTGCTAGTCAGACAGGAAGGGCGAGAGCACAAATCCATCTATTACTCTAGTAAGACCATGACTCCCGCCGAGACGCATTATCTTCCCTCGGAAAAGCTTGTGCTCGCCCTTATATCTGCCTCTCGGAAGCTCGCCCCATATTTTCAGTCATATCCTGACTGAGTACCCTCTCAAATCTCTCCTCCGGAAAGCCGACCTCTCCAACCGAATCTCTCAATGGGCTGTCGTGCTTGCGAACTTTGAAATCCATTTCCATCCTTGGACAGCAATTAAAGCCCAAGTTCTCACCGATTTCGTCGCCGAGCTTACCCTAGCCGAGGTCCTCGCCTCGGCGCCGCCCACCCTCCCCGAAGCTGCTCTTTAGGCAAACCCTAGTTCTGCCTGGAAGCTTTTCCACGGCGATGTCTGAAAAATGTACATTGACGGCGCCTCCAATAGCCGAGGCACAGGGGCCGGGATCATGCTCCTCTCCTCTTCCGACATCCTGCATGAAAGTTCACTTTCCATCAACTTCCCTGCCTCCAACAACGAGGCTGAGTATGAAGCACTAATCTCAGGTCTCAAAATGGCCGAAGCCCTGGGCATCGAAGAGCTTGTGGTCTACAGTGATTCCCAATTAGTGGTCAATCAACTCTTAAAGGAATACGAAGCTCGGGATGACCGAATGCGTACCTACCTTAGCTTTGCCGTCCAACTCATCCAAAACTTCAAGGCCATCTGAGTCGAGCACATATCTTGGGACCAGAATGCCCATGCTGATGCCCTCGCCGGACTTGCTTCGGCCTATTCCTCCTTCGGACATCGTTCTATCTCCTTTAGCTCTATTGACAAGCCCAGTTTCGAGCTCGACGTATTGAACCAAGAGGTACTCAGAATAGAGCTTGGCCTGAGCTGGATGGATGAGATCATCGGCTACCTGCGCGATGATGTCCTTCCCCCAGACAAGAAGGATGCCCACCGACTCCGCAATAAAGCCGCCCTCTTTTGGCTCAACCAGAACGGCAAGCTTTACCGAAGATCGTTTACCGGACCTTACCTACTGGTTGCGCACCCAGATCAAGTACCCAGCATCATTGAAGAGCTTCATCCCGGCAATAGCAGTTGTCACTGCTGTGGACGGTCCCTCACTCACTGAGCCATTTCTCAGGGATATTGGTGGCCAACAATGAAGAAGGACTCTAAAGAGTTTGTCAAGCGTTGCAAGAAGTGTCAAATGTTCACTCCCATTATCCACTAGCCGGCTCGGGACCTTAGTCCCCTTACCAGCCTTTGGCCTTTCTCCCAATGGGGCATGGATATCGTTGGCAAGCTCCCAGTTGCTCCGAGTGGGTTCAAGTTCCTCTTAACTACAACCGACTATTTCTCGAAATGGGTCAAAGCCGAGCCCCTAGTCACTATTGAAGAAACAGACGTCATTCGCTTTGTGTGGTGGAATATCATTTCACGCTTCGGTGTACCGTTCGCCATCATTACAGACAACAGGAAGCAGTTTACAGGACAGAAATACTGGGCTTTGCTGGACGAGTATGGTATCAAATGGGACATATCCACCCCGGCCTACCCCCAAGGCAACGGGCAAGCCGAAGCTGCAATGTCACGCCCTCGATTTTCAACATAATTAAATAACCAATTTAAGGAAGATTCTCGCATAATATGAATAATACCCAAAATGGGATTTCCCACCTGCTTAATTACAACAAGGTCCACAAGTTAAAGAGATTACAACTTTGGCACCATGGCCCAAAAAGAGTTCAGTACATGTACAAAGTCTTATGTATATTACAGTGTTTTGTCAAAAGATCAAATAACGAAAATTAGTAACAATACCATCTCTATCCAAAAGTAAACCAACACAAAGATGGATGAG
>BPLS01000142.1:517735-532481 GCA_019656275.1 Rhododendron kiyosumense | reverse complement strand
GACACAATAAACTCCACTCCTCACGACATTGTGTTTCCCACACCTTGCAACACAATGTACTCCACCCTTGCGATATTGTGTTTCCCACACCTTGCGACACAATATTCTTCACCCCTCGCGAAATTGTGTTTCCCACACCTTGCAACACAATATTCTCCACACCCGCTTCACATCAACAACCAAACACATCACATATAACTCATGAATCATAACACCCAACGTCCATAATACTACTTTCAAAGAATGCGCAATCATCGAGTCATAAAACATTCCATTCAACTATTTACGGCAAATAAACACTTAAGATCACGCATAATCATCGCAAAACATGTAGAAGAAGAGAGAAATCCCTACCAAAGTGGGTTTTGAGCAAAACCCTAGGTCCACTAAAAGGAAAAAGCTCAAATCTTCTAAGAACAAGCTACTCCCAAGCTTAGGTACAAGATCTAGAGAGAATGAAACCCAAAAACACGATGAATAAGCAAAGATCAACAAGTGATTGAGAGGAAAGAGAGAAAAACGTGGGTGAGAACCAAAAAGTTAGAAAAAGACCACCAAACTCACCTCTTGTTCACCAAATGTGAGATTCAAGTGATTTTGAGGTTGGAAACCCTTGGATCTTGAAGATTTGAGGTTGAAATCAAGAGTTTTGGGTGAGATTAGAGTTGGGTAGGTGAGAGGGAGTGTTTCTAGAGTTATTTCGTGGGTTTTGAATGTGGGAAATGACAAAAGGGGGTATTTATAGAGGTCCAAAAAGCGTGCTGAAAGTTGCAGAAAAATACACTATGTACCGGTACAAGAAAATCCCGTACCGGTTCAAGAGCCTTCAAATGCCAAAAAAATACAAGCTCTGGGCATTATGTACCGGTACAAGAAAAACCCGTACCAGTTCATGCTAGACAGAAAATGAAATTTTTTGTAACTTTTACCAAAATCAACCCTACTTGTTACCAACACCTCCAAACATCATCACACATCAAAACTCACATTTTATCATCCCCCAAGTGTCTGATACACCACAATTAACATATATCCATACATTCCACAAACAAACACACAACTTTATTAATAATTCCGATTCTTTCAAGTATTAAACGATTTTCGAAATTTTAATTATTTACGGGTCTCTACATGCAAACAAGGCTATTTCGTCAGGACTTAAGCACCGACTCGAGTCTCGCCGGGGCAAATGGGCCGAGGAGCTACCTAGGGTACTCTGGGGCTACCGAACTACACCTCGGCGATCCACCGGTCGCACTCCCTTCTCTTTGGCATTCGGAATGGAAGCTGTCATTCCCATCCAAGTCGGGCTTCCTACCATCCGTACTGAAAACTTTGACGAGTCGGTCAACAACGACAACATTGCTTCGGACCTCGACTTAGCCGAAGAGGAGCGCAAAAATGCAAGGATAAAACTCACGTCTTACCAACAAGAGGTTGCAAAGGGCTACAATCGAAGCGTCCGCCTTCGGTAGTTCAGGCCCAATGACCTTGTCTGGAAAAAGGTAGTGGAGAAATCAAAGAAGAGGAAGCTGATGCCTAATTGGGAGGGCCCCTACCGAGTCCTCAAACACCTCAGTTCAGGAAATTATGAGTTAGAAAAGTTGGACGGCTCCCCTATTGCTAAAACCTGGAATGCCAACAACTTGAAGAAGTTCTATGGATAGTTGTGTTTCATTCTCTTTTCAGTTTCAAAGGCAACTCGCTTATGTAATGACAGTACCCCAACAATTATGAATGAGAATGTTCCCTTCTTAACAATACTTGTACTATTTTGTTTCTACTGTCTGCTTACTTGCCTTCGACTTGCTCTCGCCCGGACCATTTTTACGCCAACTTCAGGGATATTGTCCTCTCACAGGTGATACCCTTGGACAAAATTCCCACAAAGTCGCCCCAGCCTCTTCGGTCATCCCGACTCTTGGTCACTCGTCCTAAGGATACTCGGCTTCCTCCCGAGCCCCTTATCTCGACCTACCAAAGTCATTTCACTGCTTGGACCCGCTGTGTCCCGAACTCATGGCCGAGGCCATATCCCCCTCAGGACACTAGCCCAAGTCCCCAAGCAGCCTTACCGTACAGCAAGCTTACCCCTCGTTAACACCTATTTTGCGCCGTAATCGGCCAAGCCGCCCTAGTCTGAAGCAGGGGCATCAAACATCCAAAATGACTCCCTACTTGCTTCAGATTTGGTTGCTTGGCTCTCCCTTACGATTCAGTCATCTTCCGAGTTCGTTGCATCTGGTACCCGACCAAGGCAGGGGCTGCTAATAAAGCACCCTCAATTTTGCATCAACCAATCACATTCGCTTCGGGTAGTGCTTCGGTTAAAACTTGCCCCTTACTCCTCAAGCCTAACCAAAGTAGGAGCACAGTTACACCCTAGCAGCAGCTATGGATTCATGCAAACATTTCAAAAATATGCATAACGGTTTAGGAAAGGGAAAACGTACATTCACATGAGACAAGAATATGCTTTGCATACGAAAATCCTAGTCACACTGTTATAAGTGATCCGGCTTCAGCCAAACTGTTCGGTGCCAGTCACGTCCAAAAACATTTACAAACTCTGGAACGGCAAACTCCAAGTGTTCAGGACCCGTCCAGACCAAAAAAGAAAATTTAAAAGTTATAAATGTTTGTAGGGATGGAGAGCCAAATTCGTCCTACGCGCCCTCGGTTGGAGCAGAAGCGTTGGGATCGGCCTGATTCTCAGGGACCTGCAACTCCGCGGGATTTGGCACGGTCTCATCCTCCTCTTCGGGCAACACGAGCTCCTCAGGAGGCGGCCGGGGCAAGGCTCGGAGCTTTGAGTCCTCTGGAAGGTCAAGTTTGCTCAGCAGGGCCTCATGTCCGAAGCGTAGCCTATCCATGAAGCGATCTCTGTGCAGCTCCCCTTCGATCTCCCGAACTTGTTTCTTGTACTCCACTTCGGCCGCGTCCCTGCCCTCGCCATAGCCTTTGTCCCTCGCCGCCTCGACCTCCCGAGCTCGGGTGACCCTTAGAGTTTCTGCGTCCTCATCGGCCTTTGCAGCTCGACCCTTGGCAAGCACTTTCTCCCTATCACACCTCTGGAAATCCGCGAGGTAAAGATCACAACTCTCTCGAGCAATCTTCAGGTCATCTTCTTTTTGCCCGAGAGCCTGCTTCAGCTCTTTGATCTCCCTCTCTTATGCCTTGCAACGGTCATTGACCACCATTGCCTAAGCGCCAGCCTGCCAACGGAAAGCTGAAGGATTCACCAAGTGCAAATACCCAAGTTAATAGGAGCAAAACATAAAGAAGCACTTACAGTGAAAACGGCTTGTGCTATTGCCGCAGTAATGTCCTCGGTCAGGCCCTCAACAGCCTCAGCGTCCCTTGAAAGAATGCTCCCCCGGAGCATTCCGAACGCTACCCCGAGGTTCTTGACGCTGTCTGCGTGATGAATCTGGCGACCGGCGTATTGGCAGAACTTTGGAGCCTAGGGAAGCTCCCTCGAATGGACCCACCTTCCATCTCCTCCCTCTGCGGTTTCTTGCCCCTGCTCCTCCTCTTTAGAGATATGGATGGATTCCTTGTCTCTGCCCTTGGCTTCGTCTTCGGTCTCGTGCCGGGCCCTTTTCTCTGGAGGCTTCTATGGAGAACCGGGGGCCACTCCATAGGTCCCAGCACCTGGCGTACCGAGGGCAACGCCCCGACCCCAGTCCTTCGGCCTCTAACGCCTCAAATTTAGGACCACTCTCCCGTGACCACTCATCTCGTCGCTCAGGCATGTCCTCTCGGGGGTCTCCCGGTCAATCTCTTCTCGAATAATGCCCCGGGGACCAGAGTGGCTTCCTTCGATTTTCGGAGTCCCGGCCCCTCCGTCACTTCTCTCTTCTCCTCTCCCCCTTCCTGCCCTAGGAACCCTTTGCTGTCTTGGTTTCTTCTTCAAGTAGCTCGTGTATTGGCCCATAGCCGAGGAGCTCAGGAGCGTACCGGTTTGCGAGCGGGATGGCAAAGGCGGCGTTGATCTGGGCTCGGACTGCCCTTCCCCGAAGCCCTTGCACGACGACTCCATCAACTGCAGAATAGCCGACAAGCAGGGAAATAACAAAGTCAGTATTTACGAAGCATAAACTAAGCGTGCAAGTAATAAACTAAAAGAGATCCACAGACCGGGAGAGCCAGCCCCGAACTGAACCATGGTTGCAGTATCAAATGTTCTCCTCGGGACCAAACATAAAATTCCGGGTAACTGAAATGTAGATACTGGCCCACTCCACGGAATCGGGTAGGCGATCTATCAGAAACTCATCGTACCCCATCCGGCACGACAGGTAGTACCGGTTGTTCTCTCGGTTGACCCCCACCAGGTAGACCCCGAAGAGCTCCTCCAGTCCGAACGTTAAATTATATTGTCTCCTCAGTTCAATGATGCTTATAATAATGCGATAGGAGTTAACCGTAAGCTGGAAGGAGGTAAGGGACAGGGTCCGAAGTACCCGGCACACGAATTGGTGCAGCGGAAACCGAACTCCGCCCTTGGTGATGGCCATGAGGGGGAAGATCAGCTCCCCTGGTCGGTGCGGGAACTCATAGGGATTGGTGTTCGGTAGTAGCCGAACCTCCACATCCGCAGGGATGCTGTAAACTCTCTTGAATTCCGTATAGGCCCCCGCGCTTCTGCTAAAGGATTGATTCAAGAAGGGGCACGACCTCATTGGTCTCCGCCTCCCTCGAACCTCCTCGGGGGCATTGTCAAACGGCCCCAGTCCATGATCCGAGGTACTGGGGGCCTCTGTCATTCTCGGGTCGAAGGTCGTTTTCTGTCGAGAAGGTCCCAAAGGGTTAGAGGGTTCGATGAAGTCCACCGGAATTCAATAAAAAGCTCGAGCATGAACCTCCTTAAAGATCTCCTCAAGGTTAACGGAAGAGGACGAGGTATTGGAGCTGTTCGAGGAGACTTCAATGACCATTCGCCCCTACCCAACAAAGAAAAGAACACGCAAAAACCTGTTAGCTATGTGTTCAGGGAAAGCAAGGAGGTCTAGGGTTCGGGACAAAATGGTCGTTGCTCCTCGAAATTCTTAGGCTTCGGTTCTCGCCAAAGAACCCCTCCTCGGGAAGGGCCCTTAGGATCTGACACTATTCCTAGTCTCACGATGAAGATAGGCCTCGGGACGACTTTAGCCCTCGGGAAGAATATGGGCCTCGGCAAAAGCATGAGCGGCGCTAGTAAAGCCCAACGCCGCCGTAAACCAGACGGCGATAGGGGACGGCTCAGCCGCAGTGCACACTAAAAAAGACGAAAAAGCTTGAAGAAAGCAATCAAAACGTGAAGATTAATGCAAGGAGATCAACATACCTCAATTTCGTGTGTTGATCTGCGTCCACAACGCACAGAATCTCGATTGAAAGCTGAAAATATGTGGCGGCGGTGGTTCATCTTCGAAGTAGAGGGAAAATGATCGTCCAACCTCTGTCCCTCCTATCTATAATAGGATCTCAAAAAGCTGCGTGGGAAACGAAGCGTCGCACACCGAGTCGTTGGATCTCTGCCACGCGTCCTCATCGCACGGTCAGTATCAAGGGCTCTGTACCGAGGTCAAGGCGCCGAAGAGCCAAACCATTGGCGTAGTGACACGTGTTCCCAAAGTGACGTTTCGTACCAATCATCTGACGCGGCACGTGCCAAGACAGCTTTTACCCTTTGGCATTTCAGTATTGGTTGACATGTGGCTCTAGCTGCTAGGGCTGTCAGATTGAAATCTACCAAGGTCGTTCGGTCCTTCGGAGGCCCTTGTGAAAAGGGTTTGAGGAATGGAGGCTCATGAAAAAAGTCAAGTCCTTAAAGCGGAGGAGAGAAGCTCTAGAAACTTGAGGGGCTATTGTGGGGGCCTGGGTTGCTACATCGGTAGCCGGGCCAGGTTTACCGAGCCTATGCCCTCGAGGAGTCCAGTCGATAAGCTGATGAAAAGCTTGTGGTTTTGGCTTTGCGCCTTGGTATAGCGCTTGTAGACACCCCAATTTGGACTTGTTAAGTATCCTTAATTTGTGCCCTCAAGGCTCCCCGTTGATGACAACCCATGGATTCAAAAATGCCCCAGCTTAAACCTTTTATGTGACCGAACCTCTGGAAGAGGCTACCTACGTATCCCTTTTGCAAAGGAATCAGGTCATAACGTAGTTCAGGACTACAAAACTGACTTTCTTTTCGGTTTTTCTTCTTTTGACTTACAAGCTTGAATTCGAAAACATACAGATGCGAATGCATAAAAGACTCGAGGTACAAACCGACTCAAAATTGAAAGATGAAGACTTGACTTGAAATCTTTTAAAACTTTCCAGACTCGTGAGAAATCCCATTCATGGATTGGCTTTACTGCATTGAGAATCCTCCTTCAAATCTGGGGTCTGGCACGAAGTCAGTTATAGCTTTTTCGAGGATGCCCAATTGAATAGCTTCTTCGACAGCCAGGCCTATTTCAAAGAATGTCTTGAAGTCGGGAGAGGCTTGAGCTAGAGTCATGTGCTTGGCTAGTGCGGGTTGGAGATTTCGGACAATCATTCGAATTTGATCTTTCTCAGAGGGTTTCTCCTTCATCTGAACAGTCTTTGCTCTTCATCTTTGGACAAAATCCACGAAAGATTCCTTTGGCTTCATTTTCATTGATTCCAATTCTCGGGTGGTGACATCAAATTGGATGTTATAATCAAACTGGGCTATAAAAGCCTCACAAATGTCCTCCCAAGATTTCTTCTTGGCTATTTCCAAGGCAGTGAACCAGTGTAAGGCATGCCCAACCAGTGTTTGAGCAAACATTTGGGCCATGGTGTCTTTTTCCACGCCCCACACGGAAAGTGTCCCGATGTAGTTGGTTAGGTGTGCTTTTGGGTCACCGGTTCCATCAAACTTTGCAAATTCGATTGGCTTGAATTTTTTGGGTAGTCTGGCATTTGGGAAGAGGCAGAGCTCGTCAATGTCAAAACCGGTCAAAGCAATTCTTTCTCTTTTGGCTACAGACTGCTCAAGTTGGGCTAATTTGGCTTTGATGGCGGCCATTTCTGGGCTTTGGGGCTTTGGTTTAGGGGGTGGTTCATGGTTATTTTCGAGGGGTGATTTTGGGTTTTGTGAAGGTGGAAGTTGTCTGGCAATCTTGGTTACGATGAGTGTTAACTGGGCCATCTGATTGTTAATCCGTTCCTCCATTTATCGAATAGAGGTTCAGATTTGATCCCATTCATTCGGATTCCATGCTGGCTGTTGTTCCATATCTTCCCACAAATTCTGAGCTTCCATAGTTGATTGAGATGGTTGCGTTTTGACCTTAATCCAGATCGAGTCTACGAGGGTATGGTTTTCCTTTTTGACCCAATTGCTCCTTGGCCTTTTCAGCACAGCAAGAAGTTGTACTCAGACGTATTTTTCCTTTCTTGTTTTATGAAAAGTGTGCAAAATGAAAGAAATGGCTTATTGCCAAAGCCATTGAACTAATGATTATAGCTTTTCGAAGGTTGCCTTGATCCTCGGAGTTTCTTTTAAGGTGCAATATTTATTTAGAAAGACAGATTTTAAGAGATGTCAAAATGAAATAAGTATTTGACTACTTCTCATTTGAAGTTTCAATTTTGAACTTAGAATAGCTTAGTATAGACGACGCGATACTATAACCAGAGTGGCGTCAGTGGCATGGCGCCATTAGCCGAAGTGGTGTAAGTGATGTGGCACTATAACCTGGATAGTATTTGTGTCACGGCATCGTTTCCTCACTATTCCTTATTCTCCATTGAATCTTCGATTAAGCATTAGTCAAGGACTTAGTAAGTTTTGATTTTTCAAAGTCTCCTTGCTTCATCGGGTCTCAAATTTCTTTTAATGGTGTATCCCTTGTTTAGAACCATTAATTCCAAAAGATGCCAAAATGAACTAAGTATTCGACTAATACTTTATCAAAACCATAACCTTAATTGGAATAACTTGAAGTGGACAACGTGACACTATAACCGAAGTGGTGTCAGTGGCATAGCGCCATTAGCCAAAATGGTGCAAGTGATGTGGCACTATAACCTGGATGGTGTTTGTGTCACGGCATTGTTTGTCTCTTCGTCATTCCTCCTTTTAGCTAAGACTTTGATCAAACGTTAGTCAAAAACTTAGTAAGATTTTGATTTCTCTGAGTTTCATAGCTCAAAGGATTTATCAAAGCAACATGTATCAAGGTACGTGAATTTTCGTCAGGTCTTGGCAACCTTTTATAGACCGCGCGAGCGAGTCTAAGAAAACATGACTTTAAGCACAATAACATGACATGGACGATATGCAAGATGCGATGCAGAAAGCAGTAACATGTAAGCAGGATATATCACATAATCCTACCTCGTGGGCTCCTGTCCTAATTTGGAAGGTTCTATTGCTTTCTACACACGTACGAAGGCCAGTTTTGGTCTAAACGGGTTCCCCGGACTAGAGTCAAGGTATGCCTCCCGATTATCGAGCATACACCCGATAACGGTACAAATGGCAGAGATGACTCATCACGGTCGAGGGTTGTCGAGTATTCTGGGATTCCATGTCACCAGCAAGCCGGGCAGGATTGCCAGAACACAACGGCGAGGTTGAACAGAATATATATATACAAAAGATAGACAATGGAACAAAATATTTTGAAAATCCCACAAACATTTTTCAAGCTTGGCTTGCCAGTTTAATTTACTTGAAGAAAAAGACACACAAGCGAATAGTCGGGAAGCCCCAGGTTGGAACGGCAGGATAGAAATCCAGTTAGAGTCGCCATTTCCTTCCTTCAACGAGCATAAAGCGTCATTGTTTTTGACAGGCTTTCAAGGACCGTTCACCGATGTATCAAGTTCTTTAAGTATTAATTAAACAGTCCCCAGCGGAGTCGCCACTGTGGGCTACCCGCCCGGATTTTGAAAAATCGAAAGGGTCGCCACCCGGATTTATGGTTCGTCACCCGAGAAACCGTTTTGATTTGAAAATGGTCGATTGAAATTGAAGTTGAAAACCAGAGATTTGTTTTGGGTTCGGAAGCCATATTACAAGAGGGGAAGGGTTTTACGGCATCCCTCTCGCCCGACGCAGTGTCGGTCTCTACTCCATGTTTGTGGGATTTTTTGAAAATAATTCATTTCATTAAACAATTAGTAGGTATCCATAGGTATAGCAAATAAAGAGTGCATGCATGTGCTGGTGTACAGTATATATTTGACAAAATGATACAAAATGACAGAAAATCAACTACTGCCATTGGAACCACTCCTGAGCGCTCAAGACTGCGCTCCTGAGCACTCAGGAGCTCTACTGAGCCATCCTGCAATTTTTGGTTAGAATAGATGCAATATGATACTTAAAACAGAAACATATAAGTACTAATATGCACTAGTGCTCAGCAAATAGTTTAAACAGTTAAGAACTAGTCCTAACCGTCTAGACCTTGCTTCCTTGCAACTGAAAGTAAACCTAACTGGGCTCTGGATGGACCAATACTCACCCAGTATCTACTAAAATACAGGAAAAGCAATATTTGGTGACAAAATAGAATTTTGGTGACGGCAGCACTCCAGAGCGCTCAGGAATGGTCCCGAGCGCTCGGGAGTGAACACAGTGTCCATAAATGATTTGTTTCTTTGTGTTCTTCTTACTCTTATTGCTTGAACTAAAATCAAATGAGCTCATAACCAGTATGAGGAATTGGTATGAGCCCTTGATTCCCCACAGAAGTAGAAAAACAGTAGATTTGAGAAGGTGTTTATACCTTTGCTTTACTTGAACTTGGCTTCTTGGACTGATTTTGTTGGCTTGAAAATGAGTAGAAAACAGTAGGAAAATAGAGCTCTAGATGGACTAGAGATTTGAGGTTTGAAGATTGTTTGAAACCTTGCTTTTGAAAACTCAAATTTTGGAAAATGTTTAAGGGAAGATTGGAGACTGAGATTTTCAGAAAATAGGGAAGAAAGAGAGTGATTTTCGTGTCTCTTCTCTGCTGGAATGGGAGGGGTATTTATAGGGGTGCCAAAAATGATGATTTTCATTTGAAAATCAAATAGAAAATGAAAAGAAAATGTTTTGGAGGGAGAAACAGGCATGATTGGTCGTCTGCTGGCTCAAGCAGACACCTGTAACATGCAACTTTGAATTGCAATTTTAAAATCTGAACAAAAATGTGGTCAAAGATCAAGCTCAACATCCAATGCTCTATCAATACTTTCGAGCGCTCAAGAGTGAAGTCCCGAGTGCTCAGGAATGGTCCAGAGCGCTTAGGCGTGACTGCCCAACTTCAGAAAGGCGCCACGGACACTCCCGAACTCGGATTTGGGTGTTTTTCGAAGTGTTGGAAAGCTCGTTAAGTCCTCTTTCTAACCCAATTGGTTTCATTCAAAGAAATTTTATGCACTGAAATGTGTGTCAATTTTGCCCTTAAGGTGTTGGGAAAAACAATGGTTTTGGTTTGTAAAAGTCCAAGAAGCATCATCCAAGCTTTAGCCAAGTCTCATTTTGATTCATTTTCATCATCGGGGAGCCTTGAGGGCACAAATTAAGGATACTTAACAAGTCCAAATTGGGGTGTCTACAGCGCTCGGTGACGCGCTTCTACCTTGGTGTGCCCGAAGAAGCTGAAGCAAGGTTGTTATACTAAATGGGTCCCATAGGGATCATGCAGGAATGGTAATCATTGGAGTCAGAGCTGGCCATGTGCTCCGTAACCGTCCTGCTCCTCACGTCACGTATGACGTCATCCGAAGTGGTTACCCGAGCGTATCCTCCACGCGCTAACTTGGAGGCCAAGTAAACCTAGGTCTATAAATACAAGAGGATACTCATCAAAGAGAGGTATGACATTCTTCCCTAAACGCTAGACCTAAATTTTTCCCTGACATCTAACTTACTCATTGGAGGGTCACTGGGCTGCCTAAACCCTAGTGACTTATTGCAGGAAGAGAGCTAGGGAGCGGAGCTGCGGAGGAGGGAGCCTACCCCGAGCAGCGGTCAAGGTCTCGACAATCCGAACCCCTACAGTTAACAATATAGATGTTAATAGGGCATAATTATAATTGGATAACTAAAATTTATCACATTATCTTTTTAAACTATAAAAAACTAAAACCTATGAACAGTAGAAAATAGTTTTGAAACTAATAAAAACTATTTATTAGAAATAGAAAATAGTTTTAGAAATTTTTTTAGTAAAATAATTTTTTTTTGAAAATATTGTTTGAAAAGAAGAGAGGAAAAAGAAAGAGAGATAGAACATTTTTGTATAATGATTAGTTTATTTAACATCCCTATTGTAATAAGCAAATGAGTGTGGATAAACAAATTTAACAACAATGCTCAAAAAATACATCACATTGTAATAAGCAAAGTCAAGTCTTTTAGTAAAAACCAAATTCCATAACTAAATTTAACAACTTTTACCAATAATCAAAATTCAATAACCAAACTCGAAACTCAATAATTCAAAAACACCACACATTGGAATAGTCTCATCGAGACAAATAATTTGATGTGGTCGGATGCATGATTGAAACTCGTTTACAATTGGACAAATATGTATTGTGTATTGTGGGAATTTTTTTGGTTTGAGATGCAAAAATAACTAATATAGAGGTAAAAATTGCTAAGTTTGATTATGGACTGAATGGATAATCAAATGCTAATGTAACACATTTTGGTTATTAGTTTTGATTATGGAAAATTTTAAAATCAATAGTAGGTGTGTGTATGCATATTAAAGGGTGTAAAAAATAAACAGAAATACATATTTTCATTGTCTTCTAGTGTGCTTATCGTCAGCCTAATGGGCTCACAATAGCAAGACCGTTTGATTATTATCATTGTAGATGCTCTAAGATCTATTAAATTTGGTTATTGTCAAAATGTTGCTAGTTAGCTATTCAAAATTTGATTATTTCTAATGAAGTTGTTAAATTTGATTATAGGACTATTAGGGTATTCACAATACTATATTCAAAAATTGATAACCAAAAGTTGCCACATCAACTTTTGATTATTCATTTAAGATATTGTTAAGATTAACAATGTAAATGTCTATAATAACATAATCAAAATTGGATAACTAAAACTTGTTATAACATCATTTTTTTAAACTACAAAAAATTAAAAACTGTGAAAACTAGAAAGTAGTTTTTCAAAAAATAGTTTTGAAACTAATAATAACTATTTACTAGAAATTGAAAATAGTTTTTGAAAAAAAATTATTAAAAAAAAAAATTTTCTCAAAAAAATTAAGAAATTATTTTTTTTGAAAAATATTTTTCGAAAGAAAGAGAGGAAAAAGGAGGAGAGATAGAATAGATGTATTTGATTGAGAATACGTAGGTCTATTAAATTTGGTTATTGTCAAAATATTGCTAATTTTGGTTATTCAAAGCCCAAAATTTGATTATTTCTAAGGAGGTTGTTAAGTTTGATTATAGTATTGTGAGCCATATTTTGCACCAATATTGTTAACTTTAAAACCTTTTACATTTGATTATAGTATTGTGGATACTCTTAGACATATTTTGCATCAACATTGTTAATTTTAAAAACGTTTTACTTTTAATTATAACATTTTGAATATTCTTGGTGGAACAATCATTCTTATTTCTATTTGATGATAAGTTTTAAAATGAGTATTTTATAAATTAAGAAGGTTTTTATTTTATTTTATTCGCAATTAAGAAGGTTTGTGAACCCAGCTTATATTGAAAAGAAAAGTCTTTCAAACTTGAGACAGGAGAGAGAGAAAGAGAGGGAGAGAAAGAGTAGTACACCATCTTTAACCAAAAAAAAAGGGTAAATTGAGTAGGAGGACATACTATAAGAGTTTTTACTATGATAAGAATATAAATATTTTCCTCTAAATTCTAAAGGACATTCTGTCCAAAATTTACAAATAGCTCCTTGCAAAGTTGACCGGCGTTGACCAGCATTGACCAAGATTGATCGGCGTTGATCAAGGTTGACCGGCGTTGATTGGCGTTGATCGGCGTTGATTGGCGTTGACCAGCGTTGACCAAGGTTGAAAGTGCCTAAAACCCTAGGATACCTTATGAAAGTGCCTAAAATTTTAAGGTAACCTATATATGAAAGTGCCTAAAACTCTAAGGTACCCTATGAAAGTGCCTAAACCGCTAAAACCCTATAATATGAAAATAAACCCTAAAACCCTATAAAAGTGCCTAAAACCCTAGGGTACTCTATGAAAGTGTCTAAAATTTTAGGGTATCTTATATATGAAAGTGCCTAAAACCCTAAGGTACCCTATGAAAGTACCTAAATCGCTAAAACCCTATTATAAAAAAATAAACCCTAAAACTCTATAAAAGTGCGTAAAACCTTAGAGCACCCTATAAAAGTAAACCGCTAAAACCCTATAATAGGAAAATGAATCCTAAAACTCTATAAAAGTGCCTAAAATCTTAGGATACTCTATGAAAGTGCCTAAAATCCTAGGGTACCCTATGAAAATGTAACAAGATCGAAAAACACGAAAAAAGACATTTTGTGTTAGCCAAACAAGGCCCTTGTCTCATTTAAGATCATTTAAATGAAAAAAGACATTTATTGGGTTAGCCAAACAAGGCCCTTGCCTCATTAAAAACAATTTGGTCACTTTACGGACCTTAAACTCTAAAGTATTTTCATTAATGGTCTTTACACATCACTAAAACTTAAGCTGAACTAAATCTATTTTGGAACCTTTTCTTTTGTACTCTAGACCAATTTGCGAAAAAAAAAAGCAGTACGCCATGAACACCTGTCTCTCGTCCTAATCAACTTCGGCGTTTTGATTCCCCTCTGTCTGAGAGAGAGAGAGAGAGAGAGAGGTTACAGATGGTCTGGTAATGGGGAAATCGGAATTACATCTGCAGCAACAGCAGCAGCAGCAGCAGATTCAGGGGAATCGATCCCTCCTGTGTCAGAGATGTTCGATTGGTCTGTCTACAATTGGTCGACAGTTCAATCTCAGATGCGTCGTCGTGTTGATTTTCAGCTTCTCTGTGTTTCTGTCGGCGGTTTTTTGGGTCCTCCCTTTTCATTCAACGCAAGAATTTGGGTTCGATGCCAAACGCGCTATCAAGCTCCATGGTAATAATACCTTTTAGCCCCCATGATTTTTTCTACTGTCAGACTGTCAGTAGGGTTGGTTTGTAATTAGGGTTTTGTGTAATTATTTGACAAGAGGGGTATTTATCGCCTCTCTATTTGTGTACCTAGGGTTTCTGTCTTTCTGATGATTTGAGTAAATGGATGTTTGATGTTTTCTATTGCCATTATTGTTGGTTAGTCTTTGGTCGATTTTATGGGTTTCTGAGCAAATTGTTTTGGTTTTTGAATTATCGTAGATCGGTAGATGCGGTAGTTAGAAGCAGTGGTGACTCTAGGAATATTTGTTTCATGGGGTTTGGAAAACTCTCTTGAGTTTGAATAACATTTAACCAAAGTCTATAATTGTTATAGGTCAATGCAATTTTGAATGGTTTCTTTGAAAAATTTGATTCTAAATTAGCTCTTAACCACTAAATGATTAAACTGGTCTCAAACAAGTACTAGATTGGAAGATGAAATCGATCTTATAGCGTTACATACTTCTATAGTGTTATGCCTTGTTGTAAATTCGAAACCTAATTTTTCTTTACACAAATAGTTTGAAGGCGATAAAACTTTCTGCCCTTTTTCTTAACAAAGGTGTGTATTGGCTCTCTCTCTCTCTCTCTCACACCTTCCGCCTCCCAAAAACACAGAGCTAGGTTT
>BPLS01000142.1:466626-517335 GCA_019656275.1 Rhododendron kiyosumense | reverse complement strand
GGGGGGGGGGGAGCGCCTACTGCTGGCCGTCTCCCTCTCCCCCTCTCTTTCCCTTTTCTCCTCTGTCTATCTCTTCTTCCCCCTCTCTCTTTTCCCTTCGTTTTCCCCATTTCTACTACTCTGCATTCTTTTGCTCTCTTTTTTCCTATTCACAAAATCAATCGGTGAGGTAATAGGATGGACGGCGGTGGTGATGCGGGTGGCCTTGCTGGTGTAAGGGATCTGGACGCTTGGATTCTCCAGGCCGTTTATGGGCACCGAATCGGCAGCTGCTTGGCGATCATCCTATTACAACAGGATGTTTGGGCTACGTAGGGTCGGCGTCGGTAAGTTTCTCTCAGTTTTCTGTCTCTCTCTCCACTCTTTTATTTTCTGACCCCCATATCCTTGGCTTTCCTTGCCACACCCCTCCCTTGGCTCTCCTCCTCTCTGTTTGCCCGTTTCCTCACCCCTTAACCTCTGTTTTTGCTCACTGGTCTGAGTTATTGGTTGGTTCTCTGGATTTTTGCCTAACAGCAAGGTGGCTTTGCAGGGGTGGAAGGCGGTGGCGTTGGTCTCCCGCTGTGATTGTTTGTTGAGCTTTCACGGTTTTCGCTTAACGGCAATGGTGTGCCTCTGCGGCATTGGGTGGTTGGTGCCGGTCTGTTTTCTCTAGTGGTTGCTTGTGGTGGCATGGTGGTGTTTGGGGGAGACTTTCTGGCTAGTGCGTTGGTGGGTCGTTTCTGATAGTGAGAAGGTGGCCGGCGGCGGCTGGTGTGCAAGGAAACTAGGGTTTCATTTTGGGCTTTTGAGACTGGGCTTTGTTGTATATTTGGGCTTTTAGGCCATCTGATGGGCTTTATTGTATTATCTAGGCTTTTAGGCCATCGGGCTTTTATTTGGGCGTTTTTTGCCCTTAGGTGTATTGTCCAACTCTGGTTGGACTCCCCCCCCTCCTCTCGTTTCCCCCTATCTTGTTGTAACCTTTGACAAGATTTCCTAATAATATTATTTTGCCAATTAAAAAAACAAAAAACGAAGGTGTGTATTGTTCCCTCTTTAAGGTCTTAGGTTCGAAACCTCATAAATGATAATCGCCTATATTTAGGACTATATAGGACTATATTTAGGGTTAAAATTGCAATTAGGACTATATTTTCTTTTTCCTACACCAATCGAAACGAAAAACACACCGACAATATCCTCTCTCTCGTCTCTCATCTCTCTCGACAACTTTGTAAGTCCTAGTCTCTCTCTCTTTCTCTCCCTCTCTCGTTGTGTGTATGTATATGTATATATGTATATGTATATGTATATATATAAGGAGCTTCCACTAGGGGATCCCTCAACTTGTTAAAATGTGGACGTCCCATCAAATTTTGATAATCTGAACCGTTCAATGTGATCATAACGTGATTTTAAGGGTCCCCACGAGAAAGCAACAAAAAAAATGCTTCATTCGAGTAGTTTTTCATTGAACGATTTTTTGTTAATTTCTCGCGGGTACCTTTAAAATCACATTCTGATCATATTGAACTTTTTAGATCAAAATTTGATCAAGAAAGGGGAGGTCCGCATTTAACTAAGTTAAGGGATCCCTTAGTGGGAGGTGTGTGTGTGTAAATATATCTCCCTCGGCATGTGAAATGGTGAACTTGTGTAATGGAAAACTTTAATCATTAATGGAATTTTAAGAATTAAAAATTATATATATATATAATATATTTTTTATTTACTTTCATATTCAATGTATCCCCCAACGTATCGTATCCTACTTTTTGAAAAAATCACGTATCCGTATCTTATTGTACTTTATCTGTATCTGTGCTTCTTAGTCACTTTGACTTGAGTTATCATGGTTATATAATGGATCGAACTGATAGATATGTGGCCTAGTTACACAAAGCGGGAGTGGGGACGGGAGCGGGGGTGGGGACGGGAGAGCAGATGATCATAGAAGGGTGAGAGCGCCATTGGGAGCGGTTAGGAAAAATTATTAAACTTATAAGTATATTTTGGAATTTTATATTGTTAAATGTCAATATAAAAATATTATTCTACAACATAAAATATTACTATTAAAATTATAAGTTTCTAGTTATATTTCAACATTTTTATTGTAGCACATGATTACTCAATAGAGCTCTTGTGCATATTAAGTAGGCATAAAAGTTAAAGGCATTAGTATGACTCTAGAAGGTTAGAAGGTTAAGATCAGATGTGCACACCAACAAGAACAAAATAACTTTAAAGGTACCAATTGCAGCTTGAATCGTAAAACTCTCGATCGTTTTTTGGGTGTAAGTTCCCGTATAGGCAAGGAACAAGTTCCTGTCATCATTGGGACGAGTTTCTTAGAGTTTCCTTCGACGGGAACGCGGAAGCGCGTTTCCGTTGAAGAAATGTGGGCATAGTTGAAGGTTCCTACAACTAAGATATTATGTGGTATTGCAAGTGTTATGAGTGGTAAGTAAATAGAGTTTCTGATGGCAGATGGGTATGTGGTTCGTTGTATTCCAATCTAGCTTGATCCGTTCTGGTGTTTGCCTAAGCTTGTTCCACTATCGCCGGTTGTCTTTGTGCCTAGCTTGACCAGCTACAATATCCGCACAATCTTGACCTGTTATGGTTCTTTGTCTTCTCATCGGCTATGGCTCTTCGTATTCCAACCTTGCTTGACCCGCTTTAGTGTTCTCTTAAGCTTGATCTGCTATTGATTTTTGTCTTTGCACCTATCTTGACCCGCTATGGCTCTTTTACTTCACACCTAGCTTGACCTGCGATGATGTTTGCCCAAGTACTCTGTCTTCCCTCCTAGATTGACGGCCCCCAACGGTGCTTGCCTTTTCTTGACCAGCTGTTGATCTTTGTCTTCACTCCTAGATTGACTGGCATGGCTTTTAAATGGTGTTTTCCTAAGCTTGACCCGCTTTGGCTCTTTGTATTCCATCGTTGCTTGATCTGCTGCTCTGTTTGCCTAAGCACCTTACTTGACCTGTCATAGTGTTTGTCTAAGCTGGACCACTATGGTTCTTGTCTTCGCAGCTACCTTGACCCGCTACAGCTCTCTGTCTCCGCACCTAGCTTGATCCGCTACAGTGTTTTCCCTAGCTTGACCTGCCATGGCGCGCTGTCATAGCACCTAGTTTGACCGGCTATGGCTTTGTCTTCGCACCTAGCTTGGCTCGCAGCAGCTTTGTGTGTGTGTGTGTGTGAGAGAGAGAGAGAGAGAGAGAGAGAGAGAGAGAGAGAGAGAGAGAGAGAGAGAGAGTGTGTGTGTGTGGAACCCAAGTTGTCATTTAGTGAGTAAGAATCTGATGGTGGTGGAAGTAGTTTTAACTTTAACTTTTTTCTGTTAATTAACTGCTTAAAATAGAGATTTATAAGCTGCAAAAGGTTGGTAATCCCGAAGCTCCATTTTAATGCTTTAACCTGCATCAAACACTCAATTTATATCACGATTGAAAATGGGAGGAGTAAAGGAGTTCAATAGTCAATACCAATATACTCCAGTAACAAAAGAGATGCATTAGGGAAAAAGAAAATTTGGGAATGATAATTAAAGCATGGAACTGGAAAATCAGGTATCATACATAGCGATGTGTGTGGAGTTTGGATTTTCAGATATTCCTTTTCTAGAAGTGTACTTAGATTGGTCTCACTATTAACTCAGATGCCGAAGCAGCTTCTTTGGTTCTTGATTGATGTGTGGACTTCCCTTATTTCTTTTTTTCTTTCCTTTCTTTTCCCTTCAGCTACTGTTCAGGCATCATTCAGACTGCAAGAGCCAGTCTCAATGCTTGTTCAGCACATTGGAAGATTAGAGTATGATATCTACGGTGAAATTGGTGTTCCCTATACGAAGGTTTGTTTTAAACTCTGCTTTGGTATGTTTAGTACCTTTCTTTTCTTTGGAAGTCCAAAATACACTACACAAACAATCAACCTAAAAGCTAGTGTTGTTTTTAACAGGTTGCTATTCTATCCATGCACCAAGCTGATGACTCCACCTGGACCAATGTGCTGTTTGGTTTTCTTCCTAATCCAATTGATGCTCCAACAAACCCAGTGTCCTTAAGCGTGCTGAGATCATCTTTAATAGAGTTGTTCCTCCAGCAGTCCAATTTGACTTTGACACCAGCTTTTGGGCAGCCTTCTTCGCTTGAAATTTTGAAATATCCGGGGGGAATCACCATTATCCCTGACCAGTCTGCTTACGTTTGGCAGATATCACAAATACTCTTTAACTTCACTCTTCACAATACTATTTATGAAATAAACGAATATCTTGCTGAATTGAAGCAACAGCTGAAGTCGGGGTTGCGTCTGAGGCCTTATGAGGTATTGTTCTGCCTTTGACCTACTACTACAAATGTTAACCGAGTACAAGTTTGGTAGACACGTTCGCCAGAATCGCAATTAGTTTTTGAGACCAAAACTATGGCAACAGACCTTGCAGTTTGTCTCCAGGTTAAACCATGACACGGTTGACGCCCATTCACTTAGCGAAATCTGTACGATTAAAGGAGGATAAGTTGGAGCGTGAGTCTGTTGATTCTAGAACGATACTGGAGTAAATGTCCTTATCGTTGAATACCCTGAAATAGAGATCAAACACTTTGTTGATTATGCAGAATACTGAAGAATTTGTGAAAGCAAACCAAAGCTGTATAATAGGATTACAAGCCCAAGCTTATATAGAGAATTATCTCTCCCAACATTCTACGACCAAATCGTAAGGAAACATAATCAAATCCTACCAATCGAGAAATAATAGAAGGAAACCAGTGTATCAAGAATAAACTTAGATTGACTAAATTCCTAAAAATCCAAGACTAGAAATAGTCAAACTAATCTAACTAAGCAAACTAAACACTTTCTAGAATATATTCTCTCACATCTTGGCTGACCCATTGGCACATTGCGCATATAGTACTGTGATTTTTAACTACATAATTTTGTATGCAGAATGTGTTTGTGCAACTAACCAACCAAAATGGCTCAACAAGGGATCCTCCAGTTACAGTTCAGGCGGCAGTTATGTCTGACCTGGGGAGCCTTCTGCCCCAGAGATTGAGGCAATTGGCTCAATTTATCACAGGGTCTCCTCCTAATAATCTTGGCCTTAATGACACTGTTTTTGGCAACGTTAAGGAAGTCAGTCTATCTTCTTTCCTAAATCAGACAATTATTGCGACAGCACCAACCCCTTCTCCAGCCCCAGCTCCGGAGCAAACCAATTATGCACAACGCTCAATTTCCTCATCTCCTAGTAATTCTACCTCTGACCCTCCAGCTCCCCACAGACCTGAAAATCATCCCCACCATTCTTCACCACCTATTTCAAGATCTCCTGCACCTTCAGTGGTACGTAAGTGCACCCCTCGTCGTAGCCCCACACCGAAGTTATCCCCAGGTCCTCCTTTATCCGTTGCATCGTATGGCTCTCCAAGACAAGAGAAGGAGAGTGCAAAAGGTTTGGTGTATCCGCCACTTGCCTCACCCCCAATTTTGCCGTCAACATCATGTAAGTTTTTACTTCATGTCTGCTATGTTTTCTTCTGATCTTAAAAGTTAATTCCATGATGTTTCTATTGTACTTGTTTCCTGTTTGTTCTCTTTCAAATTAGGGCAAAATGCCCTCTCAAAAAGAATATTGGGACAAAAAATAACTAAATGGAACAACTTCGTCTTACACTGCGCTTGCATTATTCTTTCTTTTGTTAACCCTCTTAGCCCTTAGGATTGGATTACCAATCCCAAGGGACTACCAATACTTTGTTTGGTAATCCAAAATGAGTTCGGACTATGAATCCAATGGACTAGCAATCCGGGGATTAGGGGGTATTAGGAATACCCCGGGGGAGATGGTATTAACAGTCCAATCCCAACCCATTCACGTTACCAATTCCTTCTCATTATCAATTCTTTCTATCAATCTAATCCAATCATCCAATCCCATTTCAAACAAACATGATATTAATAATCTCATGTCAAACAAACATACTCATTACTAATCCCTTTTCATTACCAATCCCTTCTCATTATCAATTCCAATCCTAATCCCATCTCCTTACGAATCCCATCCATCTATCACTGTTATCAAATGGGGCCTAAAGTTCTTTGTGATAATATGATGAGAATTTGGTTTCCTTTCTTCCTATGTGGTAGGCTTGCTATCTGCTCTTAAGCTTTCTTATCTGTAAAGTTGTCTCTATTTGTGAACATTGGCAAGGATACCTTCATATCTTCTTCGTTGTAGTGAAACTAACCGCTTGATGTTCCATTGTAGAGAAGGTTGTTTTGGACTGGAGTCAATGTTACTTCGACCCTATCGTTTTTTCCTGCAATGTAGATAAATAGAGAAAATGTGTTGCTTCTTTAATTATTGAATTTGTCCATAGGGACATTTAGACAGGAAAGACATAACATCCCTTCTACTTTTGCAGCTTCTGCTATAGGCCTTTCCAAGCCAATATGGTTATTTAGTCTCTGTGGACTCCTGACATTCCATCTCCTATGTTGGTCATAATCGGTGATCCATTCCAGTAACAGTTTTCTAAAATGCTGCATACGGGATGCATACAGTTTCGCTCTGGTCATGTACAGGATGATAGCAGTGTTGGAAAGGTACGTGGAGTTTTATAGGCGGTCATAAGATAGTTAACCATAACATATACACCAGTCAACCTAAGGGTCAAAGCCAAAAAGGTGGCAGGCCTCTGATGTCTATGTTGCAATTGGCATGAAAGTGCAGAATCTTCATCGGAAGGAGATAACTCCTAGGTTGGTAACTTGTTGAGAAGTGCATTCAGGGGCAGTATTTCAAGGAGAACCAGCAAGTCAGTAACTGTAAAATACATTGGTTCTTTTTGAGCTTCTGCAATGTGGGCTGTAGCACCAAATGTGTTATGTAGGAATGAGTATTTAACCGTTGTTCACAAGCTAACGGAAATAGATTACTTGCTTTACAGAAAATCAATATATGTGGGCTTTATAGCCCTAATTAGTCAGCTATCATTCGTGAGAGTCAGCATAGTTCTTCAATGAATAAGGTGTTTTTTTTTTTAGATCAGCAAAGAAAGGTTTCCATTAATAAAAATGATACTACATAACACAAACCTTATAGTGACACACCAGGGAGCATTATGTACAAACGGTAGTATGTCATCTATCATTGTACCGAACTTCACATTTTGCAAAAAAAACACCAAAGGTTAGTAAGGCACAACACCACCAAAAAAAGAACCCAACCCAAACAAATGGGCCAGGCTGAAACACCAGAAACTTAAAAAAAAAGAAGAAACTGTTGGTTCGTGATTGTTTTCAATAAATAAGGTGTTTGCTACTATTTCGTTTTTTGTTTTCAATTTAGAAGCCTGGATCAATTGTAGGGGCCGAGTCTCACCACCTTACTTTTAGAGATGGATCTTCCGTTGGTTCGTGATTGTATTTTCAGAAGTACAAGTTTCTGTTAGTGCGGTTTTTTTTTTTTAATCAAACCACAAACATAAGATTACCATTACTAAACTTGAAAGTTTTACATCTTAAGCTAGATCATGGACAGCTCTAACCTACGCAAGGAACTCCCAACAAGATCCAAAACATCCCAAAAACAGGCACAACACGACCACAGACTCGACAACTCACACAACAAACAACCAAGGAAAAGACATCCAACAAATCCTAACAGAAAAGCACAACCTGCAAAAAAAGGGTTAGGAACAGACACAGACAATCAATGAAATGCATGACGTTGAGGGACGCGATAGGAATGAGGATCCTCTTCTGTAACTGTTTCCTGTTTCCGCTTGTGCCAAAGGGAAGGTGGAATTGGCTTATCACAACCATCAGTACCTTCAATACCATCTACCTTCTACTTCTGACTGTCGGAATGTCTCACAGTAGAACCATCACAATCGTCCACCCGGTACCGCCAAAAGCCACAATCCTTTTGGCCCGCAAATTTCGAGGTCCCAAAACAGAATCCTTAAGATCATCTCCAACTTTATTAGATGAGGAATCCTCCAAGCTCAGCTCAAGTGTAGGAGAAACAATCACACAGTTGGAAGGTGAAGAAGGAAGCTCTTCAACCACTTCCATCCGGGAGAGACTAAGAAGATCTGGCACCCCAACCAACAGATGATCACCTTCTAAGGCATCAATACAACCCTCGCGAGACTTCTGTGGGTCAGGGCTACAAGGTTGATTGACCGACAAAGATGGCTCCTTAACTTTAACTTCCATAGTTGAGTGGCTGGGCATATGGAAAAAACGGATCCTCTTATCGGAACTATGAAGGCAGTGGCGGCATACTAAAAGAAATTCTCGCCCCATAATGACCTTCTTTCGATGGTGCAACTTCATACCACCTTCGGACATTAGATACTTGCCAGGTTCTTCGAGCTTCCCACACCTATCAGTGGACCCCGAGACGCCAGCACGAAAGTGACAGCCAACCTTTTAGAATCCATAGCAGCATAACCAGAAGAAACCGTGACACAAGGGTCATTGGGCACAACTCTCAAACAACTAATCCCATCTGTCTCACATGTGTCCATAGCAGTAGCAGACCGTGAAGACTCTCCAACATGGAAATTCTGAAGATTAGAAGAACCCCCACAAGAATGGTTAGGGAACTCCATACCCTCAGAATCCATATTATCTTAGCCTCAGCAGCTGCCCTAGACCTAGCTAAACGGGAAGGCCAAACCCAATCAGCTTCAAAATCCTCCGGACCCAAATCATCCAAGACCATATCGCAAAAAGAACAAATAAAATAGTAGTACTTTTGTACAAAAGATCTAAAGTAGTCTTTAAGGCCTAGGATTTTCCCAACAACTAATAAATAGGCATATGGTACTTTAGGAAATACTTTAACCATCTAAGTACTAATATATATATATATACACATATGTACCCATATATCTAGTTAGTTCAAAACCCCAATAAAAAATAATAAAGGGGTACTTAGAGAATCCTAGGGTCATTAAGTCTACTAAGTACTACATAATAAAATATTAGTACTTACACCACATGGGTTTAAAGGAAAAAATTAAATTAATCAACCCATGTACTTGGGTGGAAGAACAACCTATTACCCATTGGGTAATAACTACCCTAACTTTTATTATCCAATGGATAATAATTGCTAGGGAGATTAAATATTAAAAATATCCAAAAAGGTACTTTAAAGCAATCAAAAAGTTACTTTTTAATATTCTTAGTACTTTAACCAAGTATACATTTAATATAAACAAATGGGGTTCTATTACCCAATAGATAATAGTTTCCTTAACATTTATTATCCAATGGACAAAGAATAAAACCAAAAATATTTAAAAGAAAATGAATAATCAATTCTTGTTCTAGGGTTCAAAATGTTCAAAAGGTTCAAGAGGGGCAAAACGGTCATTTTGCGGTTAGGAAAAAGTAACTAGATAGCTTCCTAGCTTAGTTACTCCAACTAGCCGGTTAGAAGCTAACTAGGCTTGCTAAATGGGTTAAAGTGTAAGAAATAAAATTTCAAGGGCTAAAATGTAATTACGACAAACTGTAGGAATTAAAAAAAATAATTACAATAAATTTCAAATATTTAACGAAATTTTTAACGACAAAAAATCAGGGTCGTTACAATTATGGTTGCTGCCAGCTCTTCAGGAATATTGAGTGCCGTTTGTAGCAGGCGATGCATATCCTCTTGGATTGAGGGAACAAGTGTGTGGGAGTTAGCGAAACCTTAGAGATACGCTTGGAATTCCTTGACAGTTGGGCATAGTTCATCTTCGTAAAATTGAAAAACGTGTGCAACGGGATCCCAGTATGTAAGTGCAGCTTTGAGGAGTTCGGGGCGTGGCCCCACGTATCGAAGGTCTTGGATGGAGGCTAGGCATTGTGATTGGGAGTTTGATTGGTCGATGATTTCGGATCTTGATAGCCAAGCATTGACAAGGGCCGGCAAAGGGATTTCCATCTCAAATGACGGAGGAATTTTGGTGATTGGAATGAGTGGTATGTATTTGCTTGTGGCTAGAACCCTTCTTTTATAGGCAAAGTTTCAAAAATATCGGTCTCGGTTCTCGTGCTAAGGGATGAGCACCATGCAAGGTGTCCTAACACCTTGCAATGCAAGGACTCATTCTCCTGCAGCTTCAAAGCAATCTACAGCATGTTTGGGGGATGACAAGGCTTCTTGAGCCTTAAAAGAGTAGAGTTGGTCAACAGGGGTGGCCTAGCAGGAACTGGTCATCGTGCGTTTGTCTCACTTGATCGCGCAATAGTCCCTCTGTCGCGCGATCCTGCAGTCTGCAATTTGACAGATTTCAGCACCTACTGTCCAAATTTTGTCGCTTTTTGTTCCAAAGGCTCTTTTGCATTTTTTATGGTTCCAGCAAGTCACAATGAGCATTTGTGACTGTATCCAAGCGTCGGATTCGAAATATCGCACTTAACGAAGATTTTGGACCATCGGCGGCCTGTTTCAAGCTTAAATCGAGGTTTCGAGTGGCCAAATTTCATTTTAAGGGTTTCTACCAGGCGCAATCACGCTATACAGGTCATATGGATCTTGTGTGACTGTATAGAGGTGTCGGTTTCAGTTCGGGACATAATCAAGTCATGTTTAGCATAGTATGTTCGTTTTTGCAGCATTTTTAGTGCTTTCTGGTCTAAATTCTATTCCAGGACATTTTCTTCGTTCTATTGATTCTTATAAGTCATGTTGTACGCGTTAGACCTTGTCAAGGTGTCGATCTTGTCAAAATTAAAATATTTTGGATTTCGGCTCATTAATGCACAAAGTCCCATTATATTTCTCGTATCGTCGTGTCCTAGTCATTTTCTAGGACACGCTTTCCTTTTTATTCAAGCTAGTCATTTGTACATGTGTGTGTGTCTGTGTGCAGTCTCGGCTGTGTTGCCAATGCAAGTTTGGTATTAGTGGTTGGTTTTTGTTTTCTCTTATTCATTACAAGAGTTAATAAACCATAAAATGCAAATTTTAAAACTACCAAAAACCATGATCTATTCATATCAGCGGTGGAGCTACTGTACATGCGGCACTTCGGCCAACCAAAACCATCGTGTCAGCTAGGGCACATCTGCCCAAAAGTCAAAAAGGCACGCAGGCCTTAAAACAACTATCAAGTATCAAGCTATCTACTTGGGCGCGCAGGCCTGAAAGCAAAAATCAAAAGCAGAAAATAAATGAGACTCAGCAATAGCCCTCAATCAAACCAATTGACGTCATCATCGTCGTTTTCTTCCTCTTCTCTTGGATCCTGTTTGTACCCAGGATCACCAGAGCCGCTGCTACCAGACGGGTCTCTCTCTTCCTCTTCCTCTCCCTCTTCTTCTTCCTCCTCTTCCTCTTCTTCACAGACCTCAGGCTCTAGCCTCTTCCTTTTCCTTGTGGCCTCCTGCTGAGATGAGCACTCTCGCATCTCAATTCTGTATCTCTCCTCCACGAGCGCCACAACCTCCTTGGCAGCCTACAAGTCCCCGGCCGCCTATTGGGTGCTCCTTGTTTGATGCTCAGTCGTGGTTGGAGAAGCGAGTGCTGCTTGCATTGCCATTTTCTTCTGTAGTGGAGGCCGTGCGCTTTTCCGCCTAGGAGCCGCCTGTCTTTGTACCTACATTGTGTTTTCATTTCAAGCATCAGTATATATTTTCGCATTTTGTATACATATAATGTTGAAACTGGTACAATTCTAAAGTTCCTCAATTTCAAACCGTAAGGGCATCAAAGCATATCTTATATTGAGAGCAAGTGCATGTATCAAGTATCGCAAGTATTGAAAGCAATAGTGTATCGTTTTGTATACATGAGATCGTTGAGGAACCACTGACTGAGCTCGAGGTGGGGCCGGTACCGGATATTGCAAATCCAATGAAAAAAGCCACTCGCCGCTCTCCTCACCACATTTTCTAATGCAAGCATACGGCGAACGGCTTCATTCACCCACTCCATAGGCACCTTTGTACAGTATGACTTTACCAAGCAAACACAATAATAATGCAAAGGTATCAAAGTTCAGGAATGAAGGATACTTTTACCGGGATAGTAACAGGTGTAGGCTCAACCTTGGCAGGGACGAGGAGTACTTCAGCAAGATTCCCCTGCGCGTCCACCACTGGCACCTTCCACAGCAACTCTGGGGGCCCACCTCTCACAGGACCACTCATGCTTCATCTCACATGGCTTTCACCACTTCTTGGTCTCTCTGCGGTAGCTCTCCTCTCTTCAGCAGCTTCGCGAGCCTGGCTCCGTACTTCTCTGAAGTCCTGAACTCTTAGCGACCCCGCCAAACGCTCTCTCTGGTACGTAGCATAGTCCATGTCAGGACGCAAGTAGCGCGTCAAGTTCGTATTAGGCTGTTTGAACCCCTCCAGCTCAGCCTGTGTGTACTCTTCTGTGTGTGAGGCCCATGATGGAAGTTGGCCTGGCACCTGTAACTCAGAGTAGCCAAGTGACTGACGTGTCACTCGATCTCCCAAATACCATTGCCAGCCAAAGGCCGATTTCAGTAGCACTCTGCTAGCCATCACAGCTCTGCTTCTAGCCAAGTACTCAGGCTCTAGCCTACTACTCTCTAGGGATCCCCCTCAACCTACAAAATCAGACAAGCAAGCAATGTAAAGTTTGATCAGCGACAGCATTAAAGCAATATCGGGATATGTATCCTATTGGGTAAAATTTTGTGTTATACCTGTGAAGATCGAAGCTTGTCTAAGTATATTCGAAAGTTGTTCAGATCACCTCGTCCTGTCTTCTCTCCCATGTTTTCCTTACTCCAGACATGTGCACGTGGGAGGATCCTTAGGTCTGGGCACTTGGACACTGGGTGGCACATATTCAAAACCTCATAAGCCCAAAGCTGCACGGTTATCAAACAAGTCAAGTCATCAGTACATGCAAGTTATATAGTCAAGCAGGCTATGTTGTCAATCAATGCAAGTATAAATTGAAATTGTTATTGAAATCATACCTCCCAGATTCTCCAGTACCCAGTTGTGCTCTGCTCCGTCCTCGACGAGTCCCCTAGGAACCCGTAGGGCGCACCGAGTGCTGCTCCACCCCAGTTAAAGCGTGAGGCCGTCCTTAAATCTCTCAATGCTGGCAAGTACGACAAGTGCACCTTGCTCCGCCTATTTGGATACAGGGAAGCACCAAAAAGGTACAGCAAGTATGCCCTAGCCATCTGTTCTTTCTCCTGCTCGGACATCACCTTCTTCTTAAGGTGCTCTTTGAATTGCTTGTATCTTGCCATCCCCTCCTCAATCTTGGGTACCTCTCCTAAAAACCACTCTAATGCCACCGAATCATCATGAATGCCCGAGTCAAATGGGATAGGCTCGCCTCCAACTCTCAGGCCAGTGATAGCTGCAAAGTCTGTGGGCATTACCATCATCTCCCCAAGTGGTAGGCGGAAGGTGTTGGTAGTATCCCTCCACCTCTCTACAAGTGCGACTAGGACGGCGTGGTCATTTCTGACTGGGGAAAGAGTCTGTATGAACTCGCCAAAGCTTGCCTCGTCCACTAATTGCCTCACTCTTGCTGGCAGACTCTTGTATAGTGCCAAGGAGCTACACGCACCTCCGAAGCCGTGAATATCCCTCGGTTTTGCTCCTACCTATTTCAAGCATAAAGTTGAACAATAAAGGCATGTGTCAGTATGTGGGGCTCCCATTTTATAGTTCCAAGTAATCAATACAGCCTATAATGGATGGTTGGTTCAAGTTATTACATGCATGGCTCGTCGATCATGGATTATTACGAACTGTCCTCGAAATTGAATACATGCAAGTAAATACAAAATTGAAATGCACAAGGGGTTTCCAAGAATATTCCTCAGTCCAAGTGTTCGAGATATGAGTCTTGGGATCTCTCAGCACGAGCTCGGCGTCATACTCTGTCCGTTGTGGCATATAAGCTGCAAAGCCCGACGGCACAAACAAGTGTGGCGTGGGAGGCACATACGCCTCCGCTGCCAAGTCAGGTCGTATCAAGCCCTCCACCTCAGCCACAACAGTCACCTTAAGGCCCCTGTGCCTCTGCTCCGACTCTCTCCTCAGCTTCCATATCCCTCAAAGCCTCTTCCTCCTCGGCTCTCTCCCTCTCGGCCCTGGCCGCTGCCTCTATTGCTCTCTGCCGCTCCTCCCGAGCTGATAGGACAGCCACTCCAACCCCGGGATTCTCCTCAAGGAGCCTTGCTAGTCTTTCGTCACTCAAGTACTCCACAAAGTCCTCCCGGGTGATCGGCCTATGAGTCGAAGTCTGGGCTGTAGGATGAAACATTCTGCTCTCAATCTATATATCTCTTGCCTCCTCCTCCTCGGCCACAATCGGGTCTTTTCCTCGCGCCGGATCATGCACTGAGGAACTCTCACCCGGCCCAATATCAGCATCACTAGCACCACTGCCTCCGGCGCCTTCAGAACCGCCTCTAATCACCACCGAGCCTCCCACTGCCACTCTCGAGTCCAGTGGCCGAACAACGGGCCCCACCAAGCCTTCCACTAGCCTCCTCCTCACGGCCTCGATCATCGTCGCCGCCACCCATATCCTCTGCACCTACACCTGCACCTGCGACAGCCTCTGTCGGCTATTGATCTCCCATTTCAACCTCCATTGTCCCTCCTCAGTCCACGAGTCGGTCAACTACTTCCCCGTTGCCTCCATTGCTGCCGTGATCCGCCATGGATAGAAGCTTAAGTGTGGGTTTGCAGATTTGGGAAGAAAATCAAGGGATTGTGTTGGATTTGAGAGAGTTTGAGAGCAGGTAGAGGTTTTGAAAGTTTGAAACCCCGGCGAACTGGTTTCTGTAACGTCCCCGGGAAGTTTAAAGCTGTAAATTGAACACGAGCTGAGTTTGGGCTTGTTCCAGATCTAAGCCCTTACAAGCGTCCCTCGCGCGTGTGTAGCTCCATCGCGCGATGGACCATTTGGGCCTCCGGCCCAGTTCAGCCTCTGGCCGGGCCCAATCTTACTTATCACTCCTATGTTAGCCCAAGAATCTTACTATGGCTTTTCAAGTGATTTTGGGATCATTTCAAGATGTTCTTGATCCAAGGTGCTTTATATCCCAAGCAATGGTGCGCCCGCGCACTCCAATTTCAAATCAGCGATGATCCATCCGTCCAATTATCAATTAGCGACGATCCATCCGTCCAATTATCAATCAATGACGATCCATCCGTCCGACTTATTTGTTCCCTAGGAGAGCTTACATCAAAGTTCGATTCGCTTTCCAACCCCCTTTGGTGCATTGTATTTTTACGTACTTGTCCGCCTTTTCCATAAATCGGCTTTTGGGTAGGTTTGATGGGTGTTTAGAAATCTTTGACGTTACCCGTACCAGTCAATGGTGCTTCGCGTGACGTCAAAGAGGGACTACTGTAGACACCCCAATCTAGATCTCCTGATCATTTTACTTCATTTTTCGGTTTCTTGTTTCCCCGATGATGAATCTAATCAAAAGCAGTCCTGAGAATGAAAAAGTTTGAGCTTGGAGTGAGTGGAACCCTTCCTAAACCCCAAAAGCTAAGTCAAAACCCTGACCCAGGTTTGACCATCGCGCTTTGAACTGGTTTTCTCGCCCGATGAACCATTTGCCAGGTGTTGGTCAAAGTCAAAGCTTTGACTGTTGACCAGCGCGCGAGTTGATAGTTTCGTCGCGCGATGATGTCATACCATCGCGTGATGGTCAGCACCTGTCCCTTTCACCTTTTTAAAGATGGATTTTGTGATGATCAGGGGTTTGCAAGGCTGTATAACCCTGTTTTCATCGCTAGTACAACGTTTTGCAGGGCTAGGTTGGCACCACCCCCCTTACCCACTCTCCCATCACCTTTTGAACCTCCCTTCTCCACCAAGCAACCATAACCAGCATTGTTGGCTAGTTGTATAGCCTAGTGTGCCACCAACCAAGCACCCTCCTCTCTCCTATATATACCCACCATGGTTATTCTTTCAAAGGGTTACCAAAAATCAAGCAAAAAAAGGCCATACAAACCCCTAATACACTTGTTATTCCCTCACTCTTGCCATTTTCATACAATCATTACACAAGCTCTATCACCTTGTTCAAACCATTCTCACATCACTCAAGCAAAAGGTATAATTTATTGCCTATTTACTGTTTTGTTCTCTGAGGGCGGCTGACAAGGCCAAGGCTGGTAATTAAAACCAGTCATGGCCCTAAAGTCAGCAGGGTTACAAGAATCGTGCACTGGTTCTCCTACGCGCGACGGACCTGATCACTCACGCGATGGTACTAGTCTGCGCGCGACGATCCTCGTGGGGATATGATGCTGGTTATTTCTTGTTTTTATAGCGTAAGAAGTCATTGTGGAGCATGATTGAAACTGGAAAACTATTTTGCATGTTAAAACCAGTTAGTTTAGCTCAGATTATTTATTTATTTGCTTTGGAATGCCCCTGGGTTGCTTCTAAACATGTCTCAGAGCCCAGGCATGCAAGAGCAATTCCTAGAAGTCCAGTCAGGACCATCGCACGTGGGTCTTGCTGTATCGCGCGATGGTATGGCTATTTCCAGAGGTTGCCTTTGCACGGGCAACTTGGTCCTTGACCTCTGTTTTAACACCCTCGTTGTTTAAGGGTTGAATCTTATTCTTGTTTATCTTGTTTGTATTAATTTTTTACTTTCAGTACATATAAACTGCTTGGTTTGCCTCCTGGGTGAGCACTGATCATTCTAGAGCCCAGAAGGGGATAAAATCCAACCCGTTGGTGGAACACCAACTCTCGCGTGATTGAATGGGTATGTCGCGCGATGGTGGACTCGCTTGCATGTAAATCCATGCATGCAAGTTGGCCACCATTTGTGCCAAACCCATGCAAGAGCACTGTTTTGGTATCTGATCACAGTCTTGAATTTTATCTCATCTATTTTTCAATGTTTCATCCATCCATGCTATTATTTATCACATCCTGCAAACTGTTATAGTTTTAAATCCCCGATTAACTGTTTCCCCGCCCTAATTGGCTAAAAATTGATTAAATAAAGAAGAATCACAAATATTTTCAAAATACCTAAGTAGAGACCGATCTCCGGATTGGGCGAGAGGGGTGCCATAAAACCCTTCCCCTCTCGTAACTTGGCTCCCGAACCCAGATATAGTTATGATGGATTGGTTCCTTCACTTTTTTTTTCAAATCAAACAGCGCGACAAATGCTTCGAAATACGATTCCTTGGGTGTCGGACCTTCAAACCCGAGTGGCGACTCTGTATTTTTGCGAGCGCTTGTCATCCTGCCTTGCTCTCCCTCGACCCAGCTCCGGGGGAAAAGGAACGGAATCCTTTTTTTTCCCTTCTGGAAGGGCACACTGCCCACAAAAAACTTGTGATTAAAACTGATCCTGGGATTATTCCAAGCTCTAGTAGGCCTGAGGATTTGACTAATGCCTTTGATTTCTTACCACATGATCTTGGAGTAGGCATGTCTGATCCTGATGTAGTTTTTGTGGCTCTGACTTCTATGGAGGAGGGTACTTCTAAGAAGTGTAAAGGTGGGAAGAACCCTGGGGCAGCAAAAAAGGAAGGAATCCAAAGAAGAGATGATTAAGTTTGCCTCATGGAATATAAGGGGTTTAAACAACCCCATTAAGCAGGTAGAAATTAGAAAATTCATTCAGGCTAATAAATTGTCCCTTCTAGGGATTGTTGAAACTAAAGTTAGGCCAGAGAATCTGGCATCAACTATGAAGCAAAGCCTTCCTTCGGGATGGGATTTTGTTCACAACATTGGGGGTGGCACTGTGGCAAGAATCATTGTGGCTTGGGATACTTAAGGGCCTAAAATAAGTATTATTTCTTGCTCTAATCAGATGATTTTGCTCTTTGTAATAATGGATCAGAAGCCTTTTGTTCTTGCTGTTGTTTACGGTTTTAATCAAATAAGTGTTAGAAGACTGTTGTTGTTAAGATGTGAAGACAATTTTGGAGTCGCAGTAAAAATGGACTGGGCGGTTTTTTGGGTCCCGCCCGGGCGGTTAGGCACGAAAAAAAAAAAGACGCGGGTTTTGGCATTTTTTAGGGTTTTTTGTGTATTACCTTGCTTGTGCATATAAAAGCAAAGTTAGGGCTTCCTCCTTTTGTAACTCTAACACATTTTCATCATAATGAAACACCCTAGCACCCCGTGGATGTACGATTAAGTAATCAGCTTAAGTCGGAACCACATAATCTCTATGTCTTGTTATTTTCTTGCTTTATATTGTTTTTTGTTATTGTATGTTCTTCGATTGTGTGCGTTTGCTTGTGGGTTTGGATGTTCGAATCCTCAACAACTAGTATCAGAGCTCCGAGTTAGGAGGTAAAGGGTTTACACAATGGCTGAAGAAAAATACAAGATCGAGAAGTTCAATGGTACAAACTATGCTTTCTGGAAGATGCAGATGCATGATGTTTTGTATCAGAAGGATCTATATCTTCTGATCAATGGCACGAAACCAGAAAGCATAAAGCAAGCAAATTGGGATATTTTGGATCGCAAAGTTTTGGTGACTGTGCAATTGAGCCTCGCACCATCGATTGCATCAAATATTGCCAAAGAAAAGACTACAGTAGATTTATTCAAAGCCCTAGAAAAGATGTACGAGAAAACTTCTTCGGTGAACAAAGTATATCTTATGAAAAAGTTGTTTAACCTAAAGATGCCTGAAAATTCTATTGTTGCTGAACATCTGAATGAATTTAATACTTTCACAAATCAATTAGAATCCGTGGGTATTAATTTTGATGATGAGATTAGAGCTCTTATTCTACTATCAAGTTTGCCAGAAAGTTGGAATGGACTTGTGTGGGCTCCCACACCGGTGCGCGCTCAAGAGTCGCCACCCGGATTTTTGAGATGGATGATCCGAGAAACCGATAACTTGTTTGAAAAAGGCTTTTGGTCTAGCCGAAAACGTCAAGACTTTGGGTTTGGGAGCCACGTTAAGAATGGGGAAGATTTTGTTGAAAAACACCCCACTCGCCCGGTAAAACCAGTCTCTACTAAACATTTCCATAAGGGAAATTTTAAATATCTTTTAGAAAAATCAAGCTCTTTAATAAACAAGTAAAGAGGGAAGGGACATAGAAAATATATCACATTGACGTGTACGTGGTGTTACCTATACAAAAATGGTGAGCAAATGGTATGATGCAGCATGAAATGAATGACCAATAGGCCATCTGGGTCAGAACCACATGGCATGGCCTATCATAAGACGGCGTGTAAAGACCTGTAATTAATTTTAATGTTTACAAATGAGGAAAATGAGAAATGTGGTGTTTATGTGATTGGGGCTAAAATGATGGAAATGATTATGGAAGGGTGCAAAGTGTGTTTTATATTTGTGTGGGTATATATAGGAGGGTGAAAGAGTATGGGATCATTCCCCCTATCCTCTCACGTCTCTCTCTTTCTACCTTTCGGTCTCTCTCACTCACTCTTGCTTTCTCTCCAAATTTCACCACAATAACTCAAAACCCACTCAAAGCAACCTTCAATCCTTCACTCTCTACGCGTATTGTGGTCTGTATCTCGTTGATTTGGGCTTGAAAAGGTCGTATTTCGTTCAAATCAAGGTTTTTGAAAAGCTAGGGCTCGTAACTTCTTGGGTTTTGTGCTTCGACTTAGAGGTAGGGATTCTACCTCTCAATATATGTAAAAGATATGTTTTCTAGCCTTGAATCCGTGCCTATGGTTGTTGTTGTTGTTGTTGTTGTTTGATTCTTGAAAGTCTGCTAAAAATCTGCTCGAAACATCACTATATCGATACAGGCTTTCTGCTATATCGATACCATAAGAAAACAGAAGCTTCGAAATTTCTGATTTGCATCTTGTATTGATACGGCGTTTTTGCTGTATCAATTCTAGATCATTATGGACAGTTTTTACTGTTTTGTTCCAAACTTCATCGTTTTCATCACTGATCGTTTCTAACTCGTTCTAAGTACTTCCAAATCACCTCTTGACATGATAAATCGTATCCGTTGAGTTCATGGATCTTTCTTGCATCTCTTGCCCTTATTCGGTAGAATTGTACATTGATTATCCCTTGGATCATAAATGAAACGAAAAGACACATTATGTGAGTACGAGATTCTTGGACACTTATCGACACAATGAGAACATTCGGGGCCCATCGATGGGTGGGTGCGGCAGGGGATATCAGGGTCCCATAATTAGCCTGGCAGGAGCTAATGCTCATAATGATCACTCAAGGCCTAACCTTCTAGGTGGGTGCTTGGCAGGGGATATCAGGGTCCCATATTTAGCCCGGCAAGAGCTTCGGCTCAAGACACATACGATGAAATGGTGTTGGACACATAAATGGTGGGAACGCTTCTAGTGTGAGTTTACCTGTGATCGTTAAGTTGTTGTTTCAAGGTTATTGAGCCAAGAGCATTGGCTACTATATTGTCTTTGTTTGTGTTCCTGTCCTATGATCATCCTCGCATTTCTTTTGCATATAATGTTAGAATAGAATTTCCTGCTGAGCTAGTGTAGCTCAGACCCTCTATCATTTTCAGGTACTAACTCAGGACATTAGCTAACACGATTGAATGCTTGGACGTGGACACATTTGAAAGCTAACGTGGAGAAGTTACTTATCCATCTTGTAAATCCCTTTTGGAAGATGTATTTGTAACTTTATTTGAAAATCTTTTGATTTGGAATATTGTAAACTCTTAACTCTCTTTTAATATTTAGTGCTCATGTTAATTTAGGGCCTCAGAGCCAAAGATGAAATTTTTGGGAACTTTGGATATTGAAATGTAAATATGGAAATAGAAGTATTGTATTATTTTGGGTACTGTGCGAATTATTGTAAGGTTTTATTTAAGTAAACCTTTATTATTATTATGTTGAAAATCGAGGGCGTGACAACTTGGTATCAGAGCATAGGTTTAAAACACCTAGAGGCCGTGGGGAGACGCTCCGTCTCATGGGTTCAAAATGTCACGCCTTCTAACATAACATGTGCATGCTTGTGTGACTAACATTCATATGACTATGTGGCATTGCATTTTTGATATCGTAGAGTGGTGTGGAGTTGTTATAAACCCATGTTGGGAATTTGGGGGCTTAAACCTCATAATTGTGATGTTGTGATTAATAGTTCTCCTTTCTTATATCATGTAGTAAGATGCCTCCAAAGACGCGTGTTAGACGGGGTGCGGCCAGAAATCAGGGTGGTCGTGGCCGTGGGGTGCCACCAGAGATGAGGTTAGTCAGCTTAGGGAGAACCCAGGTGGGAATCCGGGGGTTGGGGCCGGTCGAGGCGCAGGAGTACCTCACGCTCAGAATCAATTTGCCAGGGACCTCGTCACAACACTTACAGCTGCAAACCTTTAAACCAAGCTCCTAGGGAGAATATTGAGGATCGAGCCATGGTAGCAATGCGAGAGTTTAGCCATAGAAACCCTCCGGTGTTTGATGGGACTAGTAGCGACCCTTTGGTAGCTGACCACTGGTTAAATCAAATTCGTAAACTCTTTAGAGCTCTCAATATCGTCGAGGACAATATCAGAGTAGGTATTGTGGCTATTCAATTAGTTGGCAAGAACCATGGCTCAGGCAGACGAACCGAACGTTGAGAATATAACGTGGGCCTTATTTGAAGCGCTCTTTAAGGAGCAGTACTTTTCAGAAACTTCCCGTGAGAATATGAGAGATCAATTCGAGAAGCTAGAATAGGGTAATATGACTGTCTCAGAATATGTGCAGAAGTTCCAATCATGGTCTCATTTTGCTCCAGAGTTGGTAGCAACGGAAGAGAGAAAATGTCGGCGGTTTGAAAAGGGGTTGCATAACACCGTGAAGAGAATGGTGATGGTCCAGCATAGGATGAAGTTCTCAGAAGTTGTGGATTGTGCGAGGAGCATTGAAGTTCTTAAGGAAGCGCAATGGAATAGAGGGGTTTGGGAGCAGCGACAACCGACCGTGAATGCAAGTTCTTCGTCGGGGAGCTTTGGGAGTCAGGGGAGGAAAAGGCCGAGGGAACCATCTCAAACACCGCAAGGTAGTTCGTCGAACTTTAGGCCGCCATCTTCTTCTTTAGGAACTAAGGGTGCTTTGCCTAGACCTCCGACCGTGTGCTATAAGTGCAATCAACCTGGACACATTCGTGCTCAGTGTCCATACCTCGACAAGGCATGTTATGTCTGTGGTAAAGCGGATCATTTCGCAAGGAATTGTCCTCAGGGGTCAAGAGTGCGTAGCGAGTCGGGTTCCATGCAGCAATCGGGGTCAGGGCACAATGCAGGCCGACAGTTTAGGGGCACTCAGAGGCAGCAGCAGCCTCACTTTCACCAGACTACGTCGGTTCAGAGTTCTGGGGTTGATAAGGGAGCGAGTTCTTCCTCGCCTACTCAGAGTTCTGGTCAGAGGGGAGGTTTTGTGCAAGGTCAGAGTATCCAGGGGCGTGTTTTCAACATCAACTCGAATGCTTCACCTTCTGTTTCTCAGGCTCTAAAGGCACCTGTTGTGAGGGGTACCTTTCTTTTATTCAACTCCTTTGCTAGAGTACTCTTTGATTCTGGAGCATCGCATTCTTTTATTACTGTATCATTTGTATGTGTATTTGAGTTAGACACTGAGAATCTTGATTCACCATTGTTCGTCGAGACACCATTAGGGGGAAGGTCATCTCTGAGTCAAATCTGTAAGGATTGTGAGCGAATTATCCTTGACCATTGCTTCGTCTTTGACTTTATCGTACTTGATATGTCGGGGTTTGACCTCATTTTGGGGATGGATTGGTTGTCTACGTTTCATGCTACGATCGATTGTTTCAAGCATCGTGTTCATATTTGTCCTCCCGAGGGTCCTTATTTCGAATTCTTTGGGGAGCATCGAGAACCGTTGGAACCGTACTTGTATGGGTCTCTGGAAAAGGAGTCGGTTTATGCTATGTTGGCGAGCTTGAAGTTAGATGAAGATTTATCGACACGTGGGGAATTACCCTTAGTAGTTCGCGAATTTCCCGATGTATTTCCTCAGGAGTTACCTGGTTTACCTCCTAAAAGAGAGATTGAATTTGTTATCGATTTACTTCCCGGTACTGCTCCTATCTCCATACCTCCGTATCGTTTTGCGCCCGCAGAATTGAGAGAGTTAAAGATTCAGTTGCAGGAATTGAAAAACTTGGGTTTCATTCGTCCGAGTACATCACCGTGGGGAGCACGTGCTCTTTTCGCGCAGAAGAAGGATGGTTCACTCCGTTTGTGTATCGATTATCGTAAGCTAAATCGAGTCACCAGTAAGAATAAGTATCCCATGCCTAGAATCGATGATTTGTTTGATCAACTTTGGGGTGCGACCTGTTTTTCCAAAATCGATTTGAGGTCCGGTTATCACCAATTGAAGGTTCGTAGAGAAGATATTCCTAAGACCGCTTTTCGTACTCGTTATGGCCATTATGAGTTTGTTGTTATGCCTTTCAGGTTGACAAATGCCCCATCTACTTTCATGGACCTGATGAACCGTATTTTCCGAGCTTACCTTGATCATTTTGTGGTTGTATTCATTGGTGACATTCTTATTTATTAATCTATGGAGGAGGAACACTAAACCCATCTTGCCATCGTTCTTGAACTCTTGAGAGAGCACCAATGGTATGCCAAATTTAGTAAGTGTGAGTTTTGGTTATCTGAAGTCAAATTCTTGGGTCACGTGGTTTCAAAAGGTGGTGTGTCTGTTGATCCAGCAAAGATAAAGTTAGTTATGAATTGGCAGCGACCAAAGAACGTGTTTGAGATCCGTAGTTTCTTGGTTTTGGCCGGGTATTACCATCGTTTCGTTGTCGACTTTTCTTGTTTAATGGCACCAATGACTAGATTGACACGCAAGGGAACTCGTTTCGTTTGGAGTGACTCATGCGAGACGGCTTTTGAGGAGTTGAAGAGGCGGTTGACTACCGCACCAGTTTTAATTATGCCCGAACGTGGAGTTGGCTACTCCGTTTATTGCGATGCGTCTAAGGAAGGATTGGGGTGCGTGTTGATGCAATCGGGGCGAGTGGTGGCGTATGGGTCGAGACAGTTAAAAACTCACAAGCGGAACTACCCTAAACATGATTTAGAACTTGCGGCCGTCGTTTTTGTTATGAAAGTTGGCGCCATTATTTATACGGTGAAAATTTTGAAGTCTTTTCTGACCATAAAAGTTTGAAATATTTGTTTTCTCAAAAGGAACTTAAACTTCAACAACGCTGTTGGATGGAGCACTTGGACAATTACGACTTCGAATTACAATACCACCCTAGGAAAGCAAACATTGTGGCGGATGCGTTGAGTAGAAAATCGACACACCTAGCGAATCTAGATATCCACGAATGGAAAATGATGAATGATTTGGGCTTTGTGCTTCGTATTTTGTGGAAGTTCATGAAGGGGTCACACTATGTAACTTGACGGTGCAATCGACATTATCGACTCGAATTGAGGCTCAACGACACGATGAGGAAGCGGAGGAAATTTGTACTAGATTCCTTAGTGGAAGCGCTCAAGAGGGGTGGATGATTCAAGCTGATCAAAGCTTACGCTATCGAGGAAAGTTATTCGCACCCGTTTCGTTCCCGGAGAAAGTCTTGCGAGAGTTCCACCATTCACTGTTGGCCGTTCATCCGGGAGGGACGAAAATGTATCATGACCTACGTAGGCAATTTTGGTGGCCCAGAATGAAGAGGGACATCGTGACTTTCATGTCCAAGTGTCTTGCGTGCCATCAAGTTAAAGCCGAACATCAACGACCCGCGGGGGAGTTGCAACCTTTGCCTATGGCCGAGTGGAAGTGGGAAAATGTGACCATGGATTTCGTGACAGGTTTACCGAGATCGCCAAGGGGGCATGACGCTATTTGGGTAATTGTAGATCGTTTAACCAAAACCACTCATTTCTTGCCTATTTAGGTTACCGATTCCGTGGACACGCTTAGCCGTTTGTATATTCGGGAGATTATCCGACTTCATGGAATTCCCATATCTATCGTGTTCGATCGAGATCCGAGGTTTACCACACGTTTTTGGCAAAGCTTACAAGCTGCTTTGGGCACCAACCTTTTGTTTAGTACCGCGTATCATCCTCAAACCGATGGGCAATCCGAGAGAACAATTCAGATTTTAGAAGACATGCTTCGGGCTTATGTGATGGATTTCCGGGGTAGTTGGGAGGACTATTTGCCGTTAGTAGAATTCGCGTACAATAATAGCTATCAATCTAGTATCGAGATGGCACCGTATGAGGCTTGGTATGTAATACCATGTCGATCGCCTGTATGTTGGACCGAATTAGGGGAGGCTACATTAGTAGGGCCGGACATGATCAAGGAGACCTTCGAGAGTATGAAGGCTATTCGCCAACGCCTTAAAGAAGCACAAGAGAGAACAACCGAACAAGTCAAGGTGATTTGCTAAAGGTTATTAACTGCTCAAAGAAAAGAAAAGAATTATGCCAATCGTCGACGTCGCCCGTTGTCGTTTGAAGAAGGGGATCACGTATTTCTTAAAGTATCGCCGTGTAGAGGTTTGTCTCGTTTCGGAAAAAGGGGAAAGCTATCGCCGCGTTATATTGGGCCGTTTGACATCATCGAGAAAATTGGGGAGGTTGCGTAGCATTTGGCTTTGCCACCAAAGCTATCAGGCATACATGACGTGTTCCACGTGTTCATGTTGAGGAAATACAAACCGGATTCGTCCCACGTGTTAGAGTGGTCTGAACTCAAATTGGAGGCTGATGCATCTTATGGAGAAGCACCGATACGTATCCTGGATACGCGCGATCAAGTGTTGAGGGGTAAGACGATACCGCTAGTACGAGTCTTGTGGAAAGTCAAGGTAGCGAGGAGTCGACTTGGGAACGAGAAGAGGAGATTAGAGAGAAGTATCTGCACCTGTTTCCGAAAGGAACCAACGTGAGTGTTTCGTATTTACGTATCATGAAATATGGTTTGTTGCATAATATTGATGGCTATAAGTGTTGCATGCATGTATAATGTATAAGTTAGCTAATCTTGGCCTGAAAATTTCGAGGACGAAATTTCTCTAAGGAGGGTAGAATATAGAGACCCATAATTAATTTAATTAATTTTAATGTTTACAAATGAGGAAAATGAGAAATGTGGTGTTTATGTGATTTGGGGCTAAAATGATGGAAGTGATTGTGGAAGGGTGCAAAGTGTGTTTTATATTTGTGTGGGTATATATAGGAGGGTGAAAGAGTATGGGATCATTTCTCCCCTCCCCTCCTCTCACATCTCTCTCATACTCACTCTTGCTTTCTCTCCAAATTTCACCATAATAACTCAAAACAACCTTCAATCCTTCACCCTCTACGCGTATTGTGGTTCGTATCTCGTTGGTTTGGGCTCGAAGAGGTCGTATTTCGTTCGAATCGAGGTTTTTGAAAATCTAGGGCTCGTAACTTCTTGGGTTTTGTGCTTCGACTTATGGTAGGGATTCTACCTCTCAATATATGTAAAAGATATGTTTTCTAGCCTTGAATCCGTGCCTATGGTTGTTGTTGTTTGATTAAAGTCTGCTGAAAATCTTCTCGAAACATCATCGTATCGATACGGGCTTTCTGCCGTATCAATACCATAAGAAAACAGAAGCTTCAAAATTTCTGATTTGTATCTTGTATCGATACAACGTTTTTCTGTATCGATACCAGATCATTATGGACAGTTTTTACTGTTTTGTTCCAAACTTCATCGTTTTGATCCATGATCGTTTCTAACTCATTCTAAGTACTTCCAAATCACCTCTTTGACATGATAAATCGTATCCGTTAAGTTCATGGATCTTTCTTGCATCTCTTGCCCTTATTCGGTAGAATTTTACATTGATTATCCCTTGGATCATAAATGAAACGAAAAGACACATTATGTGAGTACGAGATTCTTGGACACTTATCGACACAATGAGAACATTCAGGGCCCATCGACGGGTGGGTGTCTGGCAGGGAATATCAGGGTCCCATAATTAGCCTGGCAGGAGCTTCAGCTCAAGACACATACGATGAAATGGTGTTGGACACATAAATGGTGGGAACGCTTCTAGTGTGAGTTTATCGGTGATCATTAAGTTGTTGTTTCAAGGTTATTGAGCCAAGAGCGTTGGCTAATATATTGTCTTTGTTTGTGTTCCTGTCCTATGATCATCCTCTCATTTCTTTTGCATATAATGTTAGAATAGAATTTCATGCTGAGCTAGTGTAGCTCAGACCCTCCATCATTTTCAAGTACTAACTCAGGATAGTAGCTAACACGGTTGAATGCTTGGACGTGGACACATTTGAAAGCTAACGTGGAGAAGTTACTTATCTATTTTGTAAATCCCTTTTGGAAGATGTATTTGTAACTTTATTTGTAAATCTTTTGATTTGGAATATTGTAAACTCTTAACTCTCTTTTAATACTCAGTGCTCATGTTAATTTGGGGCCTCGGAGCCAAAGATGAAATTTTTGGAACTTTGGATATTGAAGTGTAAATATGGAAATAGAAGTATTGTATTATTTTGGGTACTGTGCGAATTATTGTAAGGTTTTATTTAAGGCAAACCTTTATTATTATTATTATGTTGAAAATCGAGGGCGTGACACCGCGCACGGCCTTATGATATGTTGTGCGGTCTACTTGTGCTACTATCAGACTTTCATCAGTGCTTATAACAATGCTCGGTACTATCGATATCCCGTGCGTGACTCTTTAAAGATATCAGAAAGTATCCAACCGTTGCTTTATTTCAAAACAGTACCTCTTTCTTCAAGCCATGTACGGGAAACAAGTTTTTATGTATTTGGATCATTTAAGAAAGCAAATAGGCCTTATTCAAGAAATAAAACATAGCTTGTAGATATTGTCTTAGTCTGAAACTGCTAATGACAATGTTTTAGCAATACAAGCACGCCTGATGAAGAACATCCATGATCCAGATACTCTAATAGAGATTAATGAAAGACCGTGCGCTTTAACATACTACGTTGTGCGGCAAACCAGAACGCTGCACGGCGTGGTATATTCTGCACAATGATTGTTTTTGTTTTCGAAAATAAATTTTAAGTCAGTATTTAACCAAAGCGGGTGGGCCTGAATACAGAAAAGTTCCCTCAGGGTCAGGACTGAGCCTAACCCAAGGAAACTTGGTTTCGTACCTTTGATCTTAAGCTTGGATGAAAACGGATGACGATGGATGGGCATTGGTAAGGTCAGTTGAGGAAAGAGGGGTGTAAATGTGCGTGGTAGATGGGTATATTGGGTAGTTGGGATCTTAAAATGAGTAAAAGGACTCACTTAAATGGTGAGGAGAAAAATGGACGATTTTGAGAAAGAAAGAGCCTTGAGAATGTCTTTAGAGTAACTTTCTCAAGACTTGAAAGTGAAGAATGGGTGAGAAAGCATGATGAGAGATAAAGAGAATTCAAGGCCCTTTTCCCTTGAGTGGAGGGGTGTATTTATAGGCAAGAGCCAAGAATTTTGAATTCAAATGGAGGAGGTATTTCCTGGGCGGGCTAGAAGTCCTTTTCAGCTAAGCCAACTTGTAGTTGTGGCTCAAGTGGGCATGGCCGACAGCTAGCTGAGCCAGTCAGAACTTTATCCAAAATGCCATACGGTTTACCTCATAACCTTGTACAGTGTAATGAAATTCATTATGCCGCGTGGTGTAGAGATGTGTTGTGCGGTACTAAGAGTCCAATTCCAGGCCTTTTGGGCTTATTTTCAGGCTTTTGGGCTTTTGGTTGAGGGAGTCTCCATCCAAGCTCTCGAAGGTATTTTTTCCTTTATTTCATCATTGGGACATCTAAAGACCATCTGAGGTCCGGATTGGGGCATCTACAACTTGTTGTGGCAGTGAGTAATTCCTCCGAGTCTGCAACAATAAAATTGGAAGATATTGCTGGATTGATATTAGGAGAAGAGGCTAGGAGGAGAGCATCGGGTGAGGATGTTGCTTCGGGTTCAGCACTTAGTACAGAAGATAGAAATAGGTTTGCGAATAGGGGAGGCAACAAGGGCAAAGGAAGAGGGAGTTCCAAGAACATGGGCATGAGTAAATCTCGTAGTAGAGAAGTGAAACCTCAAGGTTGTTGGAACTGTGGTTAGATGGGGCATTGGAAACGAGACTATAAGGCACCACCGAAAAAGCAACAGAACGGGAATAATCAGGGGGGTAAGAACACCGTCAACGTTTCCAAGGAATCGGATAATGAAGCTTTGATTTGTTCGCTAGGTTCTCGCAATGAGTCTTGGATTGTAGACTCGGGAGCCACATTCCATGCTATTTCACGCATGTATGTGCTACAGAATTATGTGCAGGGAAACTTTGGAAAAGTTTATTTGGGTGATGATGAAGCTTGCAACATAGTTGGGAAAGGGGATGTGTATATGACTTAGACAGACGAGACAGTACTAAAATTGAAGGATGTTAGACATGTGCCTAGTCTAACAAGGAATCTTATTTCGGTGGGTCAGTTGTCAGAGGGTGGAGTGGTTACATCGTTTACATCAGACGCTTGGAAGATGAGCAAAGAAGCACTGGTTGTGGCTCGTGGTAAAAAGGAAGGAACCCTATATGTATCTTCGGGTACTTACTGTAGCATCGCAATGGCAGCATCAGTGGTTGATTATACTACGTGGCATCATAGGCTGGGTCACATGAGCGAAAAGGGGATGAAAGTATTGTTGTCGAAAGGAAAATTGTCGGGTTGTAAGTCACTGGACTTGGACTTCTGTGAGGATTGCATCTTCGGGAAACAGAGGAAAGTTAGCTTTATAAAGGTGGCAAGGACTCTAAAATAAGAGAAGTTGGAGCTGGTCCATACATACATGTGGGGACCATCTCAGGTATCTTCTCTTGGTGGCTCACGTTATTTTGTTACTTTCATTGATGACGCTACTAGAAAATTATGGGTTTATTTTCTCAAGCATAAATCTAATGTGTTTAGTGTTTTCAAGAATTGGAAAGCATTAGTTGAGAATGAAACAGGAAAGAAATTGAAGTGTCTGAAATTTGATAATGGCGGCGAGTATTGCGATGGTGTGTTTGAGGCTTACTGTGCTGCAAATGGGATTTGAAGGTTGAAAACGATCCCAAAGAAGCCAAGGCAGAATGGAGTTGCTGAACGCACGAATAGGACGATCCTAGAGCGCACAAGGAGCATGAGGCTACATGCTGGGTTACCTAAGCAATTCTAGGCTGACACAGTAAATACAATGGTGTATTTGATCAACAAGGGACCTTTAGTTCCTTTGACCAATGGATTGCCGGAGGAGGCTTGGTCAGGTAAAGAGGTAAATTTATCGTATTTACGAGTATTTGGTTGCATGGCCTATATGCATATTGAATCGAGTGATAGGGGTAAACTTGATGCTAAGTCTCGAAAGTGTGTGTTCATAGGCTATGGTACTGATAGCTATGGGTATAGGCTATATGATTTTGAAAATCGAAAAACACGCAGGAGTATGGATATGGTATTTAATGAGTCTGTTTTGTATAGAAACAGACAGAATCAACTCGAGGAGTCTAATGAAAATTCAGACTTTGTAGAGTTTTGAGGGGATCCCTGACAGTAATGTCTCACAGCCTCAGAATATTAATAGACAACCTACTCCATAAGCAAATCCACAAACTCATCCATTCATAAGGTCTACACATATCGTTAAACCACCAATGCGTTATTCTCTTGCTTTACACTATTTGTTGTTAACTGATAGTGGTGAACCAGAATGTTTTAAGGAAGCATTGCAGGTGGAGACCAATGGAGAGTGGGAGCGAGCAATGGATGATGAGATGGATTCTCTCTCATCAAACCAGACTTGGGACTTGGTTCAGTTGCCCAAGGGGAAGAGAGCTTTGCACAACAAATGGGTATACAGGCTTAAGGAAGAATCTGATGGGAGCAAACTGTATAAGGCGAGGTTGGTAGTAAAGGGTTTTAAGCAGAAACCAGGTATTGACTACACCGAAATCTTTTCTCCTGTGGTAAAGATTTGTACTATCAAATGTGTCCTTAATATTGTGGCTATTGAGAACCTGCACTTATAGCAGTTAGATGTTAAAACTGCTTTCCTTCATGGGGATTTGGAGGAGGATATTTATATGCATCAGCCAGAGGGTTATGTTGTCAAAGGGAAAGAGGATCAGGTATGTAAGCTTCAAAGGAGTCTGTATGGGTTGAAACAGGCACCTAAGCAGTGGTATAAAAGTTTTGATACCTTTATGACAAATACGGGGTTCAGTAGATGTCATGGAGATCACTGTTGTTATTTTAAGAAGCTTGGTAAATCGTATCTCATACTTTTGTTATATGTAGATGATATGCTTGTTGCAGGTTCAAGCATGGATGAGATTGCTAATCTCAAGGCACAACTGTCCAAGGAGTTTGCAATGAAGGATTTGGGTTCTACGAAGAAAATCCTTGGGATGCAAATCAGTAGGGACAGGGTGAACCGGAAATTAAAGTTGTCACAGGAGGAATATGTTGAAAAGGTGCTCAAAAGGGTCAACATGGAAGGTGCTAAGCCTGTTAGCACACCGTTGGCAAGTCATTTTAAGCTTTCGAGGGAAAAAGGGGCAGTAACTAATGAAGAAAAGAACTACATGGCCAAAGTTCCATATGCCTCGGCGGTAGGCAGCTTGATGTATGTTATGGTTAGCACGAGGCTAGACATTGCTCAAGCAATGGGAGTTGTCAGCAGGTTTATGGCAAATCCGGGCAAGGAGCATTGGGAGGCAGTTAAGTAGATTTTGCAGTATCTAAGAGGTACTTCTGATTTGGCTTTGTGTTTTGGGGGTTCTAATATTTGTTTGCAAGGATATGTGGATTCGGATTTAGCAGGGGACATTGATAGCAGAAAGAGCACTACTGGGTATGTTTTTACATTGGAGAGTGCAGCAGTTAATTGGGTCTCGCGGCTACAGAAAATAGTGACTATTTCCACAACAGAGGCGGAGTATGTTGCAGCCATGAAGGTGTGTAAAGAGATGGTATGGCTAAGGAGCTTCATAAAAAAGTTGGGTAAGGAACAGGACAATTGCAAATTATTCAGTGATAGTCAGAGTGCAATACATCTGGCGAAGAACGCAGCTTTTCATTCAAGGACCAAGCATATTGACATAAAGTATCACTTTATTCGCTCTTTGTTGAAGGATGGGTAGTTCACTTTGGAGAAGATTCACACAAGGGATAATCTGGCAAACATGTTTACAAAGGTGGTTACTGTGGAGAAGCCGAAGTCTTGTTTAGCTTCTGTGGGTCTCCAAGCTTGAGTGGGAGGCTGGGTGCTGGTGGTGTTAAGGATAGTTGATGATTGGCTGGATGTCTGAACATGTCTTCAAGTGGGAGATTGTTGAGATGTGAAGAAAATTTTGGAGTCACAGTAAAAATGGCCCGGGCAGTTTTTTGGGTCCCACCCAGGCGGTCAGTCACGGAAAAAAAAAAAGACGCGGGTTTTGGCGTTATTTAGGGTTTTCTGTGTATTAGCTTGCTTGTGCATATAAAAGTAAAGTTAGGGCTGCCTCCTTTTGTAACTGTAACGCCCCGATTTTCTAAGGAATTTCGGAAGCATTATACTTAAAATACATTGAATTTTATAAACTATTAGGCCCCTGTTTATCGTTATACAAAATCTACAAAAAAAGAAAAATACAAAAACGAATCTAACATTTTATTTAAATATCTTCAGAGCGACTCTAGTCTTGATAAAGATCTCAAGCATTCTCGGTCTCTGCCCTTGATATTTCTCTTGTGTCAGACAGCTCCACCATTGAACCCTGCACCCTCTGGCAAATTGATCGCCGAAGCAAACGATTTATCAGGATACAAACGTATCCGTGAGTGATAATTCACCCAGTAGAAAAATCCTAGTCCTACTAACCCGTTACTGTACAATTAGCATTTAGTAATAACACTAATATCATAATTGATAATCAACGAGAGGTATAGAATTATAACACATCATCTTTTTCTTCACTATCCATCATCTTACATGAAATCTAAGGATCATCTCCACGAGATCCTTTCCTCCCACATCCACTAACTATGATCGTGTCATGAAAAATCCCCTCCGCCCCCCCCCCCCCGCTTGTCCTGCACACAGGGTTCTAAATGAATTCACCTAAGTTATGTACCTCGTATGAATTCATTTAGGACCATAACAGGGGGCACGATTACCCTTTGGAACTTTCCATGGCGTACCATACATTAGGGTTGCCACCATTCATAAGCCACTAACTATGACCGTGTCATGGGACAATCCCCCTTGCTAGCCTTGCAAAGCACGATTACCCTTTGGAACTTCCCATGGCGTACCATACATTAGGGTCACCAAAATAACATCACTGGGCCCCGTAGGTAACCCATTTCAACACAGGGCCCCATAGGTTACCCTTGTCATCGCCATGGCTCAATTCACAATCCACACAATACTCACACTTTCAACACTTTACCATTTTTCATTTACTTAACGTCTACATGATTCTTTACTCGTAACCACCCCAGTGAACCTAAGTCTATTCTAGCACGTCGAACATGATACAATCAATAACTGCTCAATTCATAACATGATACATTTCAATGAGATAAAAGTACATATCAAATAATATTGTGGGAGTAAGTAAACACATAATATTTTATGATTGAGCCGATGCCCTTAAAGGTCGTTGAACAAGTAAATTAATTATAGTTTTTATTAATTTCAAAGGTGTCATTAACAATTTCGTAGGCTTAGCTTTAATAACGTACTGGGATAACTTCTTAAGAACTAAAGTACAATTATTGAATGATAAAGTTGATCCACTACGGCAACTTACGGTATCAAAATCTAAAGGTGCAATTAATTAATTTACATTTGTAAAACTCTAATATTCAATTGATACTCTTTTAAAAAAAATATAACCGATTATTGTATAAAAATACAACGGTCCTCCTGATGTTATGTTAGTGTAAATCTTTCGTTTCTATTATTTCTTTTTTATAAGTTTATACCTCTTTCTTTTCTTTTATTATACATAAAACCTAACTCTTATTTTATCACTTTACATAATTATTAAAGTATATCCATTACTTTACCTACAACAAGTATAGCTATTAACATTTCGAACTACTGTAAACGTTAGTCTTAACAGAGAGCAAATAATTATGCAATATGTTTGACTCACAGTTCTATACAATACGCGTTAACCCATTAGTAGCATAAAATGAAATGAAGATAATAATAATAATAATAATAATCGTGATGATGATGATGAGCAAAGTCAGATTCGTACATAAGTGCAACATGAAGGGGCATAGTGTAATATTAATATAAATTTTAAAAAGTTCTAACGTCTATGAACAGTAACTCGTTAGAAAACAGAGGATTTTCAGATTTCATGGTTTCGACGCACGAGTACGATTTTTTTCATAAGAACTCATTAAAATCAATATACAGGGATTAAATATACTTAGGAGAGAATATGATAGAGATTAATCTACCTTAAATCCGGCCGAAAAAGCGGGTACTAGTTTGCGAACGATTTTGGTAAAATAAAAAAAAGGCGGCGGTGGCAACGGGGGACTCAGGGCTGACTCGAAATGATTGGAAGTGGTTTGTGGATGCTTGGTGATGTAGTAGTTGATTGGGAACCTGAATATGATGTACGGAGGGATTTTATGTAGAATTTCGTCTCCTTCTGTCTCTCTCTCTCTCTCTCTCCTTCTCCCTATTCTAGACTCAACAATAGAATTGGAAGTGAAATAATATACTGGTGTTCAATTTTCAGATTTATGTGGGTATATATAATGAGAAAGAATAAGATAGTAAGAAGGTGAGAAGTGTGGAAATGGTGGAATGGGGAAGGAAATGGATACTGATAATGATAAGAGGGATAGAAGACAAGTGTCACATTTGGTGGGGTTCCTTTAATTCTAATGTATGTGGACGCGTTTATGTATAGGTTGAGAATGTATGTGGACGCGTTTATGTATAAAGTGAGAATGTATGTGGACGCGTTTATGTATAGGATGAGAGAGAGCAAAATAGGGAAATAAAATCCTTTAAATATGGGGCGTAAATTGAAGGATAAAGATGGAGGTGGAAGAGTTTGAGAGGGAAGTGGAGACTTGGTTTGAATAGAGTTCTAGTTAGGGTCTAGATAGACAAGACAATAGATGAATATGAATCCCTGATTCCCTGTATATCTAAAGTATAAGTATATATCTTATACAATAATGTAAATAATATCAATTGTACACATAATAATATATTTTGTTTATTCAATCTAATTAATTATTGAATTCGGAATTTAATAATATAAATTTGTATTAAAAAAAATTGGGTCGAAAATTCGGGTCGTTACAGTAACTCTAACATATTTTCATCATAGTGAAACACCTCAGCACCCCGTGGACATACAATTAAGAAATCAGCTTAAGTCGGAACCACTTAATCTCTGTGTCTTGTTCTTTTCTTGCTTTATATTATCTTCTGTTCTTGATTTGTTCTTCGATTGTGTGCGTTTGCTTGTGGGTTTGGACGTTCGAATCCTTAACAGTGGGATTATCTTTGGAATGGTTTTGGATATGTTGGAAGCCAGCCTTGGATTGTTGTGGGTATTTCAACACAGTACGGTGGCACAATGAGAAATCTAATGCTAATCATTTTGATAACAGTGGTGCTGGGGACTTTAATAAGTGCATCGAAGACATAGAGATGGAGGATTTAAACTCTAAGGGCCTATGGTTCACCTGGTCTAATAAAAGAGTTGGGCTAGATCATAGTTGTAGCAAACTAGATAGAGCTTTGGTAAACTCTCATTGGCAAAATGTGTTCACTGAATCTGAAGTTGCAATTCTTGTTCCTGTTGTTTCATATCATAGCCCACTTTTGGTATCAGTTCTACCTTCTAAGGGAGGAAGGAAACCCTTCAAGTTTTTTTAATTTCTAGATGTGTCATGATAATTTCAATCCTCTTCTTCAACAGTCTTGGGAGGGAGCTGTACTTAATACTACTTCCCCTATGCTTGTTCTTTATGAGAAGCTGCGACGTTTAAAACCTTGACTAAGGAAATTCAACAAGGAATTCTATGGTGATTTACAGAATAGGGTCCTGGCTGCTAGAGAAGATCTTATTAGTATTCAGAATCGATGTGCTACCTCTCTGGGAGATCCTATCTTGATGGAATAGCTTAGCAAAAAAAAAGTATCAAACATCAAAAGTTTCTCTCTCTCTCTCTCTCTGTTTTTTTTTATTTTATTGGCACAAAAAATAAAAGTCATAAACAATGAGATTTAATAAGCCCTAGAAATGAGTCATTAAACACACAATCCTAGCAAATCATTAACGATCAACAACTAAATCAGTTTCATTTGCTTGGTATTCAACTACACAAACAAAAATAGAGTAAGAAAACTAAATATAGAACCTGATATACAGTAGTTGGAATGAGCGCTCACTGTTGTCCATGAATGTAAATGAGTCCAAACCAGATCTGAAAATTAAACAACTCTTTTTTTTCTGAGTTGAAAATTAAACAACTCACCTAAAGGTTAAGGGGACCAAACAAAAAGGGGTTTTCTAGCCCCGGCCTTGCACCTGTTCGTCGCCCCAGGCTGGAGCTTGCTGATCACGCCACCTTCTCCCAGCCCGACACCATTGTCGTCGCCTTCTACAGCGTCTGCAAGAACGCCTCCTACTTCCGCCGTGCTTACCTTTTTGCTCCTCTCCCACCTGTTCTCTCTCCTCACCTTCGTCTCCCTCCTCGCTGCCTGGCTTTTCCACTACGTCTTTCGGCCGCAGGAACACCCCGTCATCGTCTATGGCTGCACCTTCTTCGACGCCAAAACCTTGGGGATACTAATCGTCGTCTTCCTCACCAGCGTCCGGTCACTGCTCCAATGGGGTTCACGGCTTGTTTAGGGTTCCAGAGAACTTGATTCTCGATGATTAAGAGCAGACCTGTTTTCCTTCAATTGAGAGAGAGTCATTTGAATTTTGAAACAGAGCAAGAGATTTGAGAGAGCGGCGCAAGTCATAGAGATACATTTGTTTTCTTTTCAGTTGCTTTTGGAATGCTAGTTAAGTCTTAACCACTGGATTAAAGTCGGTGGGCTGTTTATGGGAAATTCCACCGTTGAGAGAGAGCGAGGAGAGGGAGTCAAGCTCTAGAGATCCAACAGTGTTTATGGAGCAATCTAGATTTAAGGGCTGAAAAATATAAAGGATACAATTTTTCAAAAAAACTGATCTTCCTTATTATTAAATTAAAATTAAACTAGGTTTTTCACCATCGTGCAAGCACGAAGATTTCGTGCCTGTGGAATCTGTTAAAAAGGAGATTCTCTCATAATGTCGCATATAACGCACAATCTCCAGTCACTGATCACTTTTGTGACAATTGCCTTATTAACGTCTATTCTGATCCGCCCTAAGCCGATCTCCCTCTTCCTCACCTAGGGTGATTCGGCCCAACATCGACTCAAGGCTCCGGATCTATCCGATCATCCACATCCAGTCGGATGGGAGGCCTTCAGATCAAGGTTGGATACAAAACCCACCGAATATTCTGGTGGTTCAAGCAAAGCTCTAATCGATTGTATCGATTAGAGGTACAGCTGTGGGAGGCCTTCCCTCGAAAACTTCTTTTAGTCGACGAAGGATGATGACACAGCCACCAACCCACGGCACCTGTCCACACCCAGCCGGATGGGTTAGATCGGACGGTGAATTTGGTGGTTATCTCTTTAGTCCTGATTCTCACAATCGGCTAAAGGTTGTACGGGCCCAGTTCGTGGGTTTCTTCACTCGACGGAGCAAGTCCACGCTGCTGGTCGAACTGAACTTGCCGAAGATGATGGCAGTTTAGCCACGGACGGTGGACAATCAAATACCTAAGATCTATTGACGTACGTCTTTTTGATCAAGAGTCTATCTACACGGCGGCCAAAGGTATATATCCAGCTCACCGGAATTTTCATATCCTCCTGGTGGATTCAGTTCTCACCAGAAGGTTTCAATTCAAACCGGTGGTTCGTTGTTGGTCAGAGGAACCCAGGGTGGTAGGTCTGTAATACGTCGGACCTCCTACCAGCAGGTAGATCCTTATTGAGAACCTCAATGGACAGTCATCTGTTTGGACTGAGATCGAGTTAATCTTCTGGATTTATTTCATTAATCCTAGTTCTAGCTAGATTCCCTGGCGTGTTACCGGTTTTGGGTAATTGCAGTAGATTGGTTTTGCCAATTATGATCATAATTGGTGCTAGCGGGTTGTGGTGCACGTTGGTGGTAGAAGAGGTGCGCACAGGTTGTATTTGCCCAATTCCGAGGCAAAGGTTATAGCGTTTATGCTGGGCTTGTTCATAATCAAAGTTTCTTTGCTTCTCTGGGCCGTATGTTCTAGTGTAGTAGGGTTGTGACCGTGCATGTCTTTACTAGATTAGTGGTGATTCACTTATTGAAAGGGATGGTTTGGTTCCTTTTGCAGTTTTGCATGCCTTAGTTTGATGGGTTGCCAGATGATTCAATGGCTATGCACTGTTAATGGCGGTTGGACTTGAGGCCCTTGTACTATCCCTCTTTTAGGTTATAGTGAGCTTTGTGTACTAGGTCGAGGGAGTATTAGACCGGTTGGAATAGGCATGGTGTACAAGGTACACGGGGAGGTAGCCTTGTCAGATGTCATCATCTCCGGATTGAGCCTCTCTCAAAGCCCGGTCCTCTATAGTAGCTGTTCCTTAGAAGTGGGTGCTATGCTTGCTTCTTCTGTGCTAGGTTGGAGCTTTGGATTCTTGGCCTACTTATCCCATCTCTGGAGACCTATGGCTATGGGTTTTGGTTGAGGGCAGGTTGTTGTTTGGCGTGCATTGGAACTTGGATGAGAGTGTATTAGACTGGATAGAATGGGCATGGTGTGCAAGGTTGGGCCTCCTGTCAAATGCCTTCATCTCCGGATCGAACCTCTTCTCAGTGCCTAGTTACTCTGTTTTAGCTGTTCAACCTCCCCTTGTTGCCAAGGTGCTTTGTAGCGGCAATTATTCAATGATGGTTCAACAACGGGGTATGATGTCAAATCACAATGCATGTTGGTTGCATACTTTACTTTATCCTACTCTCCATGCCGGTTGTGCATGGGTTATCACACTTTTTTCACTCTTCTTCTTTTTTCTTTTTTTCCTCTTGGGGTATGCCCCTTGTAGGCTTTACATTCGGTTAGCCTTTTTTAATTTCAAGCTAAATTACCAAAAAAAAAAAAACATTTATTCAATTTCAATTCAGCCATGAATACTCCCAGGATACCTATTGTCCAATTTTTTCGTTCACATAGCAATTCAAATTACAATAATCCAAGTAACAATCAACAACATACAAACTCAAAAATACAATATCTGGCATAACAATATTCTAATTTATTAAATATTAATTGATGAATAAGTCAAAATAAGTATATGGTGGTTTGAATAAAATCATTATCTAAAAAGATAATGTTTTTCCTTTTTCTTTTACGAAACTGATAATATCAACTTATATAATATTCTCGAAATCATTTATTTATTTCTTTATTATCACAAAATAATATTTAGCCAAACAATTAATTACTACAGTTAAAATTAAGTCTATTTCTCACATTTAGAATTTATAAAACATTTCCACTATTTATCTATTTAAAATATTATTTTTAACTACCATATTATTATTCATAGATTTTACAAACTAATTTTGTAACGCCCCCAAAATCAGGGTACGTTAAGAAGCATTTATTACATAATAAAATGAGTTTATTACATTATAAATACTTCAAAGAGGTACAATTATTCAACAAGGAAAGGAAACTAAGGCTTCCTAACTACAGCTCCTCTTGCTTCTTCATCCTAGCCAGCTCCTCAGCTCCGGACGCCTCCAAGTGAACGGTCCATCTTGATCATCTACAAGGTCTGACACATTATACCGGCGTCGCCACCAATATAATATGTCAGGGTCACCAAAAAGGCAACACCATGAGCTACAACGCTCAATAGGAAAAACTCTTACCCACCAACCTTACAACTAACAATCACATAATCATATTCGTTTAATCGTCTAACGTTGGTGTCCAAGATTTCTCGATTTCTCCTACGCGACTCATCGTAGACCGTGTCTTCCTTTTCCACTTACAAAACAACATTTCAAAAACATTTGCATTGGCTCCGTACCGCGGATAACCAAGCCTTTAAAAAAAATCTTTAGCATTGGCTCCGTACCGCGGATAACCAAGCCATACACACCCAACCTCGGTTCCGCCGTTCCGGGTTCCCGAGTATCCTCACAATGGTTCCGCCGCACCGGGTTCCCATTGGCACACAATTGCATTGGCTCCTCTCCTCGGATAACCAAGCTATACCTCACCATGGTTCCGCTGCTCCGGGTTCCCATGGGAACGCACAATGGTTCCGCCGCTCCGGGTTCCCATTGGCACACACCCTCACAATGGTTCCGCTGCTCCGGTTTCCCATTGGAACACACACACACACCTCACACAACGGGCAAGTCCGGCCACGTTGCGGTTTTCAAAACATTTCAACCCTTTCAACACACCCTAGGTGTCATGTCACTAACTTTCTCGATAGAGGTGTCTCGTTACATGCAAAGACTTCGCGGTAGGACAAAAGTAAACATCGTTCATCACAATCCAACAAGATCATCCAATTCTATGTTCAAATCAACGCTTAAAGCTTAACGCCACAAGTAATACAAACAATTCACATAAGCATGCTCATAATCATTTTCAAGATCAAAATACAAATACTTGAAATAAAAAGTAAATAAAGATAACTTGCTTTGAAATGGAAGATAACGAGATCTTACGTATACATAGGAATAGGGTAAAAGTATCCTACCTTGATCCGAAACTAGTCGGGGCCGAATAAGCTAGGTGGAAAATTCTCCCGAATCTGGACCGAACTTCGAACGGCAATAACTCGGTCAATCTTTGGCCGAATAGAGTCGTTCTTGGGTCGAGAACGAAGCTCTCTAAACCCTCTACAACTCTCGAGAAGAAAGTTAATCCTAGAAACGAACCTAGGTTGGAGAAAAATGGGGACGAAGGAAGGGACAGTGAGCTGTCCAGAAAATGAAAATCCAGAAATTTTACTGAACTTCGGATGACAATATCTGGGTCATTTCTTAACCGATTGGGGTGATTCTTGAGCCTAACTTCAAGGTTTCGAAGTGCTCTACAACTTTCCAGAAGGAAGTTGATCCTAAAAACTACTCTAAACAGGAGAAAACTGGGGATTTTCGGACGGGACAGTGGCTGCCCAGAAACTGGAAATGGAAATTTCTAGAGAGAAGGAAGAGCTATTGCTTTGAGGTGTGCTTTGAAAGGCTTGGAATGGCCTTCTATTTATAGGCAAAGGGCTTGGCCTTCTCCTCTCTCCCTCTCTAAGTCTCACCTTGACACTTGGCAAGAGATCAAGGAAGATCAATGCAAGAATCCTAGGGTTGCATGCCTATGGTGTCCTTAGATTGGATTCTTGAATCAAATGGATGGTTGAGATGGGATTGGTACATGATCCAAGGGTCAAGAAGTTGCAAGGTGTCCAAGAAGTATATCTAATTAAATCCAACTTTTAAGCACAAATCAAGGAAAAATCCTAGGGTTGCAAGGCTATGGTGTACCTTGGAGAGATCTTGCATCCAATTGGAGGGTTGAGATGAGAATTGTACACCATCCAATGGTTGAGAAGTTGCTAGGAAAATATGGGAGTACAAAGGTGTAAGGATTGGATTTTGGAAGAAATAAATCTCTTGGATTTGAAGTACACTTCACAAATCAAAGCAAGAATAACATCAAATCTCCTTTCTTTCCTCCTTCCTTCCTCTCTCTCTCTCTCTCTCTCTCTCTCTCTCTCATTCGGCCCTCTCTCTCTCTCTCTCTCTCTCTCTCTCTCTCTCTCTCTCTCTCTCAAGTACACACACACATATATATAAACACATGCATACAAAGTTCAAGAAAAACAATAAACAAAAGGAAATTGTACTAGAGATCAAAGGAGATTTAAAAGGGCAAGATTTTCCCCATTAAACTAATCAATAAAAATCACCAAGTACTAGTATAGTATATACACATGTACATATGTATCTAAGAAGATCAAAAACCCCAATAAAGAATAATAAAAGAGTACCTAAGAAATCTTAGGTACTAAAATCCTCCAATAAAATATTGTATATCATCCCATGGGATTTTTGAAAAAGATTAGTTTATTGAAATCCTTGTACTTGGTGAAAGATTAACCCCTTTATCCATTGGGTAATAAATCCCCTAACTTCTATTGTCCAATGGACAATAGTGACTTGGCAACTTTTATTTAAAATAATTGGTACTTTGGCACATGGGTTAAAAAGAAAATATTAAATTAATCAACCCATGTACTAAGTTGAAAGATGAACCTTTTACCCAATGGATAATAACCACCCTAACCTTTATTATCCAATGGATAATAGTTGCTAGGGAGATTAAACATTAAAGTAATCCAAAAAGTACTTTAAAGTAATCAAAAAGTTACTTTTTACTATTCATAGCACTTTAATAAAGTAGACATTTAATATAAACTAATGGGGTTTCTATTATCCAATGGCCAATAATTTCCCCAACATTTATTGTCCAATGGACAAAGAATATATCCAAAATAATTAAAAGAAAAAGAATATCCAAATTCTTAGTCTAGGTTCAAAAGGTTCAAAATGTTCAAAAGGTTCAAGGGGGGCAAAACGGTCATTTTGCGGTTAGGGAAAAGTAACTAGGTAACTTCCTAGCTTAGTTTATCCAATCGAATGGTTAAAAACTAGTTAGGCTTACTAAGCGGACTAAAGCGCAAAGAATTCAAATTTCAAGGGGCGAAAACGTAATTTTGACAAATCTCAAGGAAATTAAAAGCAATTGCAATAAAATTCAAATACTTAACGAAATTTTTAACGACCGAAAATCAGGGTCGTTACAATCTATCCCCCTTAAAACAATTTCGTCCCCGAAATTGGCACGCGTCTACAGATTAGGCTAGGTCGCTAAACCGGTTTTGGGATCATCGCCTATCTCCCTTAAAAATAAGAGTAGGTCACCATCAATCGAATTAAGCCTCATTTCTTGCTTAACGAGATGGGGTTGAAGTTGCTTCCGTCGTCGAACGGTTGCCTCGTCGTCGCCTTTGATGAAGTCTCCACCATGATTACCAACGCCAAATGCAAAACTTCTACCAAATCATTATGCGGGCTTGAATCCTACAAACGTTTCCTTAGCACGATTCTTTCCTACCTAACGATATTAAACCCATTTCCAAAAGTAGGAAACAACGGGTTCATCTAAGCAGCATAACTTCATAATCGTAAGGCATAAGTACTCCATCTTCACTTCGGGGGTAAATCAGCAGGCAATCCTTACGATATTCTTCAATATTCGCAAATGCACTGAAAGAACCATTGCTATCACGGGAAAATAAGCCTTTGGTAGCGTCAACTTCTAGCGGCTGCTTCCAATCCAGTACTACTTTGACCTTGATTCCGTCCTTGGATACCACGTGCCCCAAGAACTTAACCACTTTTAGCCAGAACTTGTCTTGGCCGAAAGTTGGCTATCTTAGAGTACTTGTAGTACCATTCGAAAGTGTCCTTCGTGCTCCTCTTGATTGGCGTGATATATCTTTTTGTCCATCGGCTCCCTCGATTGGGTCTTGAGCTCCTTTAGCTTGCAGGGTCATTTGATACAGCGCCATAGAGATTGGTGCAATTCTCGGTTAAAGTTCTATAGAGAAATCTATTTCTCCTTAAGGCGATAAGCCAGGAAGTTCTTCGGGATAACATCGGCAAACTCGCACACGATGTGTGGAAATCCCACTTCCATTCTATTGGCTTCTTCCTACTAGAGACTAGCTAGTAATCCAAATCGTTGGTTCTGCCTCCTTGATCTTCTCGTCGTCAGGCTCACCGTTGTCTATCCCCCTTAAATTGGAACAAGTCCCTTCGGGATTTACACGGTTACCATCCTTTGATGGCCGTCTATGATTGCTTGATGAGTCGATAGCTAGTCCATCCTCGAAATTACGTCAAAATCCGCCATATCGACCACTCGAAGGTCGCGAGTTAGCTACTTCTAGTTCGCATTCTCTACACACTAGACTAACAGCTATACTTTCCCCTAACGGTGATGTTTCTTTCATACACGCACTTTAGGGATTCTGTTTCTAGTGCTAGTGCAGATATGCAGGCAGGAGATATAAAGGTATGCGATGCACCAGAGTCTAACAAGGCTTGTACGCAGATAGTAACGTACCTTGGATCACAGAAGGATCCTGCTCTTGTTCCTCAGTTCGTAGCGCAAAGATACGCCCTCCAGCGCCTTGCTGAGCTCCCATGGGTTGCTTTCCCTTGTTCTGCCCATTCTGCTGCTGCGATAGGCCCTCAGAGTTTTGCTTCACAAAACCGGCCTGCTCAGGTTGTTGATCCTTCTGATTTCCAAAGCTTCCAATCCTCTCCCTTTGGAGCTGGGGGCAGTCGCACCTATAGTGTCCCATAGCCTGACAGTTGAAGCATTGAACTGTCGCTATGTCTCGACCACCTCTCTTCTGATCGCCACTTCCGGGAATTGCAGTCTTCCAGGGTTGGTTGCTTTGACTCGAAGCAAAGGGTTTGGCAGGGTAGGGTCCACGATTGCCATTGGATGGTTGGGTTCGGATTGGTCCACCGGCATTGCCTGTCGCCTTCTTCCATCGAGTCTTGAAGTCGTTCTCCTCACTCTCCAGTCGAAGAGCACATTTCACCACACCAGTATAGGTGGGAAACGCTTGAGCTATCACAGCTCTTCTAGCTGTCGTTAGTCCCCATTCGAACCTCCTCGCCTTCTTGTCCTCGGTTGCAACGGCATCCGGGGCGTAGCGAGATAGCTCCTCGAACTTGGCCGCATACTGAGTAACGGTCATAGTTTCTTGCTTCAGGTTCTGGAACTCTTGCTCCTTGGCCAAACGGATAGGCGTGGGGAAGTATTTATCGAGAAACAGCGTCTCGAACTGAGCAAAGGTTATGGCGGCTACGTCATGAGTTGCCTCCATCAGCTCCCACCAGTAACGGGCTTCTCCTTTCAGCTGGTATGTGGCTAAGGCCACACGATCTCCGTTACGAGTGATCTCCAAGGTGTCCATGATCACCTTGATTTCCTTCAACCACGCTTCAGCCACCGTCGGGTTGGTATCACCGTTGAAAGTCGGAGTTCGGTGACAGGTGGTGGAGTTCGGTGGTGAAGGGAGAGGAAGGTGGTGGTGCAACAGAGGAGGAGAGGAGAGGTGGGTGTTTTGGGTGGTCTTGGGTAGGCCGAGAGAGGTGAGGGACGGTTTTACGAAAGGGGGAATGACGGAACAGTGGGATGAAGGGCAAATATTACCCAAGTCATGGACCAGTTTTTCTTGAATTCATCAGGACATGAGAAGAAGAAAATTAATTCCCAATACATGGAGAGAGCAACCTAAAATGACTAATATGCCCTTATGAAGGAAACCCAAATTTCCCCAATTTTGAATCCCAGCCACTGTTCTCTCATTTCATCATTTCCCTCATACGCTGAAGAGGAAGAGAACAACATGGGAGGGTTCCACTTCTGCTCTAGTTCGACCTTTCTCCTCACCTCTTCTTCCTCTCTCACTTCATCTCCCTGTAAGCTATAGTACTCTCTCCATTCCACTGAAGAAGAAGCAGTATCTTCTCCTTGACCAAGCGATTTCGTAGCCGTACGCATCTGGTAAGGAATGTTTTGGGTGTTTCAATTTTTTTTTGCAGTTCTCTCTCTTTCTTTTCTCTCATTTCGTCCATGTGTCTCTGTTTGCAAGCAATTTATTTTTTCACTCATCTGATTTTGAATAAACGTATCAGTTCCCACAACCAAAACATATTATTGCTAATGGTTGAAAGTAACATATTGCCCATACAGTGTTTGATAATATGCTTGAATGAAATTCCAATCCCCATGGCTGTTGGAATTAGCCACTCGACTGATCAAGACGTTCTTTTGAGTCGATAACAGGTAGAGTCTAGGAAATTCCTTTTTGGGATTGTTAACTTGACCATGTATTAGTCCAGAATTTAGCAACATTTCCTGCAAACACCTTTACGCATAATCGGTTATGAATAATGTTACCAAGATCAATGCGTTTGTGGTGTGTGAGAGTTCTTTCTATTTATAGACAAACCCTTATTTTTAATGAAAGTTGTAGAAGTACTTAATTCTTTCTTCAAGCACAACAGTCAACACTAATGATTAAGCACTTATACATAAGATCACTGTTACAGAAAACAACATGGCTGCCTTAGCCATCTTTTAGGCAACCATCATCATCGCCCTGGACTCCCTTATAACCACTATGAGGACCTAATTATTACATGACAACTTGACAGGAGCATTACGTAATAAAGCCATAAAGAATAAATAACAAAACCGAACAGATATTGCACAACATAGCCTATAGGAGCACTATGAATTGTGAAACACAGAAGGAAGACACGACCCCTATAATTAAGCTCCCCAGCAGAAGAAACGATGCTAACCTGAATCGGAATAGTCGAAGACATCATCATAAGAAGCAAATTCTGAATCCTCTTTAATATAGCTTTGATCGCCTCTCTTGCATTCAAGCCATTCCTTTCGGCGTCCCTCATAGCTCGAATGCATATTCCACAGAGGGAGATGGCACCGTTGAAATATCTGGAGCGCGAGTATCCCATAGTCGATTCCAATTTCCAGCAGTTCTGCGCTTCTCAAAGCATTTTCTTACTTGAAGATTTTCTCATTCAAGACTTGTATGTATTAACTGCTTTGGCAGAGCAACATTCTACTTCAGAGAGATTAAAGGAGGGTATTACCCAGGTCCTCTCTATCATAGATTGTCTGCATCAACCATGGTTGAATGGTTTGGAGCTGTTGGAAGATGCTGAACAGAATAAACACATTCTATCTAGCGGATGCGGAAGGATCGATATGCTGCTTCAAGGAGGATTCCGTCAGGGCCATCTAACCAACTGATAGTATATCCTTGCATTTGAGTGAATCTTGCTTTTAGGTTTCTAATTATGTGTTCTATTCTCTTAAGTTGTAGAATATAAATGCCAAAGTAGAACTACTTGGTGAATTCTCTGGACAATGAAAAGTTGTTACTAAAATGTCCTAAAATTGTGACTTTCGATAGCATTTTCTGGCTTTGCATTTTTCTATGCTTGATTAAGATGATTACACATGTTATGCTTGGGGCCTAGTAAATAGTCAATCCTCAAAAGCCTATTTTTTTAATATGGTTTTTAACATAGTTTTTACTAAATCTTTGGCGAGTAGATCCATAAGACAATACTGATATGCCTCTTGCTTGAGACATTGAGTTGACTGTTCATACACATAACAAAATAACCCCTAACAATTTAACATGAAATAAACTGGATGATTATTATTTAAACCCAAGTTTCTGGTTCCAAGTGTGCCTCCATCTGATATGTGTAGGAGACTATGAGTTACTTTTTCAGTCTACTTTGCTCCATTTTGTGTAAAGGTGTCAATTACGTTTGATTTTACTGATTGTTCCGTTTTCCTCATATGTTTTCACTCTTTTCTTGGTCTTTTTGAATCACAATGGGATATAGATGCGTTATATGATGAAGCACAGACACTGTGATGGTAAATTAGTGCTCAAGGTCACCGATAACCATGAGGTACACGTTACTTCTCCCTCATTTTGGTCCCTATTTATGAAATTTTTTGCCCTTTTCCACAATTTATGTGTTAATTGGTGTGAAAATGTTTGAGGATATCTGTACTTCATCTTAGTATTGATGGCATCAATGATGTTGTGCTTTGTTATTAGATTACATTAACATTGTTGGATTATTAGAATGTGACTAAGAAACAAGGGGATGCAATAACAGAGAGGAACATGGACTTCTCTGCCTATATCCATGTAAGACAAATTAGAAGGAAGCTTTCTCTATATCGCCTACTGTCTTTGGTTCTCTGTTAATCTATTAGCTAAGTTTTGTACATAAATGCTTTCCAACTGTGGCTCAAGTCTAGTACCGCTTCCATTTTGTGTCTCTATCCCCAACTGTAGATAAGGTAACAAATGTTTTCGCTCTTGATGTCTGCCATGCCCAGAGTTCTGAGAGTTGCTTTGTTACATGCTTTCTCTTTGTCAACATACGAACTTCTCCATATCTTTTGGTTATAGTTCTGACACGCACGAAAGTCGAAATCTTCTAGTGAAAATCTACAGCTTTCTGATGATGTGAAGAATTTTTGTGTGGAGGTTGACGCTGGTCTTTGTCCAAGATTTGTCCAGGAGATTCTCTGGAGTGAAAGTGCCCGGAGCATTCTAATTTATCTTGCAGCTAGCTAATTATAGACAAACAGTGACTTACAAAAAAACATGCTAAAATTTAGATACCTACAAGTATACCAGATACTACTATACTTGTGAAAGCCCGAGTTCTTGCTATGTCTTTTCTTTAATTCTTTACTTTCCATTAGAAGTCTCGTCTTCTTTAATCAGATTGGTCTTTTTCCTTTTCTTACTAGTGTCTCAAGTTTAAGACGGACCAGGCATAGGATGCTAAGAAGATGGAGAAGCTCAATAATATATTCTTCACATTAATGTCTCGTGGTCCTGAAGGTATCTTTGTTCTTTGACCACATGCAAATTGAAGTTCGATACACGTACTTGTCTATGAACACACCAAAACCCATAACGTGAACGGGCATGGTACGGCACGACACAAAGTATGGTTGGCACGATTGAAAACGGCACGGCACGACACCACATGATTGGCAAAAAGCACGGCACAGTACGATTTAAGTAAATGGGCCGGCACGGCATGACACGATTGACAACGACGCGGCACAATTTGAGTAAATACTGTAAACGGGCCAGCACGGTACGACACGGCATGAAGCACGGTTAGCACAAAGTTAAATGGGTCGGGCCAGCACGGCACGTTTGACACCTCTAATTTTGTGCATGGTTTACTCTTAAAAAAATGTGTTCATGAAGTTCATTTTTTGGTCTTTGCTCCATGTTACTTTCAGTCCCATTTGGTGTCGTTCTTCAGTTGGTAGCAACTTGGGGCTGTTTAACCGCTATATTGATGTTACTCCACATCTTTTTTTACGAGATTCCTATTCCCCAAGGATGATGACATCCTTCTTGACTACTTGAATGAAGATTTGATGAAGTTGTTTGGCTTGTTGTATATTCATTTGCCATTTTCTAAAGGTACATGCCGATCATACTGATGTTAGTAGTCAATGGAAGTGAGGAAATTGGGACAGGATGGAGCTCCTATATTCCAAATTATAGCCCAAGGGATATAGTTGCAAATGTGAGATATTTATTTGAATGGTAAGGCGATGGAAGTTATGGATCCAACCGTAACAAAGGGTTTAGAGGAACGATTGAGAAAAAGCAATGAATCCGGGGTTGTCATGTGGGGAAAAGTATTACCTACAGTTGAGGGAAATGAAAGAGTTGTCATGTGGGGAACGAAAACGAATATTTAGTTTCTAGGTAGTCAAATAGGACATGGCCTGACTATGGTATGTTTTTTGTGTTGATCATTGCAGTTCCTGTGGCGTTCAAGGCCACCATCCTCCTTAAGCCCAGAGAAGGAGGAGATTGCCAAGAACTTTAAGAAGTACAGCAACAAGTATGAAGCGGAGGACCAAGATGTGTCACTACTGTTGAGCGAGCAGGACTGTAAGTAGCGAAAGATGTTGAAGGAAGAATGGGAGAGATGGGTTTTGGAGTGGAAGCGATTACACGAAGAAGAGAAATCAGACGTGCAGTGGCTTAGGGACAGAGAAGCCAGAGACGAAGAAGAGGAATATGAGGCAAAAGAAGTCGATAGTGAAGAGTTTCTTGATGTTTCGGAGGAGGTTCTATTTGACTTTGGTGGATACTGGCCTCCACAGATGATGTTGGATCCTGTTACAAATAAATATGTCCATTAGTATTATGTTGGACTGATTACTTGTTAACTCAAATTTTGCTCTACCTTCAAATGTAACCATGGACTTCCTGACTGTGTATGGCCGCATGACTTCACCAATGCGACCACCTAATTATTAATCACGTAGTTAAGTCAAGGGGAAAAATATGATATTTATTGAATATAGGTAGTTCAATTTAGGTTGTTGAACTTACGAGGTTGACACATGCAAATGAAGGAAATTTATTCACAGTAGCCAAATCCGTGTATCCAGGCAATTGAAGGTATCCTTCATTTACATTCTTTTTCCATGCTGGGTTGTCTATGAAATCAGTGTCCTCGCTCTCTACCGTAAGGGCTCTATGAACTGCTTCTTGTGTAGTCATTACCAACACACCCTCCCTTTCCCTTCTGTGATGTAATGCTTCTTCAACAACACTAGCTAGTCCGGGAATCTTTCGATGACGTTCCTTTTCTGATCCCGAACTACATTCTGCAATGCCTTTGCCCTTCCATTTTAGGTCCGACTTGTCCATGATTTTGTTCAAACTTCTTTCAATGTGCCTTCAATAAAAAAAACAAAAAAAAATACAGAAACATTCGGAAAGAACATTACCAACATACTCTCTCAAATATCCCTAATCTCAACATATCTACCTTACGTTGAAACCAATCTTTTATAGGATTTATTGGTAGGGTCAATTTATTTAGGCCAGGTTCACTAGCCTTCTTTCTTAGGTGGGCCCCCTTTAAAAG
>BPLS01000142.1:443619-466616 GCA_019656275.1 Rhododendron kiyosumense | reverse complement strand
GGCAGCTGGAATAGGGGATGCCTCACAATTAATATTTCGTACTCCACAATTATGTAAAAAAACATAAGTGCTCTTTATGATTACAACTTGTAGTCTTTGTGAAAATCCAGTGTAGTATTTGAGTAATATTTACTTGCTCTTGCTACGTTGGAGAACGGTAGTTGAGGTGCTCAACTCCATAGTACTTTTAGTACGTTCACTGTGGAACTATGTACAGAAATTGTCATAATATTCCATACTCCACAGTTATGTAAAAAACGTAAGTGCTCTTTGTGATTACAACTTGTAGTCTTTGTGAAAATCCAGTGTAGTCTTTGAGTAATATTTACTTGCTCTTGCTACGTCGAAGAATGGTAGTTGAGGTACTCAACTCCATAGTACTTTTAGTACGTTCATTGTGGAACAATGTACAGAAATTGTCATAATGTTAGTCAAGATTTATTGGTAGGGTCCATTTTTTAAGACCAGGTTCACTGGCCTTCTTTCTTAGGTGGGCCCCCTTTAAAAAGGCAGCTGGAATAGGGGATGCCTCACAATTAATATTTCGTACTCCACAGTTATGTAAAAAACATAAGTGCTCTTTGTGATTACAACTTGTAGTCTTTGTGAAAATCTAGTGTAGTCTTTGAGTAATATTTACTTACTCTTGCAACGTCGGAGAATGGTAGTTAAGGTGCTTAAATATGTATAAATAATGTCATTATCTTAGTCAAAATGTCAATTGCTAGACTCCTTTATATATACCTCAGGTTCACCTAGTCATGAATCCACAAACATTAACTACAATCCAATCTCAACATACTCACTTCATCTTCTTTCTGCCTCATGCATTGGTTGATGGCTCTCCCCTCAATTCTCATCCTAACTTTCTATATGCCTCAGGTTTGACAATCATAAACCCAGAAACATTAACTACAATCCAAACTTAACTTTTCCAATTTCTTTGTCCTACCAAAATTCTACTTGCTGCGTGTGAACAAGATGTAGTCTGTTTTGATTCACAAACCCATAAACAAGCAATACAATCCATACCTCAGAAATGCTCTTCCTTCACAATCCAGTAGTGTCATATACATTTGTTATTGGGTTATTTTTCTGGTGGGTATGGGCGGTGTTGGTAAAAAACCACTAAAGTGACTATCTACATTATTATATTGACTTGTCGTGTCAATCCCCAGCATCTTGATGAAGACTGGTCATGTTGGCCTTCCTCGCATTGTCAAGCAAATTCACTTCTGTAGTGTTATGTTTGCGAAACGGGGTGACCTAAAGTGATTATCTACATTATTATGTTGACTTGTCTATCTGTCACGATAGTGCTGTATATATGTGCACAATCCGACAGACTTGATGAAGACTGCCCATGTTGGTGTTTACAGCAGTGTCAAACAGCAAGGTCTTTTGTGGTGTTACGTTTCTATATGAACTCCATAGTACTTTTCGTTGTCTTATGTCAGTTAATGGATGTTGTATTTACGCAAGTTTGATTGACGGAACTATGTGATCGAGATTATGTCCATCTTACTTAAGGTTGTAAATTATTTAGACCATTTTAAGGCAGATGAAATCAATTTTGTAGTTGGTTCAATTGTTCACAAATTCACTAACATGCGACTAGAAATCCAAAGTTCATAAATGGTCTTTCTTTACAAAGGTGTGTTGTTCTATTGTTCTTGTTAAATATTGTATGTGCGATCTTAAAAAAAAACCACTAAAGTGGCCATATACATTATTATATGACATTGAGCCTTGTGTCAATCATGATAGTACTGTTTATCTTCTTCTTGTTTCCCTCCGTTTGGAGCAAACTGCCGTTGAGTTAGATGGGGTGGGTTTTCAAACCTGATTACGCATCCAGCGGTAGAAGGAAAAGATTGGGAAGTCGATCGGTGGCTGGGAAAGTTATCAGTGCTATCACTGCCAAGATTTGCTAGGCTTCTTACGTGGGCCCCTTTCAAAAGGCCTGGTGGAATAGGGGGTGGGTCACACATAATATTCCATACTCCAGAGTTATATAAAGAAACAAGTGCTCTGTATGATTATAAGTTGTAGTCTTCGTGAAAACACAATGTACTCTTTCAGTAAATTTTACTTGCTCTTACTACCTCGGAGAATGGTTGTTGAGGTTCTAAACTCTACAGTACATTTGGTACTTTCACTGCCAAACTATATATAATTAATGTCATAATGTTAGTCAAAATGTCATAACGTCAATTTCAAATGTCCTTTATTTTTTTGTTTTTTTGGGGGGGTTTCATTTAAGTGATTGAATTTTTACACAAAAGAAATACAATACACTACATAGTTATCTAAACACAAAATTGCTCTTTGTGATTAAATATTGTAGTCTTTGTGAAAAAACAATGTACTCTTGCAGTAATTTTTACTTGCTCTTACTACCTCGGAGAATGGTAGTTGAGGTGCTAAACTCCATAATAGTTTTGGTACTTTTGTTTAGCCTCCGAAACCTCGCCTTCAAATAAGATTGAGAAAACCCCAAGCCTAGGGCTAGATCATCGGTAGCATAATAAACCGGTAGCATAATAGTTGGGTTATTCTTCTTCAGTATGGCCGGTCTTGGGAACAAACCACTAAAGTGGCCATCTACATTTGGACTTTCACGACCGAGCCTGGTTTTGTTTCATTTGCTCAGAGTCTTAGGGGCCTCAGCTAGGTTTTGTTTCATTTGCTCAGAGTCTAGGAGCTCAATAATGGGGTTACTAATTAGGTCCTTCTCACACCCATTTGGAGCATATCTCACAATTTCGAACACTAAGTTCGATATAAGTGCTAAATCCAACAAATCCATTTCTTTTCATTGACAATCTCTCACAAGCTTTACCAACCACTTGCTTTTTTCATAAAATTGATGATAGGTTCATTGCATGCGTGACTGCCTTTAGGCTTTATGCTTTCAAGTCTTCTACTTTTGGTGATGTATTATTTCAGTAATTTGTTTTGTGCTTAGTCTTCCACATGGGCTGCATTCTTGTGAGACCCTTCAATATATGTTGACATGCAAATGAAAATTTTCTTACACACCTATTGTATACAAAAGTATCTTTTCTCGAGGTGTTCGTTATTAGATTTTCGGATTGGCTTGTAATTTGCTGTCCTCGTATCCATCTAATTGGTTCATGTAGTTGTTATTATTATTTATAAAAAAAGGGGAGAACAAATAAATAGCATAAAATTTGGATGACAATTCAAATTGGATTTGAGCCTAGTGGGTGGAGAAATTATTCAATACCTTTAGAGATGAAACTCGACAGAACCCTTGTTCGTGATTTAGTGGGAGAGGGATACAATGCTCCAATCTTGATATTTTGTAATATCTTAAAATTTTAACTTCAATTCCTACAAGAAAGTTTGAAATTAAAATTTTTAAACAGAATCCTCTCAAATCCAAAAAATTACGTTGTTGGCTCCAAGATGTTCATTGTGGTATCAATCGAGAAACGTAATGTTATCGATGATACAATTACATATTAGCCATTATCGGACCATATGGACCGATACACAAGTATATAATGTTATCGGAGATCCAATGTCTCATTACTTAACGGGCGATACACAAATCACATAATGGACTTTACTTACAATAGTGGTTGGCTCCCTCTTATCAGTTTTATGCATCTGGCACCAACTAGCAGATGTGGTCAAATATGAACCTCTTATTAGTTTTATGCGTTAGCCAAGTTTAGGATTACAATCGAACAGTAAAGAAAAATTGGGACATTAGCGAAATGGCTACAACATATTCAAAAGAGGATACCAATTGGTTCTATGCCATTTAAACCATAGATAACGGAAACGGAGCAAGATAAGAACTTGGGTTTATACAAGATTATAAATTGGGGAGAAGATTCTGAGGCGATTCATTGGCGTAGCATCCAGAGCATAACAACTACAAAATGGACATATCACCAAACTATTATTGAAATCTGCCTTCACAATTATAGTAAGGCAGCATTAAAGGCTACTGAAGTGAACAACAATAGCTTTAGCCACTAGACACCAGTAAGTGTAGATGCAGAGCAGATTGGTCAGCTATTGCTATGCAGTAGCAGCAACTAGCTATGCAGCCCTATGCAGCCTTCACTATATAAAAAACTCGAATACAGCAGGAAGCAGTAACAGGAGCACATAGCAGTAATAGCTGTATACCTATTTAAGCACAATAATAGCAGCACCAGCTATGCAATAGCGGTAAGTAGCTGTGTGCTGCTTTTGAAATGGTCTATCTTCCACACAAACAGGAGCACAATACTCCTGAAAACATGCTCCAGCAGTCATGAGGTGCACCATAGGAAAACATATTGAAAAAACAGCAGCTACCATAACAAAAAACCAGCTACCATAACATAACAGCTCCTACTTTAGGAAACAACAGCAAAATTACCATTTGACATAACATAAAACCCTTGCAAATGTACTAGAGCCATACATATCATACACCACTAATACAAACCAATATGTTCACTTCCATTCGAGTAACTAAAATCATTTTTTTTCATATTTGAGTGACCAAATTTGAAGCCCAAAAAACATCTCCTAAAACCATTCACTTTCAGTTCACTTCACCAATTTTGTAAGAACCACATCTCGCAAGTGGTTGTGCCGGCTTAACAGCAACCGTACTAGCGGCCTCTTACGCACATTAATAGCATCAGCTCCCACAAGATCCTATAACGCAACCACATGTCTAAGTCTAGTGGTCCTAACGTTCTATGCATAGGCAACTTCAAGCAAGTATTTGGGCAAACGTTTCTTACCTTAAGTTCCCGTGTATTCATTCGGCCCCCCGTCCAGTGCTCCATGAACTTTAAAGTATAAGGATAGGTGTGGGTACTTCCCACCGCTGCCTTTGACCCTTCTACTCCTGCCTTAGACCTTTTTACAACTTGCGGTCACTTCTTTCCAGTTGTCATTCTTCGGATAGCGCAAAAATAAGAAAACTTTAATCATTCCAAATATTATGACCAAGCAGATCAATAGAGCATTGAAAATATACTCTTTCAGTGTCTCAATCAAGAATTGGACGTTACAATCATTAACCCATAAGTTTGAAACCAAGCCAAAAAGAATTACCAAGCCTTCTATCTTTTATGTCTTATCCTAATCACAGACGAACAATGTGAGCCCTATCATAATTTAATCCACATTCGCCAAAATGCACAAAAGCTCAAAAAGTCAAATATACACATTGACACAATCGGAATTTGTCTTCCTCCATTTCATGTTTAGATGAATTCCACAAAAACCACACCATGAGTTGCGGATAAAATACCCATTTTCCCACTAATGCTCATTTCCCCTAGATCAAAATCTCTAATGCAAAAAGGAAAAAACTAAATCTATGTGGAGCCTGGAAATGATTCTCTACACAAGTCACCAGCTTACTTGCACTTAAATACTTTAAAGTTTCAACCACCAATATCAAGGACCAAAAGGGATAATGGAACAGTTGTGTAGCTACACTTAAGTGTATTAAGATTGTTAAAAAACCTAAAACAGAACTGAAGAATGAGCAAACGGGATTAACTACTCACTTTTATGCAAAAGTAACACCAGATCCTCAAGCTGCTTAATCCTTCTGAGTTCATACATCGTTTCAAAGGAGTTACCTAGTAACAACAAAAGAAACAGTCATGTGAGCTCCATATCATATCTCCTTATATTGAGCCTTGCTTGCCAAAACAAAAATCTTGGCTTCAGGTGCCAAATGTGTGCTCATTCACAAAATGTTTCGGCATCCATGTATGGACAAGAAAAGAACTCAACTAATCCATCATAAGTCATCACCATGTGGGTGAAACAAGACAAGCGAAAAATGAACATTGACTAGCAAAAGTTTATTATTATGTGCAAAAATATCATTTTCACTTTTAACGAATAAATTCAGCTTTTAGCTTGCTGATTACATAAAAAATCTTTGAAGTACCCGAACACAATGAAAATTGCAAAATAGTGTAAACCACAAAGAGAAACTAGCATTTTAGGACAAGATAACAGTGCATTGGATCTCCTGATGATTATTACCATACCCTATCTTACTCTACATGACCATGTGAAAGGAGTAGATGGAACAATCAAAGATGTGTTCGAATATACAGAGCAAATTGATACAAGCAAAATTACAATGTTTAACAATGTGAACAATTATTTTCTGACAATCAAAAAGCTAAGAAATCCAGGGAACATTAAAATAACTAGCATTCCCTCAAATACTAGGAAAAAAGCCGAAGATTTGAACCTTAGAATGTATTTGGATCAAGCATTTAAAGAGAAATATAACGATGCAAAAGAAAATGGAAGGGAAAATATAACTTTTTAACTGCATTATTCTTTATCATGTCTATCAACCTTACTCCATTATTCTTAACTCTTCCTTTACCTTTTCGTTTCCCGCCAAAAAATCCTTAGATCCAATTAGATCCAAATGCAGCTAAAGTGACATGTTATGCTTATTAGGAACCATTCCCTTACTTAACATAATAGACTAGTAGCCCTAACAATTGTTGCTATTCTGTGATGCTTGTCTAGTGCAATAAAAATCCAGTTCCTAAATCTAGGGTCTTCAGACCCCATGATGTTCATAGAAGATTTTACGCCTATAATACTAACTTACTGAGTTATCTGGATTTCCTAGCCCATATACAGCCACTATTCAAACTTTTCCTTACATTTGAGCAAAAGGATTAGGAATGGATAAATTTAGATTTAAGCACAAGTTTGAGTAAAGGGCAGTCGTAAAATTGAAACCCAAGAAATAGACTTCAACATTTGGAACGAGATAAGGGGAAAATAAACAGTTGTCCATCTCGATTTGACTGCAAAATGAGTAAAGGAGTATTAAGTCTAAAAATAATTTGATGAGCATTTGAGTAAAAGAGTGGAGAGGCTTTACGGGGAATGTTTACGCGAATTCAACATTCATACAGTTGATGGCCTCATCCAATTCCCTTTCATATACTCCCTCCATCTCATTTCTATCATCCTTTTTGGAAAACCGTGTTAATTTTTCGATTCAGAAGCATTGTTCTGATTTTTTCCAATTGTTCTCGTATCAATTTAGAGGTTGATTGATGTGTGCTAAAAAATACAAAAAAATAGACATGAAAGTGGTTTATTTACCAAAATAATAGCACCAACCTTTAAAAAAGGCCAAAGAATAACAAAGGATGTGGAGTATCTAATTTCAACCATTTCAAAATCAGGTTTTACAGAAATCTAGTAACACATAAAAGATCTGAGCATAAAGATCAAGCATTTCCCTTCAACAAGATCAACACACACAGAGACAATTGAGATCCCCATCAATTAATACAGAAAAAATTTCTGAATCTCGAAAAACAATAATAATAAGATGATGAAAAACAATGGTGAAATACCATAGAAAAGCACATATGAGAGGAAGCAGCCATTATCCCATACAAAGACACAAAATAATCAACAAAAAATAAAAATTGATGAGAGAGAGAGAGAGAGATGGGCGAACCTGGTGGGAGCGGGCGTTGGAGTGAGGAGTAGAGGCGGGTGTGTCAACGGGGTTATTTCGGACCAGACGAGCACAGAGGAGATGAAGGGGGAGCAAACCCTAGGGAGGAAGAGATGGCGTTTACATTCTTGTTTTTACAGAAGGGTTTACTTTAGTGGGGAGGGGACTGGGAAGTGGGAAAACTCCGTGGGAGACACGAACGACGTCGCCTTGGAAGAAAGGGGTAATTTTGTCCATATATGTTTTGATTCCCATGTCTTTTGAATTACTTTTCTTGTTCTCATTGCTTAGGAATTCCTAAAAACTAGTCCATCACCTGGGCAATATTTGCCCTTCTTTCCACTGTTCCGTTATTTGCCCTTTACGAAAACACCCCCAGAAGATAGCCTAGAGCCCCTCCAATCTGGGGACTTAATTGGAAAACCTTTTAACGTTCTTTTATTACAAGGTTAGAAAAATAAAATAAAATAAAATGTGAGTTATTATTTAAAAATCTTGTTAAGGTGAATCAGAAAATAGAAGGGAGTTTGGCTTTGGTTAACTAAGACGGTTTCCTTGCTAAGGAAAATCTTTGAGATCTCTTCGAATTAGGAGTAAGTGATACTCCCTCCATCCGGATTTAATAGTCCTTTTTTGGAGTTTGTGCCATTTTTCAATCGATTATATCTTCCAATTTATAACGTTTTACGTGATTTCGAAAATATTGTATTATAGAACTAATCGAGATATATAAAACAAGATCCACATTAGATATGAAATTTATTACGGATTCAAAGATATAATCCATTTTTTAGCCGATTAGAATAGAATTAGGGACAATTAATCCGGACGGAAGAAGTAGTATCTTTAGAAATAGAACGTTGGATTTGTGAAGTCAGGTTTTTCCCTTATTTATTACTACTACTTCCGAACCAAGAATGATAAAAGTGAAATAAAGAAAAATTAGGAAAGAAAAATACTCAGTAAAAATCCACTCATTAGCAGTAAATCATCTTTAGAGAGAAGTTATTAGAAGTCAAGATTGTATTAAATATGGTCTTTGTTGTAGCATAATTTAAGGAAATATTGTAACAACTCCAATTTTTTTTTTTCATGAATAAAAATCTCATTTTTGAGAATTCATTATTTATTTCTAAGCCTTGCCATGCATGCAAACCTAGGATGAATAGCCTTGAACCTATTTACTTTTTCCAAAGTTACTTTCCTAGATTCCTTGTAGGTGTTCATGCATGTAAACCTAGGATTAATAGCCTTGAACCTAATTACGTTTTTCAAAGTTACTTTCCTAGATTCCTTGTTGGTGTTCATGCATGCAAACCTAGGATTAATAGCCTTGAGCCTAATTACTTTTTCCAAAGTTACTTTCCTAGATTCTTCCTATATATATGGACACATGGGAAATAGGAAGAGAGAGAGAGAGAGAGAGAGAGAGAGAGAGAGAGAGAGGTGTGGGTGCATGTGCCTACTTTATTCTAGAAAGGTATGCTTCCTTACATTTTTTTAGTTTTTAAGCCTAATTGCCACATGACAATCCATTCCTAGACTATAATTATCTAGCATTTGCCTAAAAAGCTTAAGATCGTACTTACCTTATATAGCCTTAAGCCTAAAATGAAAAAGACAAGTCATGGCATGCTTGGAAGGCTTGATTGGACAAGACCATGGAACAAATCTATGAGAGAAATAGAGAGAAAAAGGGCCGGCATTGTAGAGAGAGAGGGAGCCAATGTTTTGCTATAAATAGGACCCCTCACTTACCATTCAACTCACACCTTCCAACCATTCAACTTCTCTCTCTAGAAATCCTTGCATTGTTCTTTGTTCTTACTTTGTTCTTGGTGTTCTTGAGTTTCTTCTTGAGTTCTTCAAGAAATTCATCCTAGACTGCCACCAAACCACCACTTGACCACCCTCTCGATCCAAAATGTTTAGTAGTTTAGCCAAGAAAAAGTTTCAAGAGAAACCTTTCTCTATAGGAAGTTACTCTGTCCGATAGCCGACTCACTTTCCTGTAGCCGCCCTACCACCAAGAAGAACGGTAGGTTTTCCACACCTACTTTTCCTAAGTATACGTAGTTTATCCTTGCACTCTAAGAATGATTAGACTATATGATTTGTCGTTTGTATGTTGAAATGCATGAGAACTAAAAAAAAAAAAAAAGTTTTACTAGAGATTTGAAAAGGAAGGGGAGTATGTTGATTTTTTCGACTTTATTTTCCGGAAAAACATATGTTGTTTTGAACTTCCCTAAAAGGAAGGAAGAACGGATTTTCGAAATATAAACTTGATTGAAAGTAATCGTATTTTGATAATAAGGATGTTTATGAGAACACATATGTGATTACTTGCATTACTTGTGGTTGTATGATAAAACATAAGTGGTCTCCACTCCAAAGACGTCCGTACATGTGGCGTTATGCTTTAAATTGAGATTTGAGCATGATAGATAATCTAGAGTGGGATGATCTTGCTATTTTAGTTTCAATGAATAATTTATGTGCGTACGTGAAAAGTCCTACTGCGGAGTCTATGCATGCAATGTGACACAAAAACCGAGAAAGCAGAAACATGACACCTAGTGTGTGTTATAGGCAAGATAAGTTTTGAAACCATAATGGGGCCGGACTTGGCAGCGCATTGTGTGGTGTGTGTGCGTGTATGAAAACGTTTTCGAAAAACCCAATGAGGACCCGGACCGGCGGAATCATTGTGGGGATATTTGGGAACCCGGACATGCGGAATTGTGGGATGAATTGTGGTTTGGTTATCCGCAGAGAGGAGCCAAAGCAATTGTTTCAATGATTTTCGAAAACCAAAATGGGAACCCGGACCGGCGGAACCATTCTGAGGATAATTGGGAACCCGGACCGGCGGAACCGAGGGTTTGAATTGTGGATTGGTTATCCGTGGAGATGAACCAATGCCAAATTCAATGTTTTGTGTGCCAATGGGAACCCAGTGTGGTAGAACCATTGTGAGGATACTCGGGAGACCAAAACGGCGGAACCGAGGTTGGGTGTGTTAATAATGATTTTTTTGAAATGTTAATGAAAATGATGACGCGGTCTACGATGAGTCGCGTAGGAAGAACTCAGAAAATCATGGACACCAACATTAGTTGAGTAGTGAATGTGGATGTATCATTGTTAACTGTCTTGTTAGATATGCAAGTACTATGTGGAAATCGTTAATTTTATGATCTAATGTTTTTAAGTTTAAGGGATAATGGGTATGGTTTATTCTATTGAGCTCCTGTAGCTCATGGTGTTATCTTTGGTGACCCTGACATATTATATCGGTGGCAACACTAGTTTAATATGTCAGACTTTGTAGATGAACATGGAGAACTTTACACTTTGGAGGCTTACGGAGCCGAGGAACTGGCTCAGATGGAGGAACAGGAGGAGCAGTAGATAGGAACCCTAGTTTCCCCTCCTTTTGTTGAATAAATGTACTATTGTGAGAGTTATGATGTAATAATGAGCCAGACTCTATTTTAGTTTTCAATAAAATTGTCTATTTAACGTACCCAAAAATTAGGGGCGTTACAACTTGGTATCAGAGATTTAGGTTCGAAACCTCAGCCATGGGTACAATGGGTAAATCATAAGATAGTTTGACCAATGCACAAACGTGAATTGAGTTTAAGTTTACCATCCAAAATTGGGTGGAATCCTGACAAAACAATCTTCGGATTGAAACAAGGTGTGGAAATTGGCAGTACCACTGAGCTGAGAATTCTCGAACAATTGGATGATGACTTAAATGAAAGATCGGAAGTGGAACTTAGAATTCCAAGACTTCTTACATATTACCCTATCGTAAAACATTACTAATAGAGGTTAAAACTCTTTCCTTGTAGATGAACCACTTGAACTCCTACCAAGTCAACCTACTAGCTGAAGCTCGCCAACTCGGAAACACCATAGAAACTATGACAACCCAATTGGTGGAGGATCCCAACTATATTGCCGCTGTACTCATAGAAATACGAGATTTCAAGAGAGTGCAGCAGAACACCCCTATTCCCGTTGAAATGGATCCCTGGTTTTCCGAAATGTTTCCTATCGTATATACCTTCCATGAATTTTTCGGTACCCTACCCCCAATGGAAAACTTGAGGTTGGTGATGATGAGGAAGAAAACGGTGACGAAGGGGATGCCAATGAGACGACTAAGGGAGAAAACCTGATAGATGAAGGGAATCCCGAAGAAGACGAGACTCCAAAAGACCGATGAAAGCCAAGATACTACTTAGGCGCACCTAGAATAAGTCTAGTAACCGTTGTAATCCTTCAAGATGTAGGATGTTGAAAAATTAGGGTCACTGTTGTCTATTTAGTGTTTCCTAGATTGTACTATTACTATACTTGATAATGAAAGCCTTATTTCATTTACTATTTCTCCTTATATGATACCTTAGTATTTAGACTCTATTCAGGTACGTGCTTATCCTTGTGTCTCTACTTGCCATTGTAGTACTCTATGTTTATATCTTTTGATTATCTATGAAAAGCTTACTTTATTTAAAAGAGTACTGTTGCATATTACTTGATAAATTACTTTTGACCCTTAGAAGGAAACTCCATTTACAAAAAGAAAATGTTTAGTAGGCTAAAACCTTCCACTTACGAATTTTTTCCTCGTAGATGGTGAACATGCGCCACGGATTAGGACCCGATAACAGAGAATCCTCCAACGCAAACCTCGACCTAGCCCAAATCATGCAAGTATTCATAACCGCCTTGAATGCCAACCGCCAAAACCAAAACCATAATGACGGACCCATGACCCAAACCCAAGCAATGAACGAGTTCTGCAAACGCCGACCCCCGACCTTTCACGGAGATACCAACCCCGTCATGGCCGAGACATGGCTGAACGAGGTCAAAATGATCCTCAAAACCTTAAGGATTACCCAGGACGGTGATCGTGTGGCCTTAGCCACTTACCAGCTGAAGGGGAGAAGCCCGCTACTGGTGGGACTTGATGGAGGCAACCCATGCCATAGCCACCATGACGTTCGCCAAGTTCGAGACTCTATTTCTCGACAAATATTTTCCCACGCCTCTCTGCTTAGCCAAAGAACAGGAATTCCTGAATCTGAAACAAGGGACAATGACCGTTACCCAATACGCAGCCAAGTTCGAGGAACTATCTCGTTACGCCCAAATTGCCATTGCAACAGAAGATAAGAAGGCAAGAATGTTCGAATGGGGGCTAACAGCTGCTCGAAGGGCCGTGGTGGCTCAAGCCTTTACCACTTACGCCGAGGTCGTGAAGTGTGCTCTCCGGCTAGAGAGTGAGGAGACAGACTTCAAAACTTGATGGAGGAAGGTGACAGGAAACACTGGCGGACCAATCCGAACCCAACCATCCAACAATAACCGTGGACCCTACCCTACCAAACCCTTTACCTCGGCTTAGAATAACCAACCTTGGAAGACTGTTACGCCAGGGTGTGGTGAACCGCAGAGGGGCGGCCAAAACAGAGCAACAGTCCAGTACTTCAACTGCCAGGCTATGGGTCACTACAAGCGTGAATGCCCCCAACCCCAGAAAGAGAGGAATGGGAGCTTTAGAAATCAAAAGGCTTTACAACTAGGGCAGGCCAACTTCATGAAGTAGAACCCTAGAGGCCCAGCACAGTAGCAGAGTGGGCAGAATAAAGGGAAGCAACCCATGGGAGCCCAGTAAGGCACTGGAGGTCGTATCTTTGCGCTGCAGACTGAGGAGCAAGAGCAGGATCCCTCTGTGATCCAAGGTACGCTACTATTATATAGTACCTGCGTACAAGCCTTGTTTGACTCTGGTGCATCGCATTTATTTATATCTACTGCCTACATAACTGCTCTAGCACTAGAAACAGAACCCCTAAGTACGAGTACGAAAGTAACATCACCGTTGGGGGGGGGGGGGGGGGGGGGGGGAGTATAGGGTGCGAGATAGAAATAGCCAATTTGCGCCTGACCTCTGACCTCAGAGTAATCGACATGGTGAATTTTGACGTAATCTTGGGAATGGACTACCTATCAACTCATCGAGCAGTCGTAGACTATCATCAGAAGACGGTAACGGCTTACACCTCAGAAGGGACTCGTTTCTATTTTAAGGGGGATAAAGAAACGACGAGTTCAACAACGAAAAGATCAAAGTGGCAAAATCAATTGTTTGGATGGCTAGCTAGTCTCCAAATGGAAGAAGCCGACAGGATGCAATTGGGATTACCCCACATCGTTTGCGAATATGCCGATGTCTTTCCTGAAGAACTTCCTGGCTTACCGCCCCAAAGAAAGATAGACTTCTCTATAGAACTCCAACCCGGAACCGCCCCAATCTCCATGGCACCATATCGGATGGCCCCTGCAGAACTGAATGAGCTCAAGGCCCAATTGCAAGAATTGTTGGACAAAGGATTCATTAGACCAAGTACATCACCATGGGGAGCGCTTGGATTTTTCGTGAAGAAGAAAGAAGGAAAACTTTGACTGTGTATTGACTATAGGAAGTTAAACCAAGTCACAGTCAAGAACTGATATCCATTGCCTAGGATCGATGACCTATTTAATCAATTAAGAGGAGCAACCTGCTTTTCAAAAATCGATCTCCGATCAAGCTATCACCAGTTAAGGATTTGGCATGAGGACATTGCCAAGACATCCTTTCACACCAAATACAGACACTACGAGTTTGTAGTAATGCCGTTTGGACTAACCAATGCTCGGGCAATATTCATGTGTCTCATGAACAAAATCTTTTAGTCCTACTTGGACAAATTTGTAGTGGTGTTCATTGATGACATCTTGATATACTCTGCCAATAAAGAAGAGCATAAAGGACACCGTCGGATAGTACTACAAGACTCCGAGATAGTCAACTTTATGCCAAAGTAAGTAAATGCGAGTTTTGGCTAGAAGTGGTTAAGTTCTTGGGACACGTAGTATCCAAGGAAGGGATCACGGTGGACGAAAGTACGGTCGAAGCAGTGCTGAATTGGAAACAGCCAACCTCTGTAGTTGAAATCAGGAGTTTTCTAGGATTGGCTGGGTATTACCGCAGATTTATCCAGCATTTCTCAATCCTAGCCAAGCCAATGACAAGATTGACTCGGAAAGGAGAGAAGCTGGATTGGGATCAAGCTTGTGAGAAATCCTTCAAGGAACTGAAAAAGAGACTGACTAGTGCACCGATACTTATCATTCCCGAGCTGGGTGTAAAATATACTGTTTACTGCGACGCATCAAGAGACGGCTTGGGATGCGTGCTAATGCAAAATGGAAAAGTTATAGCCTACGGATCCCAGCAACTTCGACCCCACGAAAAGAATTACCCCATTCATGACTTGGAATTGGCTTCAGTAGTATTTGCCCTCAAGTCCTAGCGTTACTATCTGTGGAGAGAACAATTCGAGGTTTTTACCGACCACAAGAGCCTTAAGTATCTTTTCACTCAGAAGAAGTTGAACCTAAGGCAGTGTCGACGGATGGAATACTTGGACGACTACAAGTTTACGCTGCAGTATCACCCTGGCAAGGCCAACATGGTGGCTGACGCTCTGAGCCGAAAGGATAGGACACAAAAGGCCAAAACTGCCATTAAGGAATGGGAAATGGTGGACATTCTCAACAAGTTCAACTTGCGACCAACATCAGAGAATGGAAACGCACGTCTTTATGCACTTGTTGAAGAACCGACACTCCATCGAGAAATCCTCTTAGCCCAAACCTTTGAGCAGGATTGCAAGTTCATTCGGTATCAAATCCGAGAAGGAAAGGCGCTACCAGGATGGACAATCGAGAAGGGCAACAGCCTGAGATTCAAGGGGAAGGTGTTCGTACCCAATATTGGAACCCTTCGAGAAGTTGTACTACGAAAAGCTCACCATTCAAAATTTGCAGTCCACCCTGGTGGCACAAAGATGTATCATGATCTGCAAAGAACGTACTAGTGGAAAGGAATGAAGAAGGACGTAGCCAAATTTGTGTCTACCTGTCTAGTGTGTCAGCAAGTCAAGGCTAAACACCAAAATCCGGGAGGAGATCTTCAACCCTTACCAATCCCGACTTGGAAGTGGGAGCATATCTCCATGGATTTCGTGATTAGACTACCAAGATCCACCAAATCTAACACTGCTATTTGGGTGATTGTGTAACGACTCACCAAATCTGCGCATTTTCTGCCTATTAAGATGACAGAAAATGTGGAACAGCTGAGCCTGCTATACATTCAAGAGATTGTACGCTTACACGGAGTGCCCATCTCGATAGTATCGGATAGAGATCCACGTTTCGTATCACACTTTTGGAAAGGACTGCAGAAGGCATTGGGAACAAACGTAAGGCTTAGCACAGCCTTCCACCCATAGTCAGATGGACAAACGGAGAGGACAATACAAACATCGGAAGACATGCTAAAAGCCTGTGCCTTGGATTTTTCGGGAAGTTGGGAGCAACACTTACCATTGGCAGAGTTTGCTTACAACAACAGCTACCAAGCCAGCATCGAAATGGCACCGCACGAAGCTTTATACGGTCGACCCTGTCGATCTCCAGTTTGCTGGACAAATGCCGGGGAAACAGGATTGATTGGACCCGACATTGTACGAGATACCACCGAAAAGGTCAAAACTATCAGGCAAAGGATCCAGACCGCTCAAAGCCGATAGAAGAGCTATGCAGATAAAAGAACCCGGCCACTAACCTTTGCAGTAGGAGATCATGTGTTCCTGAAGATCAGACCAAATAAAGGGGTTATCAAATTTGGAAAGAAGGGAAAGCTGTCCTCACTCTACATCGAACCTTTCAACATCGTGGAGAAAATCGGGAACGTTGCATATCGTCTAGCACTACCACTACAGCTAGACAGAGTACATAACGTGTTCCACGTTTCAATACTTCGCAAGTATCTCACGTTGCCCACGCATGTCCTCAACTGGGAAGACATCTCCATCGAAGAAGACGCGACATATGAAGATGAACCAATAGAGACTTAAGATCGAAGTGAGAAGATCATCCGAAATAAGACAGTCAAACTGGTACGAGTCCTGTGGAAGCACCATGGATCCAAAGAAACCACATGGGAGAGAGAAAACCATGAGGGCAAATTACCCCCAACTGTTCGAATCCGAACGTACACCTAATTTCGAGGACGAAATTGTTTAAGGGGGATAGTTTGTAACAACTCCAAATTTTTTTTTTTAGTGAATAAAAATCTCGTTTTTGAGAATTCATTATTTATTTCTTAGCCTTGCCATGCATGCAAACCTAGGATGAATAGCCTTGAACCTAATTACTTTTTTCAAAGTTACTTTCCTAGATTCCTTGTAGGTGTTCATGCATGCAAACCTAGGATTAATAGCCTTGAACCTAATTACTTTTTCCAAAGTTACTTTCCTAGATTCTTTGTTGGTGTTCATGCATGCAAACTTAGGATTAATAGCCTTGAACCTAATTATTTTTCCCAAAGTTACTTTCCTAGATTCTTTATATATATATATATGGACACATGGGAAATAGGAAGAGAGAGAGAGAGAGAGAGCGAGAGAGAGAGAGTGAGAGAGAGAGAAAGGTGTGGGTGCATGTGCCTACTTTATCCTAGAAAGCTATGCTTCCTTACATTTTTTTAGTCTTTTAGCCTAATTACCACATGACAATCCATTCCTAGACTATAATTATCTAGGATTTGCCGAAAAAACTTAAGATCCTACTTGCCTTATATAGCCTTAAGTCTAAAATGAAAAAGACAAGTCATGGCATGCTTGGAAGGCTGGATTAGACAAGACCATGGAACAAATCCATGAGAGGAATAGAGAGAGAAAGGGCTGGCATTGTAGAGAGAGAGGGAACCAATGTTTTGCTATAAATAGGACCCCTCACTTACCATTCAACTCACACTTTCCAACCATTCAACTTGTCTCTCTAGAAATCCTTGCATTGTTCTTTGTTCTTGGTGTTCTTGAGTTCTATAAGAAATTCATCCTAGACCGCCACCAAACCACCACTCGACCATCCTCTCGATCCAAAAAGTTTAGTAGTTTAGCCAAGAACTAGTTTCAAGAGAAACCTTTCTCTTTCAAAACTACCGGAAGCTCACCGTAGGAAATTACTCCGTCCGATAGCCATCTCACTTTCCCGTAGCCGCCCTACCGCCAAGAAGAACAGTAGGTTTTCCACACCTACTTTCCCTAAGTATACGTAGTTTATCCTTGCACTCTAAGAATGATTAGACTATATGATTTGTCGTTTGTATGTTGAAATGCATGAGAATTTGAAAAAAAAAGTTTTACTAGAGATTTGAAAAGGTAGGGGAGTATGTTGAATATTCCGACTTTATTTTCCGAAAAAACATATGTTATTTTGAACTTCCCTAAAAGGAAGGAAGAATGGATTTTCGAAATATAAACTTGATTGAAAGTAATCGTATTTTAATCTTAAGGATGGTTATAAGAATACATATGTGATTACTTATATTACGTGTGGTTGTATGATAAAACATAAGTGGTCTCCACTCCAAAGACGTTCGTACATGTGACGTTATGCTTTAAGTTGAGATTTGAGCATGATAGATAATATAGAGTTGGATGATCTTACTAGTTTAGTTTCAATGAATAATTTATGTGTATGTACATGAAAAGTCCTACCGCGGAATCTATGCATGCTACGTGACACAAAAACATAGAAAGTAGAAACATGACACCTAGGGTGTGTTATAGGCAAGATAAGTTTTGAAACCACAATGGGGCCGGACTTGGCAGCGCATTGTGTGGTGTGTGTGTGTGTGTATGAAAACGTTTTCAAAAAACCCAATAAGAACCCGAACCGGCGGAATCATTGTGGGGTTACTCAGAAACCCGGACCAGCGGAACCGAGGGATGAATTGTGGTTTGGTTATCCACGGAGAGGAGCCAACACAATTGTTTCAATGATTTTCGAAAACCCAAATGGGAACCCGGACCGACGGAACTGAGGTTTGAATTGTGGATTGGTTATCTGTGGAGAGGAGCCAATGCCAAATTCAATGTTTTGTGTGCCAATGGGAACCCGGTGCGGCAGAACCATTGTGAGGATACTCGGGCGACCGGAATGGTGGAACCAAGGTTGGATGTGTTCAAAACGATTTTTTTGAAATGTTGATAAAAATGATGACACGGTCTACGATGAGTCGCATAGGAGGAACTCAGAAAATCATGGACACCAACGTTAGTTGAGTAATGAATGTGGATGTGTCATTGTTAACTGTTTTGTTAGATATGCAAGTACTATATGAAAATCGTTAATTTTATGATCTAATGTTTGTAAGTTTAAGGGATAGTGGGTATGATTTATTCTATTGAGCTCCTATAGCTCATGGTGTTATCTTTGATGACCTTGACATATTATATTGGTGGAGACGCTGATATAATATGTCAGAATTTGTAGATGAACAATGAGAATTTTACACTTTAAAGGCTTACAAAGCCGAGGAACTGACTCAGATGGAGGAGTAGGTGGAGCAGTAGATAGGAACCCTAGTTTCCCCTCCTTTTGTTGAAAAAAAACACTCTTGTGAGAGTTATGATGTAATAATGAGCCAGACTCTATTTTAATTTTCAATAAAATTGTCTATTTAACGTATCCAAAAATTAGGGGCGTTACAAATATTGTTATAGCTAGAGATTTAAAAAAAAAAAAACTATAATTGAAAGCTTGTTCCCAAAAAACAACCGTAATTATTTTTTTGATCGATGATAACCCTAATTTAGAGATGGCAATTCAACGCATCTCGCCCGAATCGGGACGAGATGGGTTTTTGTTAAAATTTTTCGGGTATCGGGTCGGGGGAAAAATTGAAGAAATTCGATCAGGTCAGGTAGGCATTACCCCATCCTGAAACCCGCCCCAAAATTGTTTTTTTGCATAATTTATTTTTATTCTTGTATTTTTACCCTTGCAAATTAAATACCACATGAAATCCATTTTTTCGATTTTAAAAAAATGGGAAGATTGAATTGAGCATCTACACATATCAAATTGAGGTAAGCCCACTCGATTTTTTTTAAATTATTGAACGACTTAGATCATCCGTGCGGGACCCAGAGTGGGGACCACATAGCGTGCGGTGGCCGGCCATCGTATTTTGGTGTGGTAGCTGTAGCATGACTGTAATCCAACCCAAGTTAATTTTTATGTTTAAAATTTCAAAAAAAAAAAAAAAAAACTTAACTAAAAAACTTAACCATGACCCCCTAAAACATTAAGCGGCATCACACACACTCTCTTTCTTTCAATTCTAAACTCGAATTTCCCTTTATATGTAGTTATTTATCTCATTAGTGATTGACTTGTATTGTTCTTGGGTTTCTTCCTCCTCTTTGTAGATGGACTACAAACACTTGGCTCGGTCATTCCCATTCCCCACTAGCTCTATGTAGCGGCATAGGTAGCTTCAATTTTCTTTTCTTTCCTTCTGGGTATGCCCCTTGTGGGCTATTCTTTTTCTATTTCAACTTGATTTACCAAAAAAAAACCCCACATATTCCCCTTCCCTATCCCATTTAATTTATTTACTATTCATGCTCACTTGTTAACTGTCTAAAGGCTTAATAACAAGTTGTTTGTGGGGCTGAATAAGTCAAAGATTAATTCTATTTTGAACGAGCATGGGCCAGCCACACGGTTGGGCAGAGAGAGGTGCCTAACATCTTCCCCTTAATGTATAGGCTTCTGATTCTACAATCCCTACTTGTTTTCTTACTCGTTACCATATGGCAATGCTCCTAGCCATGGGAATATTCACGATTTCGATTTGCAATAACAAAACATGTAGCTCTGTTCACTGTGTAGTGATGCTCTTTCGGGGTGGTATCCATATCATCCGTTCTCTTCTTCTTCTTTTTTTGTCATTATTCATGTGAATTTTTTTTGTTACCCTTTCATAAGTTTGTTTTTTCACAGAAATTGATTTTGGCACTCTAATTTTAGCCACTAACACTTCATTTTGTGTCTTGATCGTGTGAGAATATAAAACTAAAAGTGAGTGCCATTGGTTAAAAGTGAAGTGCCAAAATCACATCCCTTTCACAAATGAAGGTGCAATATAGGAAAATCGCACCAAGTAAAAACAAAAACAAAAGAGAAGTGTCCATGATAAAATGGAGTGTTAAAATCAATTCCCTTCCAATAATTCATGAATTTTCTATTATTCTTTTTTGAGTCAACCGAAAATTCACGAATTTTCTCTTCCTCTTAAGCGCAATCATAACCAGATAGATTCTGTTATGGTATACCATTGGAGTACCTGTTATCAAAAGCATAAACTATCAATCATTAAATTCACACATCTTGACATTTATGAGAGAGAATGAGCGCGCACAATCGACACAAGCATTGATCCGACGGGTTTTTGGTTGATTTGTCCTCTTTCTTTAAACGAATTGGAGGAATATCCACATCTTGAAACGTTTTGTAAAACTAGTCCATTGCGCATTACGAAAAAACACATACTGAAAATGTATCTTGGGAAAGACATCGCGCATCTTCAAGATGCGTTTTGAAAAGGGGAGAAAAAAAAAAGAAGAGAACGTGCATCTTCAAGATGCGCTATATCCTCCCTCTGCAATAATACTGAATTTGTTGTCTCTCTCCCTCTCTAAACTCAATGACTATAGCATCTAAGCACAGTGTTTCTCTCCTCCTCCTCCTTGTTCCCCTAACAATCTTCTTCCTAGGTACTACCCACATCCTTAATTTCCTTTCTCTTTTACTAATGTTGCCTTGCACATGTAGGAAAATTGAAAAGCCAGAAAAATGGATGTTATGAGAATCCCCTGCTTTTAATCATGGCTTTTTTTTTTCATAACATCCATTTGTCTGGCTTTTCAATTTTCCTACATGTGCAAGGCAACATTAGTAAAAGAGAAAGGAAATTAAGGATGTGGGTAGTACCTAGGAAGAAGATTGTTATGGGAACAAGGAGGAGGAGAGAAACACTTTGCTTAGATGCTATAGTCATTGAGTTCAGAGAGAGAGAGACAACATATTTAGTTGCAGAGGGAGGATATAGCGCATCCTGAAGATGCGCGTTCTCTTTTTTTTTTTCCCGTTTTCAAAACGCATCTTGAAGATGCACGATGTCTTTCCCAAGATACATTTTCAGTATGTGTTTTTTCGTAATGCGCAATGGACTAGTTTTACAAAACATTTCAAGATGTGGATATTCCTCCAATTCGTTTAAAGAAGGGAGAATTTTGCTTAAGTCCACTATAGCAGTTTTCAAATCCATCTAGTCCACTTTTAAATTTCATAACCCACTAAGTCCACTAATAATTTTAATGACAAAAATACCCCACCTAAGAAACAAGGGTATTGTTTGGCTAACACGAAAATGCATTTTCCCATTTTTTTTAGTCTTGTTCGCCGCCGCTGCCACAGCCGCCGCCACCGCTGCTACCATCACGCCACATATAACGTTATATGTGTAACAAAAAACCTATTTTTTTATTTTTCTTTATTTTTTTTATTGAACCCGCTACACTTAACATTTAACGTTATATATGTGACAAATTTCTCTTTTTGTTTTTTCCTATTTTTCCTGTATTGATTTTTTAACGTTATATGAGTGAAAAAAATTTCCTAACATACAACATTATATGTGACAAAATTTTTCTAACATGCAATATTTCTTTTTGATTTTTCTTATTTTTAGTCTTTAACATTATATGTTGGTTCATACAAAACACATAATATTATATGTGAGTTTGTGAATATCTAAATATCGCAAAAAAAAAAAAAAAAACATACGACACTATATTTGAGCTTCTGCAGCTCTGAATCTCACAAAAAAATAGAACAGAACAAATAATATTATATGCGAGCTTCTGTAGTTCTAAGTGTCACAAAAAAACAGAATATATAACATTATATCTGAGCTCCTGTAGCTCTAAGTCTCACAAAACATGACATAAAATTACATATTCTCAAAACAATATTATATCTTTCCAACAATATTATATATCTCAAAAAATAACATTATATGTTCCCATATCATGCCACCATTATCCTTGTTTCCAGTTGCACCTTGAATCCCAAGTTGAATGTTGATAAGGCCACAAGGGATTGAGTTTCATTTTTTCACCGTTTCTTCATCAAAACATTCATCGGATCCTTCAAAATTTTGATTTTCTGCCTCCGAATAGCATTCTCATAACCTCTATATCTACATATATACATATTCAAAACAACATAAACAACATTAATATATCTAAAAAATGAGATATAATATTATATATCTAACTCTAGAAAAAACACATATTACACATGACAGAAGTTCACATATAACGTTATATACTCCGTTCATCACTTATTGAATTGGTCCGCACAGCGGCCTCTTCGACTTACTTCTGATAAAATATGAATATATCCATATGTGCTTTTGAGAGAGCACTGCGCAGACCAATTCAATAAGAAAACATATTGTAGGGGGATGAAAACAATTAGTGTTCTGAACAACACCAATTTG
>BPLS01000142.1:371574-443609 GCA_019656275.1 Rhododendron kiyosumense | reverse complement strand
CACGTGTTCGGCGACTAATTTTACCTGTTCGGGAATACCTCCCTACACATATAACATAATTAGTTCCTTTGTTTTGGAGTTTTACAGGTCAAAATTATGTACCACATGCAAATTGGCACATATAACATATATGTCTCAGTAGAGAAGATTATCTATAACTAAACCATATCGCTAACCGAGCTTCAAATAACATATTTTCACGTATAAGTCGGAGAGGCCGCTACGTGGACCAATTCAACAAGTGATCGACAACAGAGCATATACCGTTAAATATGACGGAAGCTCATATATAACATTACACTGTACAAAATGTCATATATAACGTTATATGTTCTCTTTATTAAATAACATAGAATATTTCTAATCTAGAATGTTATATATAACAATATAATATTATATATTATTATTTCTCTCTAATTGAGAATGTTTTTAAAAAATCATATTAAATAACAACAAAAACACACATTTATTCAAAAAATACAACCTGTTTCAACCTTATATGTCTAGCCCTATAAAAAACACACATATAACCTTATATATTTATTCAAAAAACTTCAAATATTTCAGAAGCAGGTTCGAGAGGCCGTTGCGCAGACCAAATTAATAAGTGATTGATGAAAAACACAAATATAATCTTATATATTTATTATTCAAAAAACTTCAGATCTCTAACCCTAGGAAAAGCACACATATAACCTTATGTATTTATTCAAAAACTTTCAAATCTGATGATAACCGGACATAGGACAAACAAATTAAAGACTGGATCAACCTGCTTATAATATTATATTTTTTATTTTTACTACTCCAAATTTCTCTCCAGTAAAATAAATAAAAGACCGGATCAACCTTCTTAATATGATAGACAAACCAACTTTAAAGCACGTTTATGAAAAAGCGGAATAACATTATATAATTGGCTGAAACTACAAATTCCACACACATAACAAGTCGAAAATCCAAATTCGTTTAAGATTAGTGCAAGAAATAGACTATAACCTTAAATATCAAAAAGATCAAGGTACAAACAACAAGTACTACTATGAGGAACATGTATTATATGTATAAGATGAGATTACCGATTCCAAAATTTGGGTAAATGACTCTTCTCCATGACTTCGTGTATGTTCTCCCTTCGCTACCCGGTGAATCGATTCACGGTGATTTACGGGCCGATCCATCTCTGGCCATGGCAGCGCCGTCCATTGAGGGCCATGTCGACAGCGTCCATCAAGGGTGGGGCACGTGTCGGGATCACGGTAGGTGGGTGGCGCCATGGTGGCCATGGTGGTGGACTGGCTGGCTTGGTTTTCTGAGAAGCGTTGTTTGCTGATTGCCCATGGTGGTGGACCGGCTGGCTTGGTTTTCTGAGAAGCGTTGTTTGCTGATTGCGACGTGGCATTGTTTTCATAGACCATTATCCTTTTCATCAACACCCAGATGGAAGACAAATTCGAAATCCTCCATCTTCAATTAATCAACTACTCCATAAAACATATAAAAAAAATCTGAGATAAAGAAACAAAACTATCTTACATATAAGTAAACAAGAAAAAAAAAATGGAGGAATGTAAAAATGTTTCAAATCTTTTACCTGTGATGTCGATTTCTGGTTTTTGGGTTTGTGAACTCGGGTCAGTGGTTTCTCTCTCCTCTTCATCATCATCTTGTTCATGATCATCATCGTGTTCTTGTTCTTCGACCTCGGCTTTGGACTTTTCTTCAGCGGCAGAGAGAGAGAGGGGGGATGTGCTCCAGATTTGTTTTTTGTTTCGGGTTTCTCTATAGACAGCTTATATAGGAGGAACATTTTTGTCTTGATTTTTTTTCTTTTAAAAGAAGTGGACTTAGGGCTTACTAAACTGTATTAGTGGATTAGAGGGGTTACAAAAATTAGGAGTGGACTAACTGGGTTATAAGTTCTCTACAGTGGATCCTAGACCAATTTTTTATTGATTTTTCTATCTTTTTTGAGCTTTTCATCTACCCAACTCACAGCTGCATCGAAATTCTGACAATATGATTCGATGATCGAACATTTTTCCCTGTTGGTTAATCACATTTGGTTAGTTTGAACGTGTCGCCGACCGCCTTGTCATTGTTGCTCTTGCTGCTGCCGCGGAGGTGGAGGTCGGCGAACTCCTCGAGGTCGATCGCGCCGTCACCGTCCTTATCGATCTCCGTCACGATGTCGGTCTGGTTAGCCGAGGATGTGCCGGCATCGACGCTAAGGGCCTTGAAGATGGAATGGAGCTCTGAGACGAAGATCTTGCTGTCGCTGTTGCCTGTTGGTGTCGAACTTGTTGAACACCTTCTGGACTTCGTCCATGTCGCCCAGCGAGGTGAGCGAACGCTGTTGGATAGCATTGCCGAGGATATAACGCATCTTGAAGATGTGCAATGTCTTTCCCAAGACGTATTTTCAATATGTGTTATTTGCTTGCATGGATTTTGTTACGACACAAGTTTCGTAATATCATTACGTCTTTTCGTAACGTGCAATGGACTATTTTTACTGAGCGTTTCAAGAAGCAGATATTTCTCCAATCCGTTTAAAGAAAAAGGACAAATTGGCCAAAAACTCTTGATCCGACGCCCGCCCGCTCACTTCTCGCGAATCTCACCTGACTACACAAAACAAATCCCCTGCTGAAGTGAACTCCCCCTCACTTCTCTCTCCTTTCCACTCTCTTTCTCCACTTCCAGATCTCCCTCTCTCTAGAATGCCTCACGGCGATGGTAACTCGAACTCGAACACAACCCCGAACCCTAACCTCAATCCCACCAAACCCGGACGACCTCTCCTCAAGAAATCCAAAACAATCGCCGACGACACGCCGGCCCCACACTTCCCTGGCCCACTCTTCCCCGCCGTCCTCGGCGTCGTCTCCACCTCTCCACCACCACCCTCTCTCCGCTCATTTGATTCCGAAACTTACTCCGTAAACGGCCATCCCTTCAGCTCCTTCCCCACTCCCGCCGCCGATCGGGATTGGATGTACCCCTCGTTTCTGGGCCCACACGCCGCTCGTAATCGAGGAGTCGTCACTGTGAACAAGTCGTCCAAATCGCACAAGCACGAGGCGTTTCGCAGCGCTTCGATGCCGGCGATCTCCAACGGTGGGGGAGGTGAGAGGAGGACGGATTCAGTGCGAAGGAGTTTTCCCGCGAGGGAGTCTAAGGAAGAAAAAATGAAGCAACTTGCGGTTCAAGGTTTGGTTCCTTCTACGGCATCATGTTCGTCTTCTTCCTCGCCTAGTTCAGCTGTTGCTGCTTCAAAACCTAGCAGATTTCGCAATTATGGGATGGTGTATTTGGTTAGTCTTTCTCAGTACTTTCATTTGGGTTTCTGGAAACCAATCATGATATTTTGGGGTTTGGTGATATAAAATGTTGTGAAAAGGATTGGGACACACTGGACCTGCATTTGGAGATTCGGACACAGATGTGTTCAGAGCCATGGATGGGTGTGAGTTTCATATCCATCTTGATGATATCTGTGTTTGGGTCCGGATTTGTATTTGTAGCATTGCTAAAATGTTGTGCTTTATATGCTATGTCTGGATGTTTAGAATAAAGAGAAGGCTTGGCAATTGTACTTTTTTTACCAGGAATCCCAATCCTAGTAATGAATTTCACGTGGCAATACTTTTCAAACGTTGGGTTTGGTTAGGAATTATTCATGGGCCCAACTGCTTTTCTAAGATTACATGAGGTGCCGCTTTTGACAACTTATATTCCACACCAAGAATGTACGACTACTTTTGGTCAATAAAAATGATAAGCTTCACTTTTTAGGTGCAGTGAGAAAACTTCTCTTTGTCCATGGAGGTGCAATTTTTTTTTACGGTCCTTGATGTCATTTCCACGAAAAGATGATTGGTCCGTAAATTTCATTTTATAAGGAAATCTTGACGGTTTCTATTAATAAATGTAAGATTCGGTCCAAACATGGGTATCAGGTATCACATTCTCATTCCAAGTCTATGTGATTGACAAACAAACATTGAGGGGGTTAAGGGGTGGGTTAAAGTTTCTTCATGTTATGTTTCTGATGGTTGTTATTCCTCTCTGCAGCTAACATTTACCTGTATAGTAGCTGTGTCATATGCTATTTGTTTGCAAAGCAAAGTCACAAAACTTCAGGTACTTATATCCAATCTTTCTAGATATCTAAGCTCACATAGTACTTAAGTCGGTTGCTGAGTGATTGTTGGGAACCTATCAACATTTCAACAGATATTAAATCATTGAATGTTGAATTTATCAGTAACTGCAACCGAGAAAGTTTTGAACATCCAATCTTGGTGAAAATTTTAGCTTTGACATTTGATCTTGTTGAGTTTTGGGAAACCGAAGGTAAGAGGCACACAAAAACCGAAGTTGTTGGCCCCTTCTTTCATTTCTCAGCAACCAACTCAAGGATTATGCTTTCTTGACTTGATTTAATTATGGAGAATGTCTTTAACAGACAGGTGGTTTTATTTTAATCTTTTTATAATCGAAGTGAGAATTGCTTGCAGGAAGAGAATTTTAACCTCCGTCGATGGTTTAACAACAAAGATGTTCAGAAGGATGGCATTCAAGTTTTGGAATCACAAAGCAAGAGTCCATTATTTTCTTCTCGGATCACAAACAGTAGAACTATAGCTCTGTATAGTGTTTTGTTTTTTCTCATCATGCCATTTGCTTCATACAAATATCTTGGTTATGTTCCACGGATAAAGAAACTGTCAACTAGAAAAAAGGATAATAAGGAGGAGGTTCCTTTGAAGAAAAGAGTTGCATACACAGTGGACGTGTGTTTTTCTGTTTATCCTTATGCAAAGCTGCTTGCGCTTCTCTTTGCGACTATATTACTTATAGGATTTGGTGGCTTGGCACTCTATGCTGTGAGCGACAGTAGCTTTGCTGAAGCTCTTTGGCAGTCATGGACTTTTGTGGCTGACTCAGGAAATCATGCTGACATTGTTGGCACAAGGCCAAGGATTGTATCAGTCTCTATTACTTCAGGAGGCATGCTTATATTTGCCATGATGCTAGGGCTTGTTTCAGATGCTATCACAGAAAGAGTGGATTCATTGCGGAAAGGGAAGAGTGAAGTCATTGAGAGTAACCACATACTGATTCTTGGATGGAGTGACAAATTGGTAACTTTCTAGGTTATTTTTGAACTTGATGCACTTCTAATTTTTGTTCTTATTCTTTGAGCTATGAAAGCCTTGATTTATCTTTTGGCTGTTGAGATGACTTGATACTGCCTTGGCTTCTGGATATCGTGAAGACACATGGTATTTGTAATATGTCTTTTGGGATGGTTTAAGAAATCTTGTTACCTAAATGAACAATATTGGCCTGTTTGGTTCAGGACAATTCCTGTAAACTATTGCCTCAAATCCAGAATATGAGTAAAAGGTCCTTCAACCGACTCCACTCTTTCGACTGAAAAGCTTAAACCAAATTGAGTGTTGCTCGAATTTTTACTCAAATCAGGGGAGACTCAAATTTTAGAAGGCTATTTTCTCCCTCTCAAATTGACAACTATGGCATTAATGAAGTATTTACTTAAATGTATGCTTAGCTTTGGATTAGCCTAATGGAGTGTTTCATATCAATGAAGCTTTTACTCATTTTTCAACTCAAATTTGAGTAAAAGTATGGGTGAAGGCTGGAGATGCTCTAAGTATAATCATGGAAAAAATTTGGGCTAGATTATGTTACAATAGGCAGCGAAGAAGGTGATGTAGAATAGGAAGCAAAGACGATGATAACGAGGACAGTGATGTGAGAAATCTTCTAGTGGTTAGAGAGGCAGGGACTTATTTGATTTAGTAATAAATTTGGTGTTTTTCCTCTCGTAGTTCTGCCATACTTAAGATTGAGTGGTAATAGCACACATCATCAAGGATGTATTTTTTTTGGTTGACAGACTTGTAAAAACCACTTGAATTGTGGTGCTCCGTAGAACAGGTGCATTTGAGTAACTGAATCATCTCTCGAACCAAATTTGAACAGTGATGAATACAATTTTAACATGTATTCATATAGATGAATGCAACATTTGTCTTCACCTTTATGGTAATTTTTCCATACACGGAGTTAGTATTTTTGGTTACATTAGTTGCTGGAGTTTTCTATATCACTTTGCAAGTAAAAAGTGGACTGTTGACCTGCATTTGAGATGACTTCTTTGCAACTGTGCGTTATTTTGTGTTGTAAGGAAGAGTTTGCTGTTTGAACATTGAGGTTTAAATGTCGGACAGTACGCATCCCCTTAGAGAAGTAATTGCCAATGTTTGATCACAGGGTTCACTATTGAAGCAGCTAGCGATAGCAAATAAAAGTATTGGCGGTGGTGTTGTTGTCGTACTTGCAGAACGAGACAAAGAGGAAATGGAGATAGATATAGCAAAACTGGAGTTTAACTTCATGGGAACCTCTGTTATATGCAGAAGTGGCAGTCCTCTTATACTTGCTGATTTAAAGAAGGTCTCTCTCTCTCTCTCTCTCGTCCATGTGGGTGTTTGTTTCAGGGTAAGGGTGGTTTGGAAGGGTTTTGGAGTGTAAAGGTCAGGTGTCTGGATTTTGTGCGTTTAAGGCTGCGTTCTTTTAAACTTATAAGTTTGGAACTTATTTCAGTATTTTTTATTTTTCGTAACTATTTGTTTAGCTTTTCGATGTAATTTTAGGGGTTAGTCGTTCGTCTTGACGAGACGAATCGGAAAAGTATAAAAATATGGACCAATGTTGAAAAAATTCAAATAAGACTGCACTTAAGCTCCAAAAGATAGCTGTTCAATACTTTTTTCATCTTTAGTGAATTTTTTTTTTGCTTTTGGTCATAATTTTGTACTTTTTAGACTCCTCTCATCAAGATGAATAGTTAATCCCAAAAAAATGATGTGAATGTAACAAAAATTCAGAAAAGACGAACAAAACACACAAAACGAAGAAACAAGTTAAGTTTAGAAGAATGTAGCCTAAGTACATAGTGTATTTTATGCTCTCATGCTACTCCTGGTTCGCTATTTGAGTCTTAATGATCATTTGTATTGATTCTCCTTGTTGAATGCCAGGTTTCCGTCTCAAAGGCTCGGGCTATCATTGTATTAGCATCCGATGAAAATGCAGATCAGGTTTTCCTGTTTCCATTTGCTTAAATTTCCTTTGTCCAATGCTATACAATTGTGTTAAACAAAATACTAACAGATATTGCATTTTGTCGTTAGAGTGATGCTCGTGCTCTAAGGGTTGTGCTTAGCCTAACAGGAGTAAAAGAGGGCTTGAGGGGTCATGTTGTTGTTGAAATGAGTGATCTTGACAATGAGCCCCTGGTGAAGCTTGTTGGAGGAGAACTAATTGAAACAGTTGTTGCACATGATGTGATTGGGCGTTTGATGATACAATGTGCTCTGCAGCCTGGTCTTGCACAGGTTTGATGAATGCCTTTTAGTTATATGTATATATACCAAAGTCGTGATTTCCACAATGGCTATATTGTAACTTCTTAATGGAGTCTACTGACTTTCTTCACCCTTTCAATAAGTCCGCGTGACTCATAAGACCTTATGGACGCCACTTTCACCACTGTGGGAATCTTGGTTTCTATGCTATGTTTGTTACACTTCAATTTATATTCTTAAATGATGAGAAAAGTTTGATGTTGTAAGTATAACTATGAGAAATTTAAGGAGGTCCAGCAGTGACAATACCACTCTTTTGATTGGTTAATTTGTTCATTCTTATCCACCAACTCGAAAGGCTTCTCTTGGTATGGCCTTGGGATGGCTTCAATTCACAAGCTTGCCTAGTTGTCAAAAACTGTTTGACACATGAGATATTTTTTGTTGTGCATTTCTTGATGAGGAGCTGTCTGATCCAAGTTAGTGTAATTGCTTGGAGCATTAGAAAAGGCTTTAAGCTGACAAGGATGAGAATTTGGTTCGCAGACTTTATGTTTGTAAAAGATTAATGCTGTCATGATTGCATATGCGGGGGTAAATACTGAATTAAGAGGGTAACAACTCTCTGTTGTCATTAGTCACAATTGAATGGTTCATATATGGTGGCGTATGTTAATTTACCAGTAGTCTCGAAAGCTTAAGCTATTAGGAAATGGGCCTAATTCAACATTCCCCCCTCACGTGCAACCTGTCTTGCATTTGGAGATGCAAATTCTTATAGACAGAGCGAAACATAATATGAAAGGGAGAAATGGAATGCAAACGGGGAATAAATGCAAACAGAGAGATTTGAACCAAGACTTCTCTCAACCTGAGCTGTGATACAATGTTAAATCACCGTAGTCCCAAAAGCTTAAGCTGTTAGGAAATGATCCTAACAATGCATATCAAGCTATTCAACAATGTAAAGCAATTTTAATTTTACCAAGTTGTCAGATGCAAGTTAGGGGCATTTGTTTGGTGACTTTAGGGTTGTAGAAGAGAAGGCCATCCATCACATTCACAACAAATGGTGAGAGAAGCAATTTTAATATTACTAATGATGGTGATTAACTCTATTTCCTTGACTGCTGCATTTGTAGTGATAAGTTCTTACCATCTAAAGGTCTGCTAAACACAGTGAAGCCATTCATTTTCGCTGAAGCAATGTTATGGGAGGGGAATGGGATTGAATGTGAATGGTTTATTAACAGTGATGGAAATATGGAATAGTGTCGAATGTGCTGCAGTAACCTTATTGTTTATAGAAGTTTTATCTTTGCAGAATTGAACATGTTAAAACAGTGAACTCACTACTACAAGGTCCTCCTGTTTTCAGCCCTCTTCAACAAGGGAAGCTGACAGATGAAGTCTGAAGATTCTTTGGGGACAGTTGATTCATTATTTGAGTGATGGTGTCTTTCTGTAATTGAGTTCCTCTGAGACTATAGATTTGTTTTAGATAGTTTTAGCACAAGCACTCTGAAAACTGTTAGATTTCTTGGAGGGTTCCAACCTAAAACCAATTGGCAATAGGTGGAGTAGCCTCTAGAATTTATTAACCAAGCTTGGGTGGCTTAGATGAGCGATGTGGGACAAGTCTAACACTCCCTCTCACGTGCAGCCCGGATGCACATGGAGGTGACTTACCAGCAGCTGACTGACTGTCTCCGGCAACAGAGATGACAGAGACTTTCCCACGAGAGATGAGGCCACCCAAGACCTAGCTCTGATACCATGTTAGATTTATTGGAGGGTTCCAACTTAAAACCAATTGGCAATAGGTGGAGTAGCCTCTAGAATTTATTAACCAAGATTGGGTGACTTAGATGAACGATGTGGGACAAGTCTAACATGGTATCAGATGGAGGCCGCATACAAACCTCTTCAGAGAGATTGCCATTAAGAAAAGCATTCTTTACATCCAATTGAGAAAGAGGCCATTGATGCACTGCAGCCACTGAGATCAAGGTGCGAACAGTGGTCATTTTGGCAACAGGGGCAAAAGTTTCCTCGTAATCAATCCCATACTCCTGAGAAAATCCCTTAGCAACTAGGCGGGCTTTATACCGTTCTAAAGAACCATCAGAATGAGTCTTAACCTTGTAGACCCATTTGCAACCGAACATAGTTGTAGTTTCTTTTGTAATTGTTTGCTGAGTGATTGAAATCCTTCTTATTGATGTAAACTATTGTTAGTTCTTCAGAAGTGAGTTGTCTGTCTGGTTTATCTTTATTTTTGTTATTTTTGGCAGATATGGGAGGACATTTTGGGGTTTGAAAATGCGGAGTTTTACATTAAAAGGTGGCCTCAAATGGATGGACTTTGTTTTAAAGACATACTCATTTCGTTCCCTGATGCAATCCCTTGTGGAGTTAAGGTTGCCGCAGATGGTGGGAAGATAATACTAAACCCAGCTGATAGTTATGTTCTAAAGGAAGGTGATGAAATCCTTGTCATAGCCGAGGATGATGATACTTATGCACCTGGTCCCACACCAGAGGTTAGCTTTCTTCTCTTACTTCATGTAGATGCAGATTGGATTCTATTATATTATTCTGATGACCTTGCAGCTGGGGTATACGTGCTGTTTTTAGTTGATTGACACCCTATGCTTGCATCTATAAACTTTATGTATTCACTTTGCCTTGACACAGATTCCTTTAATTTAACATTACCTATTCAACAAGAAGATTGTCTTACATTTGATGGTTTCATTGATTCATGAATTGTACATTTTATGATGAGTTTGCTTTATTATTACTTCTAACTGAAAGGAGGTCATTCAGTCAGAAGTATTGTTGTTTTGTAGCAAGCATGATATCATCCTTTAATATACTCATACTTCAGTAATTATCGAAAATAAAGGGAAGTTGTTTTCATTGTTCTCCTAGAACAAGTGAACATTGTCGATTTTAAGTAAAGCCGCTAACCCAGTAGTGATATAATGCAATTTATTGTTGAGCAAGGGAGATTGGAGACCAACACCTATACTTGCTATGTTGGTGCGCCATTTTCAAGGGACTGTTTTAAATCGGAGTATGTTAGTTAGGGAGGATGAAAAGACAAAAGTTGAAACCAACCTATGTTACATGAATCCTCAAATTCGTCAAAGTAGCTGTGTCGACAGTACATGGCATGGGTGCAGGTGCGGGATATGGATTGGGGGTGGCTGTGGCTGTTTTAGAGCGGGCTCAGAAATTTGAATTTCTGAGTTCTTTTGCCGAAATTTATGAAGGAGAAGAAGCTATGCTAATCAGCGAACCACCAGCCTCGTTGAGAAGAGGAGATGCTGAGAGGAGTGCGAGACGCAGATACACCAACCGCCGCTGTCATTTCTGTATTTTCTTCTATTCTATTTACAGCTGTGGTATACGGGTTTCTCTACTGCATAGTTATAAATAAGGCCACATCATTGGCCATACACTGTTACGCACAATCGCTTCCCTTTGTCTCTAACAGGTGGGCTTCACTATTGGGCTTTTGTGCTCCATATTTTAATAAATAGTTTGTGTCCTGATATTTGTCTTTGGTCCATATATTTGGCATGAAATAGATTATCAGGCCATCTTTTTTCACTCATTGATATGTATAATATATGTTACAAAGTCATTACTTAGCCATATCCCCAAGTCGGTATCCAAATCTGGATCCGTATCTATGTATCCTCCACTTTAAGATTTTTATTGTCCGACCCCTAGATATACACCCCACCTGATACTCACACCAGAGCCTGGGTAACATCTACTCCAATGATCTACATCGGAAGTTGTTTTCATGACACTGCATTTGCTGTTATCACTTTCTGTTGTAGCATTGATGTTTTCTCCAATCAAACCAAATATCTTGTAGGAATGATGCTTTGATTACACTGCACTGAATATCTAAACAGCAGTTTCATAGACCATCTAAGCTGCACATTATTGCAGGTTTGCAAAGGTGTTTTTCCTAGGATACATGATCCTCCAAAATATCCAGAGAAGATACTTTTCTGTGGCTGGCGACGTGACATTGATGATATGATTATGGTAATTCGCTCAAATACGATCTATTTCTTTGGGCCAGAATTAAATCACTCTTGGAATGCATGGTCCATATATCTATAAACAGAAGACTCAAAGACCAGGGGCGGCTTCACCATATCCAAAGGGGTTCAAGCGAAGCCCCTTGGTTCAAAAAATGAACTAAAATTTGTTTTTTTTTGTAACATATAGTTTAATTATTTTCTTTAATATTGTTGGTACTAGATTATTCTTACGTAGCTAAAGTATATGCAAATTGACTTAAATTTGTGATTGAGTAGATATTACAGTAATACAGTGTAACAAAACAAAATTAATTAGGCCAATAATTTTCAATCATAATAAATATGTTAATGTTATGCAGAGCTTTGTATACAAAAACTTTCTTTACGATTTTGTAACAGTTGAACTCCTGAAGCCGCCTCTGACAGAGACACAAATGAGCTACACAATGAGCACATGGCAACTGAAAGATTATTCTTTGGCTCTTCCATTGGATTAGCCGCCATTTAGCCCCTAAACAAATGATTTTAGAGATTCCCTGCTTGTTTTTAGTTCGGATCAACTCTTTGAACTCTTAAAATCTCTTCTGAAATTCGAATTAGCTCTTTCAAGAAAATGATTTGCGCTAACACTAGTTAGTTACATCTCATGCAATTCTACTTTAGAGAATAGTGAAATAGTGCAAAACTAGTTTCAAAAACTTAAGATCCTTGTATGAAAACGTTCGTATCAGAGGAATTCATACTTCAGTTACAAACTTGTGACTGAAGTATGAGCAGAATCAGCAGATGTTGCCTTATGCAATGTATCCAAAAAACGCTGTACATTACGAAAGCAAAATCTCTAACTGGCCTTAAAAAGATGTCTCAGATGCTCTTTTTATTGCAATATTGTTTGATTTGTTTCCATATCGTTGTTAGTATCTATGGGTAACTAAATGGTCTTGAACCATAGGAGTTGACCTCGTACCTTTTATCTTGTTTCCATATTGTAGAAGAATAGGATATTTAAAGCTGGTGGAGGAATAAGTCCTGTTCAAAAGGCTTCTCATGGTTTAAAAAAAGAAAAGAACAGAAACTGTATCAAAGCTTATACTTGAACAAGATCTTCTTTCTTGTCAAAAACAAAAAACAAGATCTTCTTGGCAAAACTACATGAAATAGTGGGATATACAATTGGGATGATATTTTATTTTCGAAGAGCTAAATTAAAAAGATAAGTAAACAACATAATCATGCATGCGTTTTCTTGACAGACGGGAGAACCAACAGCTAATGCAATTCTAATTTTGTTTCTCTATTTTTTTTCATCTCAGGTATTAGAGGCGTTCTTGGCTGAAGGTTCAGAATTGTGGATGTTTAACGAGGTTCCAGAAAAAGAACGGGAAAGGAAGTTGACTGATGGTGGACTTGATATTTCAGGACTAGCAAACATAAAACTTGTTCATCGTGAAGGGAATGCGGTTATTAGACGGCATTTGGAGAGTCTACCATTGGAAACATTTGATTCTGTAAGTTCGGTCTCCCCCTCTCCTACCCTTTGAAAGCAAACTGACATTTCAAGCCAGATGCTTGGAATGGAAGTAATGTGTTTACGTTCCATCAAAAAGTACGAACACCAACAATCGACTGCTATCCTACATCACTGTCAATCACACTTCACTACTATTGTCCTTTGGAAAAAAAAACAGCCCCAATATGAGCTTTTGCTTGGAATGGAAGTAATGTGTTTACGTTCCATCAAAAAGTACGAACACCAACAATCCCCTGCTATCCTACCCCACTGTCCATCACACTTCACTGCTATTGTCCTTTGGAAAAGAAAAAAAAAACCCAATATGAGCTTAGTGGTAGACATGGTGGTTTTGAAGGGGAGAGAGAGTTACCTATTCATTTACACCTGTTTGTTACGATAACTTGCACGGAAATACCCCTCCCATATGGCTTCATGCATACTACTAACTAACTAACTAACTTCAAGACGACAGATATTAATTCTTGCAGATGAGTCCGTTGAAGACTCTGTTGTACATTCTGACTCACGGTCACTTGCAACCCTCCTCCTCATTCGAGACATTCAGGTAGTTACTACTGCTACTCTTTGGGCAGGCATTCTATTCCGAATATTATTACTCCATATTCTTTGTAGGGTCATTATTAGTTTGCTTATCTGTCGAAAATAATTGACTATCCATTTCGAATTTTTTTTCTTCTGGGCTGTTTGTATTTAATACATTTTAGAGCTGATTAAAGTTGCTTGTATCAAATTGATTGCAGTCAAAGCGTCTCCCTTACAGAGATACTAAGTCTATTCCTCTTCGGCATTCTGGGTTCTGCCATAGCTCTTGGATCCGTGAAATGCAGCAAGCTTCAGACAAATCCATAATTATAAGTGAGATTCTGGATTCTAGGACTAGAAACCTTGTCTCGGTCTCCAGAATTAGTGATTATGTGCTATCGAATGAGCTGGTCAGTATGGCGCTTGCGATGGTAGCCGAAGACAAACAAATAAATCGTGTACTTGAGGAACTCTTTGCAGAAGAGGTACAGTTTCATACCCCTCCCATATGTTCCATATTTTCCTAAGATTGAGCATAATTCATTCTAGTAACGGGCATCTTACCTTTTCAGGCCTTTCTTCTACCACTTACCCTCTCTTCTTGTTTATCTAAAATAATGACCCACATTACAAACCACAACAAGGATGACATTTTCTTGTTCCATCTAACTTTCCAGAACGGAATTGTTGCAGTTGATTACGAAGTTACAAAAATTTCAATAAGACAATGAGTCAGCAGTATTCAGTATGTGTTGCAAATTAACAATTCACAAGCATGCAAATTACTCACCATGTTCATGTTGGCCATGATGCTTTGCTTTGTTAGGAGGGATAATCAGTGGAGAGGTGGGGGGTATGATTCCAAATGTTCCTCTTTTTTTTTTTTGCTAGGAAGAGGAAAGGAAAAGGACCACAAGGGGTAGTTTCCTTCTGGGGAACCTTTTCCTTTATGAAAGAAAGTGGACAGAAAGGAGGAAAAAATATTAGCTTTTCATATTACCATTCAAACAAGCTTCTTGATATTTCCTTTGAGGGTAGAATACCACGTTAAAAACCCACAATGTAAGAATTCGTTCTTCCTCCTTGCTTAACCAAACAAACCTGGAATTATAGTTTCCTATTTCCTAATCTCTTCTTCCCTTGTAAAAAAACCCAATGCGTTATTTATTTGGGGTGCAGAATACATTTTGATTGGAAATGTCTTGCTATACAAAAGTGTGAGCGTAAAGTAAACTATCAAATGAACGGATCATGCAACCAATAATGAATATATACTTGAATATAGAATCCCAAAATGTACCATAACGGTTCCCATCTGCTATGCAATTATCTGCTGGCAATTGCATAGCAGATGCAGCCTATTCCAACACGAATCATGCTCTCATTCTCTCATCTGTAATCTTTAACAAAGCACTAGTTCACTACCGCTGAATTTGTGTACTTGACTTTTTAGTTCATACTGTTTCACAGGGAAATGAAATGTGCATAAAACCAGCAGAATTCTATTTATATGACCAGGAAGAGCTCTGTTTTTATGATGTTATGATAAGGGGTCGCCAAAGACAGGAAATCGTGATAGGTTATCGACTTCCAAGTGCAGAGTGTGCCATAATTAACCCTGAGAACAAAGCAGAACCTAGAAAATGGTCCCTTGATGATGTTTTTGTTGTCATTTCCCTGGGTGAATGAGAAAGGAATGAAGCAACACAAGTTTTGCCAATATCAGTGACTACTGAGTGTTTTTGCCTGACCTTAGTAATTGGTTCCCTCAGCCACCCCATTCCATCACTAGAATTAGAAGAGATTGCCACTATATTAGAGAGAATGGCAAAAGCTTTCTGTCATTTTATCCGATTCACAATTCTTGGTAGTTGAAAGAATTGCCCGGACAGACATACACACTGTTAATAGTATCCTGATGGTTTTGTTGCTGTACATATAGAGAGATTTATTGACAACAATAGAGTGGGTGCTTCTGGGATTACTAACGCAAAGGTGAACCAAAGCAGTCATGTTGTATAAATCTAAGAAATTTGCTTCTTGTACAACGTGGTTTACCTTTCCTAGATTGGAGCGAAATGTTAGGGGGAGATCTATTTGACTGTAGCTCGGAAAACATTACGTTTGAATTACCATACGTCCAATGATGATTCACAACAATGCACAATGTGTCGATGTGTGGATTTCTGGATCTTGGATCTATGTTAAAGCTGTGTTCGGATGTCTATCTTGGATTGGCTTTTCATTTGTGTGCTTGTTTCCCTCCCAAATTCAGGGTTTCCGGTTTTTTTTCTTTTCCTTCCGTGATTCCCTTCCATTCCAGGGTCCAAATCCAACCTAAAGCTATTGAGAGAATCTATAATGGAGTTGTACTAATGTTCTTATACACTGATGCTAGAGGAATTATGGCTTACGGAATGGAGTTGTAGACGATGCATTCTTGACATGGTAAATTGTGTAATAGGATAACAGCCAAAACCACGTTTTCTAGACATTAGTGTATTGGAGAGAGTGAGCTTAGTTGTGGGGGAAAAGTTTCTTGGTGATTCCTGCTGCTTTTTTTTTTTTGGAGAACCAGAAACATAACCATAACACCTCATCCGCACCATTACAAAGATAGCTCCACGCAAGATTTGAGCATCTCTCTGTACCATCTTGCAATTCACTTATGTTATGCACCAGGCTGCCACGCCTTGTCTCATCTCTTTGACCCATGCCCCGTCCACCACCACCTTAATACAGTAGTTTGACACTCACCCAGTTGGGCACCAAAAGTCACCAAGCCCTTGCGTGTACATTGAAAAGCCTTGCACCCATCTTCAGATACCTTAGATCTCCATGCATGTGCCCTTCTTGAGATACCCTAGATCTCCATGCATAGTCTCCGCTACCAATTAGCTTATGCATCATAGAAAGAGATTTGTCAACATTTGCAAGACACATCAACGAAAGGACTAACATTGTCAAAGAAAGCCCTATTTCGAGCCAGGCCATATTTTCCACACAGGGATTCCCCACACAGTTCTAGTGTCCAGCGCCTCCTTAATCCACCTTAAAAACCACTCCACAAATGATAAAGGAGTTCCAACTTCAAAATCTAAAACCCACCTGTAACACCTCCATAAGCGAAGGGACAGTCCAAAAACAAGTGTTTAACTGATTCTAAAGCCGTTCCACACAGACTACAACAAATATTGGCATTCCCGGGACAAGCATCCTGGTGTGTTAAAACTCCCGTTTAGAGGGTCTCCAATAGCCTCCTCTCTTCCTTATTCTTGCCTGAGAGGAGAGCCAAACCCTCAAAAACTCTCACCCAACAGACTAGCTTAGAGTTCGGTACTTTGATCGGGAGCTACAGTACCACACCACAAGGGGCGAGGCACTATTCACTCAGTTCTCACTCTCTGCCACCAGATCTGCAGGCGTTGGGGCTTTTAGGACTGTTGTCGTCGCCGTCTGGGCTTTCACGATCTACTGTAGTCTGGTGTACTGGATATGGATGGTGGGTATGGTGATTTTTGCTGGTAATTTTTGCTGTGCGTGTATGATTTTTGCTATTGATTTTTCCTGATGATTTTTGGAGAGAGAGAGACAGAGAGGTGGGTATGTCTCTGGTAGTTGCTATGGAGGTGCTCAGGTGCCGGAGACAGTGGTGGCAGTGAAAGGAGATGAAGACGTCGTCTGAGTTTTTTTCTTTTTCCGTTGTCTGGATTTTTTCTTCTTTTCCTTTTCTATTATAAAAAACGTTTTTTTGATTTGCCTTAGCCCAATTGCCTTGGCTGTTGGGCACTTCAATCATTTGGTGGCTAGCTAAACTAGTTTTTGAGGTAATTCGTAGACAATTTGACTAGAATAAGCTTAAGACTATTGCAAATGCTCTTATAGTCCCTTTTTGATTCGTGTCCCAGAGAAAGAAAATAACCTCTTCATTTTCTCCCAATTCTTTCTCCTTAAAATTTGGCTTATTTGTACGGATGGTCCCCAAAATATTTTCGAGATGTGAATTTCATTCCTATTGTACGAAACGCGTCTATTGAATCCCCAGTGTTAACAATCCACGTTTACAAGGTCCTTGGGCCAAACTCCGTTATATGTTGCCGTAAAAAACGAGGGCATTATAGTCAAACCCCCCACAATTCCCCACTTTCCCCTTAATTCATTTCCCCCATCGTCACCCTCATCAACCTGTAAGCCCCCAAACCCACCCTCATTGACCAAAGCAAACGCGCCGCCTCCACCATTGGGTTCTTCCGTTCTTCCAGGTCACCAACCATGGCGCCCCCCTCCACACCATCCGACGCACACTCGCTGCCGTCATGTTCTTCAACGAGCACTGTTCAAAAAAAATGTTCTTCAACAAGCAAACCCAAAACATTAATGGATCTAGAAATTGAGAAAAGAACAAGAACTCAACAAATCCCATGCCCAATTCATCCCCGCAATTCCTCGTATTTTTTCTTCCACTCTCCAACGAAAATCTAAGGAATCAACCTATTACACCTGCTCTGTGTTTGGATTCCAAGGAAAAGAGCAAAGACGAAATTTTGTTGAAGAAAAAAAAATGTTGTGTAGAATGTTACTATCCAAGGAAGACAAAGATGGGAAATGTTCCGGTGTACCTAAACGTATACAATCTCACTACCATTAATGGCTACGCTTATTGTGTGATCTTCTTCTTCTTAGGCTCTGTTTGGAACCTATAGAAAGTAGAAGAAAATAAAGGAAAATAAAAAAATTTCCTTAGGAGTTGTTTGGTTCCTATCTAAGGAAAATGAAAAGAAAATAGAAAGGAAAGCTCTGGTGGAATGTCAATGGAATATAACTTCTCTGCAAAGCTTTGATCTCTCATGCGTGTTTTCTTATTTCTACAATTTCTATTTCAAATGCTTTGAGTTGTGGCTTTTAATCTTCCAGATGTGTTCCATTTGTGTATTTGGAGGATGGAAGCAGCTAACTTTTGAATTTATAATGAAAATGTAGTTAAAAAAATTTCCTTTCCTTTCTTTTTCATTTTCCTCTTGAAGCCAAACAAAAGAAAACCATTTTTCTTACAGTTTCTTTTCATTTTCTTTTTACAATCAAACAAGAGAAAAAAATTCACTTTCTTCCCATTTTTTCTCTTTTTTATTTTCTTCCCGTTTCTTTTCATTTTTTTTTTCCACAAGTTCCAAATAGATTAGGGTTGATTTTTGGGACCACAGGGGAGGTGGAGAGAAGGGGAGAAGTCTTAAATCGCCATTGATAGCAGAGAGAAAGGAAAAGTGAGGATTGGAGGGAGTTTGACTATAATGCCCTCATTTTTAATGACAATAGGTAATAGATTTTGGCCCGGGGACCTTTTAAATGCAGATTGTTAATGTTGAGGACTTAGGCTCCGTTTCAGAAACATTCTTAAAAAATAAGTACTTATTTTGTCACTTCTTAAAGAAAAATAAGAAGATTTGTTTCACAAAATCTAAATAAGTAGCCTATTTCATATTTTCAAACTCAAAAATAACGTAAATGAGAAATAATTTTTCAATTTTTTTTGCACCTTATTAAAAATCTCAATGAGATCTATCAAATAAGATCCATATTGATAGAAAAATTATTTGCGTAAGCATATGATTTTTGAGCTTGAAATTGTCTTCTCAAAAAATAAGTAATTGTTCAATTTTTTGCGAAATAACCCTTCTTATTAGACAAAAAATAAGAATTTAAATCCGTTCTGGAACGGAGCCTTAATAGACACATTTTGTAAATGAAGACGAAATTAACATTTCAAAATTTTCAAAAATAGTTTGGGTTCATCCGTACAAATAAGCCCGTTGGAGGTCCAAAAGAGGTGAAAATATTTCCCCCAGTTCTTCAGCGCCGACTCCAGATCCAACGCTAGCTTGCCTCTCTCTGGCCGGCTCTCTCTATACTGGTATGTTTCTCTCTCTCTCTCTCAAAATTTTCTGCATCTGTGTTTGAACTTCCCGGCGGACGTGTTGGGGTTTCCGAGGATCGGGGGAAGGCGTCGTGCTGGGTGTTGATTTGGGGTTTTCTTGATGGCTATGAAATTCTCTCTACTATGTCAAGACTCGACCACCATCATCTGTCTCAAAGATAAACCTAGTTTCCCTTCCAATTCTTCTGATTTGTCATCTTTATTTTCGATCTGCTTTCTCCATTTCTTCTGGTTCTTTCTTACAGCAAAAGCCCCGAGTTTATGATTCTCGATCTATGACCGAAAGGGTAAGCTTACAGCAAGTCCACGTTGAGATGGGCAAGGGAGATATAGAGGATAGACTTCCAAAACTACATGCAGTCTACATCGACTTCCCGTTTCTCCAGCGACGACCTCGACAGCTCGGAGAGGCGTTCAAAACATTCGCCTCGTCTTGGGAGTCTTCGAAGATCAGATCTGTGACTCTGCGTGTGGCCGTTCACGAACACGCCTCTCCCTCTTGGGTACCGCTGAGGTAACTTGCTAGCTCAAAGTCTTCTTCTTCGTCTAAAGATTAGGGCTTTTTAAAATTAATCCCCAATCTCTCTCTCTCTCTCTCTCTCTCTCTCTCTCTCTCTCTCTCTCTCTCTCTTTTGTGTGTGTGTGTGTGTGCGCAATTTTTGTTTAGTTTTCGTTTATTTGTGGTATTTATGTCTAATCGGCCTTATAATTTCTGTTTATTTTTTGTTTCGGTCATTCATATATTTTTTCAAGGTTTCGTCTCTCACTGGACCTCTCAAAGATCCAGCTCTTCTTTCTGGCATCGTCGGCGTCACATATTTCCTCAGCTAATTATCTAACTTCTATGTTGTCCTTCCTTTATTATGTTGTGGATTGATCTTTGTTGGTCTTTTCTATATTATTTTGGAAAAGTAACAAATCGAGAGAACGAGCTTTATTCTTTCTAGAGTTCAAGCTCACCTTTTGGATAATGGCCTTGATAAAACTATTGTGGGTTAGTTGATGCTAGTATGCTACACCTTGATAAAACTATTCATGTCTGGGGCCTATAAGTTCTTAGATGATGCTCCACGTTTGGTTGCTTCAGCTTTATTTTTTTGCGTGTAGTTTATGGTTGCTCATGTGACACTTATTCTTCCCTTGTAAAGAAGGAAGTGGAGCGACTGTTGTAATGATAGTTGTAAATCAGGTAAGAGCGACTGTTGTAAGAAGAAGGATATGAAATTTCCATTATCTAATAGCTTTGATTTATTTATATAGGTGAATTTTTAACGTGAGAACTGAGAACTACTGAACTAGTCTTGCTAGCTTGTTTGAAAGTTAACTAATAATATGCAGAAGACTTTTTTTTGATTGGCAATATACAGATGACTTGGTTGTGATTTTACAGGCTTGCAACGAATTGAACCTGACATGGATGGAGTCTCGTAAGAATCCTTGAGGGAACATGTTTGCTGTGCATATGCTGGCATGACGTCGTGAAAATGTGCACATGTTTGTATTGTTTCCTTTACTCAGGTATGTTAGAACGGCTACTTATTTTTTCCTTTTACTATCCTTCTAGCGTGTAGGTTCTTCACATCAACAGAGGGCACTCTTCTTCCTCATATTCTTATTCCAAGTCGATTTCTTCTTGTTCCAATTGTGCTTGCATGATTTACTTCTTGAAATATCACTTGGATAAATTTTTTTTTCATTTTGACTCTTGGCTTGGTAACAATCTGTAGCAATGGGTATTCTGGACAGGTGTCTGAGGATGCTGTTTTAGGTCACATACAATTGCTAGTTCAAACAGCCTGTTTTGCATGTGCACCACCATTGGTAGGTTCTTTCATTCTTCCAAGTTTGCATGACTTTGTAATAGCTAATAAACTACAACTTGAAATGCTAATGTAGTTGTGCAATTTTAGTAATTATTATGGAAAGCTAAATGGACAATGTCGCTATGTTTAGTTTTAGAAATGATCCATACACACTAGAACGATATTGAGTTCTTTCGTAAGCGTACTCGAGACTTTTAGTGTAGCTAGTTAGGGATATCTTTATGTATATGTTTTTAACGTCACTTTTTTTTTGTGTATTCACAGGTCATAGAGTTGAATTGTTGTTTTTTTCTCCTTTCTCTTTTGGGCAATTATTCATCTGTAGGGACCTGGACTATTTGAACCCATACATGGGTCTGCTCCTGGCATTGCTGGACAGGTTAAACTCATGACAAATCTATTGTATTTCTGCTGATTACAAGTGTTATTGTGTTCTGATGAGTGGTAGTGAATGTTTATTGGTCATGTGGGTCTAATATGCAGGATAAAGCAAACCCTCTATCAACCATTCTGCTTCCCTCAACCGCTAACCTTGCAATTGTCTGCAGCGCTAGGGAGTTTCTATACTTTTAGTTTAAGAATTTTCCGAAAGGACTGTTGTAACAATGACATTGTGATGCTATCATAGTTCAGATGTATTGGGAATTTACTTATTTCCGCCCTTTTTCTTCTAGTCACACCCCTCTCATATTTAGTAGCAGCCATTGTGTCCTAGTAGTTGGAAAGGAATAGACAGATCTTGATGAAAGCTGGGCATATAAAACCAGAACCTTTATTTGAAAGGGTAATGAACTAGCTATGAAACTATGAAGGAATTTTTTTTTTTTTTTTAAAATAACAATTCCTAGAGTTTACACAAACCCCGGCAAAAGACATTGGCACCGGTAAACTTTTACCTGCGTTTAAACGCCGGGGTCTATTTCTGGCGTTTTTACAAACCCCAGGAAAAGATGCTGGTTCCGGTCATCGGCAAATTTTTACCGGCATTTATAAAATGCCGGGTCCATTCCCGGTGTTTTATAAGCACTATATAGTATTTTCGACATAAGCAGACATAAGCAGTCGCGGCGTTTACTGCAAATGCAGAGAAGACTTTTATTGGTGTTTATTTCACTATCGGCGTTTTATAAACGCCGGAAAGCCGGAATTTCAACCATTAATTTCCTTTGCCTTAAGCCATCCTTTACTGCAAGACTGCGATTGAATGATTTTCTAGACAAGCGCAAACTTGAGTGGTAAATTAAGACCCCAGGCTTTTTCCCACCACGGAAAGCAAGAATACCCAACCTCACCTGGATATCTGCAGCAAACAGCTAGGAAATAAGCAATTTTTACCCAAAAAAATCCAAGCATTCGTATGCGCCCAATACATGCGATCATGTTGCAGACCCTGGGTGGGAATTTATATCAAAACGATTCTAGGAACCATAAAGCATTTGCTCTTTGACTGTGAGATGTAATGTGTAGCTGAACGGAGGTCATGGTACTCCTCAATCAGTTCAATGGTGGACGTCTCAGGTGGTGGAAGATCTGCAAGGTAAGAAGATGAATTGTTTTCTGCGTAGAGTGGTAATCATATTTGGAAATCTCGTAATTAGTTTGTTTTCAAATTGAATCCTATTGCTGCTGAGATGACCGTGAGGAGAGCTATTGAAGTGTTACAAGAATGTTCAGAGCTTAGGATTCTTCAGATGATCCATATGGATAACCCTATTGTTGAGGACATCTCCCAATGGCGGGCTCTGGATCATGGCAGTTTCAAGTTTAATTGCAATGTGGCTATCAATCGCAATGGGCAGGAGCTTGTGCTTCCGTTGTTCGTAATTGGGCAGGCATGTTGATAGATGGAAATGTGGCTTTTGCTAGAGTTTACAGTCCTCTAAAAGGGGAACTCATAGCAATTCCACTTGCATATGGGATGGCGAGATCTCTGGGCCTGAATGGAGTAGTCATTGAGTCGGATAATCAAGTGGCTATTAAGCTGAGCGTTTTTGAGCTTGTTCCTCCTTGGGAGATTGGGGCTTTGGTTTTAGATATTAGGCAGATGAAGCAGGAGTGTGGGCAATCGTTGGCATGGGTTAAAAGGGAAGCTAATCGGTTGGGCTCATATAATTGCATCCAAGGCACTAAGGAGATTTCTTCCTAGTAACTGGGTGGCTTCTCACCCCAGATTGTGTTGCTTCTGTTTGATAGTGATATTTGCCTTTTGTTTTAGCCTGTGGGCAAGGATTTGGATATTAAAAAAAAAGTCAAGATATATATTTTGAAACTTTGGTCCGCTGTTGTTTGGGGTCATTTGTCCTTCTGCACATCCTTGCCTCCACAATCACCACTAGGGCAGGCCATAACATTTTGTAAACCTGTAGCGAATTTGGAAGGAGTCCTAATTTTTCTTTTTGGAGTTCTATGCTGGGTATAAAGATTTTTTGTTCAGCAAAGCTACATACTCCGAAAAGGTACCCAAAAAAAGAAATCAGCAGTTCAGATTCACATTTGTAGTTTTTTTCTTTTCGGAGTACCTTTTCGGGGTACTTAGAATTATTGTGTGAAAAATAGTAGATCACAATCCTGACACCCAAAAATGACAGAAATGTTTACGGATTTGAGGGGCTAATTGCGTTTTTATCTGGGATCCCCTTGCTAGCGTTGGGCTATTCTATCCTTCTCAATGTCCCAGGGGTTGGGTGGATGCTGGGGGCTGGGGACAGCAACATGCATAGTTGTTCTACTCGACGAGGTCTACAAAGTGAACGATTCCGATTATCAGAGCGAGACCGGAGTGGGCCCCAAAACCGGGGCAGCAGCACGCTGCTGTCCCCTTGGGGACAGCAACCCCCCAGCATCCGGGGTTGGGTGGTCCATTTCTTTTCACCCCACAAAACTAGTGCAGTAGAAGCAAAGAAAACTTAAACTTAACACTATCATTAAATACTACCCTCTCCCTCCAAGGACATCATTCATGATGCCATTAAGGTTGCGTTCTTTTGGTTTTAACTTAAACTTAATTTAAATCTAAAATTTTTGTCTTTATTTAAATTTTTTTCTCATTTTTTAGTTTTGCATCAAACTTTTTGGGTTATTAATTCGTCTCGACAAGAGAAATCGGAAAAATAAAATTTTGGCACTTTTACACAAGTAGTTTGAGAAATAACTAACTTTTAGCGTAAAAATGACAAAAAGTTTGACGCAAAACTAACAAATGCAAAAAAAAATTCAAATAAGGACAAAATTTTCAGATTTAAGTTAAGTCCAAAAGAACGAAACCTACCATTTCTCACCGCCACAATGGAAGAAGAACCCCAATCCCCTCCCCTACTCCCTCCGCCTCCCACCACCTTCCTCTCCTCCACCGTCGATACTTCCCGTCCTTTCTCCTCCATCAAAGAAGCCGTTGCCGTTTTCAACCAAAAACTCCTAGCTCAAGAAATTTTCCACTCCTCCTCACCAAATAACCATCAGAAATCGCCAATGTGGAAATTCTCACCAAAAATTAATCCCACAAAGAAAAACAAACAGAATGACAGAAATGACCAAAATACCCTTATATGTGTTGTGAAGAGACTCGAAGCCGAGCTGGAAGCAACAAAGACAGATTTAAAGTTATTGAAGGAGAGAGAGAAGGACACGGAGGTGGCGGTGGCTTCCCTCAACGCGGAGCTCCACAAGAACATGTCAAAGATAGCCAAAGCAGAGGCGGCTGCAGCAGCAAAAGCGGTGGTGGCTGTGAGGATAGAGAGTATAAAAGAGAGGGAGAGGAGGATGGAGGAGGAGTACTTACCAACTATGGCTCAGATTTTGGGTGGTGGTGAAGAGGGGAAAGGGTTGTTTGGAGAGAGAAAGAAGGAAAGAGGAGGGGAGAAGGTGGTGAACAAGAAGAAGCAGCCTATTTTTACTCTTGTGTGAAAGTTGTTTTCAAGGAGAAAATGGTCATCTACTCCCAGTCTTGTTTGCTCTCTCTTATCATCTACCCATGTGTTTTTGAATTGAGGTCCCCTGGCCTTGGGTTTCTCAAAAATTCCTTTTCTCTTTTTCTTTTTCAGAATTCTTTTTTAGTGTGAAGTCTGGTAAAAAAGTTCCATTTTATCAAATTGGTATTGAATGGTAAATTTTGGATTTTGTTAGGAAATATATGAAGTATCCTCTCCTCCATAGAATCACTTTGGTTCAAATTTTTGCTAGCCACATTTTGCCCAATTTGCCCCTCAATTGAAAGGCTTGTAGTGTTAATCAATTGGGTGTTTTTGTAATTCCGCATTCCCTTTGTCTGGCGTACATGGCTTTACCATGGTGTACGTGGCTTTATTGTGGTGTGGGGTTACCAGGACTAGGAGCATTGAGAGAGAAATCCCCTTCTCTCTCTCTCTCTCTCTCTCTCTCTCTCTCTCTCTCCCTCCGAATTACATGCCATTGCGCTTTCTCTCTCTCTCTGGAATGAAATCCTCAACGCCAGTGCTCCTTGAATTGGAGCCAACAGAGTTTCAGGCAGTTTTGGAGGTAGCCGACGAAAATCCGGTCAGAGGAGGCGTTGCCGGTACAGACACTTCCGAATCATCGGCCGAGCCATTCGTTGTTATCGTCTTCCACTCCTCCAAGCGGTGGCAACTTCACTTCGGTTTTAAAAATAATTCCCTAAGTTGGTAAATCACTGTTCTTTTCCAATAATTAGGGCTTTTTGTTGAGTTTTTATTGGATCTTTGGATCTGATTCTTTTGTTTTCAATCGATTATTGGTCAATCAAATGGTGAAAGTCATTATTTCAGACTTGCATTGGCACTTTATATGCATGCTAACATTCTTTTGCTTATGGCCTTTGAATCATGATATGTTCATCAGTAGGCATGTTTGTGTTAAGTGCATCTCTCCAGTGTAATTGATTTCTGCCAAATTTTTGCAGGCTCCTGTACTCTTTCAGGGAAGGGGTCATTTGTTGAATCCTACCAATAGCTTGGTAAACTCTCCTCCATATCCAACTTAGTGCATGTTGACTCTACATTAAAAGAAATTAAAATTGTTCAAGGCTTAATTGATTAGTGGTGAAATAAAAATGTAAATTTTTAGATTTAACTGCTTTCTTTTGGGTGTTATTTTGGGGTTGTGGTTCAGTTTTTTGATTATTTTCAGCTATTGGTTGTTTTAGTAAGTCTGCAATTGCAGAGGTAGGGAGGATGAATGGGAGAAAATCCCTACCAGATATGGGAAATGATGGGATGATGGGTACAGTTTTGGAGTTTTACTCGAAGGTCCAGATTCACGTCATACGTCTCTCCTCACGTAGATAAGGTTTCTTTATTGGAGGACTAGAGGTGCAACAAATTTCGGAGTTCTTGGCTTATTGTAGATCGTTACGTTGTGATCGGCGGCCAGGTGATCCACTCAAATAAATTAGGGCTTCTCATGTTTAGGGTTTATTTTTTGTGAAAGCGCTGTATTTATTTCAGTGTTTGTGGTTTTTAGTAGCTTCTGCATGTCTTCACTTGGTTTCTCTTTTTTATATGTATTTATGGTGTTCGAGTTCTTTTTTTTTTTTTTGGCACTTTTGTTCTAGTATTAGGTTAAACTGGTCTTCCTTCTAAAAAAAAAAGGTGCAATTTCAAGTAGAACAACGAAAATTAGAGTTAGGTTTCTCAATTCTCATCAGTTTACTACTTTTGTTTTAGGGATTCCATATTTAGAAAGTCTATATTCAATGATGGTTCGTTTTTTATGAAAGGCTATTAAAGTACAAAGAGGGTTGTGCTTCTCAGATCAAGTATGAAAAGTTTTATTTTCGATCTCGATGTTTTTTTTTTAAAATATGAATGAAGAGTGTGAGTTATAGTTTTTATGCTTTTGTTGTGAGTTATAATTTTCAGAAGAAACAGAAACAAGGAGCGACACCAAGAAAACTGACTGACTAAGCAACTCTGATGCTCTATGAGTAGATTTAGCATGCTGCTATTCTACTTCCTTTAGTCAATCCTTTTTGAAAATTTGCTGGTCTATGTTCTATACCACAAATGTGTTTTCCTAAGAAACTTTTCAGTTTAATGTAGCCTAGCAAAACACAATTTCAGTTTCAACTTTGTTCAATTGATGCTCCCATGCTTTGTGTACATTAATGTAAATTACGTAAATTATTCCATATCCATCTAGCAATGGGCACGTTTTATGCGTGCAGAGCATGAAGCCTACAAATCACTAAATTTCGGATTACTATTTCGTCACAACTAATTTGGGTTCTTTGGATGACATTGCATTATGCTTGTTACTTGTGTGGCTTTTCAGTGGTAGCCATTGGGACAGTTTACTGGTTTTAGTGGAACATTATAAGTATATATGTTGAGCTGCTAAAGTCATGGTTAGAAGTTTATATGGTTAAAGTTTAGATTGGTAAGTATTGCACAGATGATCTCTTGACTAAGGACGTGACAATAAATGAAAGAAGAAGACGAGGATAGAGTTCTGCTAAGCAGCTTGGGTGTCACATCTGCAAACCCGGAAGATATTGAACACCATATATTAGCAAAGGTTGCTATTGTATATCATATATTTTAATTTCCTACTAATCACTTTTCGCCTTTTCATTGGGTAAGGTCTTGATTGCATTTCCTGCTGATGACAATAGCCTAATTTCTTCTTGTTTAGTATGATTACATAGCCTCTAGATTATGTTCAAGGCATTATTGGGATACCTTTGTTTTAGTTGGTTACAGCAGTCGACAAATGGTCATAACTTAGATCTGACAAAGTCTGGATTAAAACTAGGAAGCGTATACGATGTCAGCTAGCTTAGATGGCAAAGCTTTTCGGTGTGATTTGGATTCATTCCTGTTGTTTAGCCTGTCACTAGTGCCCCCAAAAAATCCATAAATACACAGGCTCACTCAGTTGTGTCAAAACTCCCTATCACAATAGGTTTATGTGATGACAAAAGTCTTCGAGCAAGCATGCATGAGAGAGAGAGAGAGAGAGAGAGAGAGAGAGAGAGAGAGAAAGAGAGAGAGAGAGAGTACATGTAGCTATTTCTAGAAGTGAGCTAATGGACTGAAATCAAGACTAATATTAGGTCACCTAACATAAGATCTGAAGAAAAGAAAACATAAGATGAAAGAAAAAAATGAGGAAGGGGTCATAAAATAGCAAAGCCTTTGCCCTAAGCAATGTAGATTTTCCAACTTTAAAATTGAGCAGACACTATATTGGCTTATGTAATTGTTGCATTATCATGTTGAGAAAGTGTATATGATGATTATTTTGATTGCAAGTGAATGAGAACCCAACACTTTACTTACGTAGCCTAATATTCTTAGGCCTTTTGTAATTCTCCAATGGTAATGTTGAAATCTAATGCTGTTGATCTTGCCATGGGAATCCAGGTCCATATGCATGGGTTAAATATGTGCCTGGTGAGCTCATACTACTTCCCAACCGTCGTGGGTATATATCTTTTTGATTGATTTTTGCTTTAAGCTGTAAAATAAAGTTTCCAAATAGAAAGCTAAGGAAATGAAGGAATTCATGGTTTGTTTTGCAAGGATCCATTTCAGTCAGCATGTTGTTACATGAAACGAGCTTTTGCTTTGTGTGTAGTCATTTGACATCCGGACTGAAAGAGGGGGAGGAGATTTAAAACAAGACGAGGTTTTCGCGAGTGCATAGCCTTGGCGATGAGGAGTCCCCAGAAACAATCCTTCAACATTCATTCCATCTTTGGCGAAGACATCATAGAAATGGGCCTTTGAAACAGCAAACTTTTTCGCTCCACCTCCAAACACTCCAAATAAGAAAAGCAAAAAGGGAGGCTACAACCCAAGCTCCTCAAACTCTTGCCTAACAATGGATACACCAATGGACTGCAGCCCAACAAAAAACTCTCCAATTGAAGAAACTTTCGACAGACCCAATGACAACAAATAGTGAGCTTCTTCCATCAGCTTCAAACCTTCCCAACCTTTTGGCATGAAGAACTTGCAATCCAATTTGTCTAACTTGCACAAACTCTACTTTCATAAACCTGTAGCCAAAGTTGTGCAGTTAGGAATAAATCGCAGCTACTTATGTATAATAAAACCCTTGATCAAACTTATGTATACAATTTTTGCTATGCTCATCCCCATTTATGCTTTCAGAAACAATCAGAATCGATCTCCATAACGAGCATGATAGACGTGCTTTGCACGTCGCAATGCACCTAGTACTAATAATACACTAAAAGCCAAAAAAACAAATGATCCATAACTCTGAACATTCGAGTACATATATAGGACTTGTTTTTATTTAAAAAAAAAAATTGGTGGAGAAATGGTTAATCGATGGTCTGATAGTCCTAGACAGACTTATTTGATCTCTCAATACATTTTACTTAAATCCCTAATCGAAATGTAGCCAATGAACCAAAAAAATTTAAAAATTAGCCATGTAGATATTTTTAGACTAACTTTTTAAACATTCATTTGAGGGGTGAGATCATCGCTATTAGCATTTTTGCTTTGTTAACGTATTCAAAAAACTTGTTTCCATCACTTGATTTTTCGGTCACTGTTTTTACACTAATTGCATAAATGCTCATAGATGTTTGAGAATAATCATTCACAATATCAATTCTCTTCAACATGCCATGCATTTGATCTGAAGAGGCGTCACAAAACACTTGGAAGAAAGGGTTGATTTAAACTAGTTGGATTTTGAGGATGATTTAATTGTTATAGTAATTATCTGGATTCATTGGGATATATTAGTGTGATATGTGGGATCCTGTTGATATACTTAATTAATTGGATCTTGTTCTGTTACATTGTTTTCTTCTTGAGATGTTCTGCCAAATTCAGATTGATTCCGTTAGAAGAATAAAAAGAACTTTTGAGTACATTTGATTCCCTGAACTTTGCACGTACGACTTTATTCCAGTTTACGCTTGAGTTGCCCGAAAAAATCTGTGTGCACCAGGCCAACCATTAAGCGTTTGTACCAATTGGATGGTCCTAATAATTACTCTCTTCCAATCATTTTAATTAGGAGTTCTTCCCGGCCGGTCTAGGTGGATTATGTTTCATCAGGTCCTTGTGCACAAATGCGCACAATTACTTTCCCACTAGATCCTTTCCCCATGCGCACAGCTCTCTCTCCTTTCTTCACCGTTCGTGCGTGTCTCCATGCGCATTTATCACTCATTCACTCTTTCTTCAATGTTCATTCATTTCCTCTTTCCTCACTCACACACGCAACCCCTCTCCCTCTCTCTAGTCACTCCCAGCTTCTAGTCTACTAGCTATTGACAGCTCCATCATCAACTTTTTGCGTAATGTCTACTAGACTTCTAGTCTACTCTTTCTTCCATAACCATAATGTTTAAACTAATCGGTTTTTCAATGACTATTTTAGTTTGTTTAAATTTACAATTACCACTTTAAAATACACAATTATCAATATAAATGCACAATTAACAGAGTTAATTAACATTTTTTTATTTTATCTAAATTTGTAATTAATAGTGTTAAATTACTAATTAACAGTGTATATTCATATTTAACAATGTTAATTTCTGTCTAAATTGTTAATTTATGGCGTTAAGTTGATAATTAACACTATTAATTAACGTAATTTGTTGGTAATAAGCATTTTAAGATTTTTAATTTTCACTTCTCCGTACACAGCATATTCTCACTTTCCAATTCCTATATTTTCCCTGTCCAAATTGATAATTTATTGCGTTAAGTTGATAATTAACATTGTTAATTAACATAATTTATTGGTAATAAGCATTTTAAGATTTTTAATTTTCACTTCTCTGTACACAGCACATTCTTACTTCCAATTCCTATATTTTCCCATGTTCAGTGTGACAAGACCCGGGGGGAGGCAATGGCTTGGGAGTTGACACCATGAAAGACAGAAAGTATGAACGAAAAAAGCGGAAAAAGAGATGTTGCACGTGGGGGGAGAAGAGAGAGAAGAAAAGAGGGAGGTAAAAAGAGCAGGTGCGTGAGCTTATTTTGGGAAGGACCTAGTGGGATATTGCACTTAGACGTCAAGGGCTTGGTGGGCTATAGACTTCAAAAGTAGGACCGGCCCGTCATTTCTCCTTTTAATTATCCAACTTTGTGGACCAAATTTTTTACGAAGACATCGTCATTACATTTTAGAATATTAACTTTTCATAATTGCCCTTCATAGAGACATTATCATTTTTTTTATCGGCAAAAGATGAAATTTTATTAAAAACGAGGGAAAGGGGAAGGGGATCCAACAAAAAGTTGGATGAAACATCACAAGGGCACAACCCATAACACTTAAAGGTCTATAAGGGCCCAAAACTAATAAAACAATAAAGCTCGACCCAACACCCAAATAATATAGAATAAAGCCCAAAAACACCCTAACCCGGTCGAGGACCGGCCCACCCAAACCAGCCCCCAAAATCCTAACCACTTCAATCACCACCGCCGCACAAACCACCAAAAAACCAGCCTTGCCGTTAAGCCGAGCCGGCCTCTCCCAAATGTAGAGACCGGCGGCGGAACCCGACCTACGACATTGAAAATCAAAACAATAATGGCAAGGAGGAGCAAACCACCACCACCAATCAACAGCTTGCCCCAAGCAACCCCAACTGCTCCGGAGAAAACCAGCAACAATAGCAAATCGGAATGACGGATTGCTAGCCCTACGCCCAAATGAGAGTTCAAAGTGGCCGTCGACCGAACTTCGGCACCCAAAACGACTTGAGCATCCTAGCCATGGGGGCCACAACCACCTCACCACCACCGGATTGAACCACTGCCGATCAACACCGCCATTTTCACTGATCATTTTCTAAAATAAAAGATAGACCTGCAAAACAAAGGTCAGGAAAATACCTACAAGAACACCACTCCACTACCGCACCACCGCCCACCACCTACAGAGACTAGATCCAGACAATGCCACCAAACCGGACAGCCCATGACCGATGAGACACCCATGCCGCTAGGCAAACTAGCGGAGCCAAGGAACCGCTGGACGGAGACGAAACACCTCACCCTCCCACGCCGGGGATGGCAGAACCTCATCAAAATCGATGGAGAAGGAGAGGGGCACAATCTGGAGTAGGAGATGGTAGGAGAGAGAGATAGAAGGGAATGAAAGAGGATGTCGGGCCCGGGGGAAGGAGGGTAGGAGGACACCTCCACCCCCCCGGCAGGCAGCGGCATAAGATGAGAAGCCTAGGCTAGGACTCGCCTAGAGAGAGAGAGAGCGTCTATTTATTGGATGTTAATGCAGTGATTGCTAGGACATTATCATAATACATTTTTTGTAACAACCCAGATCTTCAAGCACCACGATGTTAAAAAGACCACAATTTGTCTTTTATTTCAAAAACTATATAATTTACAACTATTACTAAAATAAATTAACAACATCCCACCCTCGCAGCAACTTAGACAAGCTCGCACCACCGGCACCTGGCCCGCTAAGCAACCTGCAAGCTAGAGTCCTAAGGACCCCAGAAGTGTGTGAGACATAATAACGTGTACAATATCAATAGTAACATAACTGCACAACATTAACCACCACATGTAAACACCAACCATGAATATAACACGTTTCACATAAAAGGAACCACATATCTGGTCCTCCTCGGTGTATGATGGGTGACATACCAACTCACTAGCCTCACCACAGCCCATTGGCCAACTTGTCTTTTGGCATATCTTATTAGCCTAGTTACCCCATCACATACCAAACAGTTTCACGACATACAGTCACCGCACATAACACAACCAACAAGAACCCAATATTAATATTGTACAAGAAACATATACAAGAAATAGGTGTCAAAATGAAGCCAAGGCAATTTACTTAGTCAGCTCCTCTCTAGCCACACGTCCAAGACATGGTAATGTGGGACCATCTATTTTCTTTTTTCCATTTTGTTCCAAATGGCAAAAAGGGCTATAATTACTAAAATTAACGGATGTTACATTTTTTACCACTAGTTACAGAAAATAAAAAGTAATTCCCATCAAGTTACCTCCAATTAATGAAAAACTAAAACCTTATGAAAGTGCTTAAAATCCTAAACCCCGAAAGTGCCTAAATCATAGGGTATCCTATAAAAGTGCCTAAACCCTACGGTACCATATAAAAGTGCCTAAATCATAGGGTACCCTATAAAACCCTATAAAAATGCCTAAACCCTAGGGTAACCTATGATAGGAAAGTGCACCCAAAAACTCTTATGAAAGTGCCTAAACCTAAACCCTAGGGCTCTATGAAAGCGCCTAAACTTAAACCCTAAAGTATCTTAAACCCTAAAATCTTAGGGCACCCTTAAACCCTAGGGTACCCTAAAATTCTATGGTATCCTAACCCTAAGTTTTTAGGATACCCTAAAACCCTAGGGTGTCCTAGGGTTGCACTTCCATTAATGGTAAATGTATTTTGTAAAAAGTGGACCTAGTGGTAATTAAGTATTCCATCTTACCTTAATGAAAATTACTTTTTATTTTCTGTACCTAGTGGTAATAATACTTTTTTGGAATTTTTTTTTGGTCCTCAATTTTTGGAAGCTACTCATGGCAAAATAAAAAAAGTACAAACTTTTACTCATTTTAACGTTTTCCAATATAAAATTATTAAAGAACTGCCCAAAATAAAATATTGGACCATAAAAATTCAACAGAGCGAGCAACAAAAAATCGTTTGATTGGTTGGTTTGCAAGGAATGCCAGTGATGATTGTCTATGCTTAAGGAGCGGTGGTTGAAGTGAGTACAGATGTTTCAGTTTACCTTCTTTTTTTAAAAGTTCTTTTTTTAAATTTTCAAACTCAAATATAATGAAAATAAAAAATAATTTTTTGATTTTTTTTTGCACCGTATAAAAGATCTCAATGAGATCTATCAAATAAGATCCATATTGATAGAAAAATTATTTGCGTAAACGCATGATTTTTGAGCTTGAAATTACCATCTTTTTCAAAAAAATACTTTTTGGAGAAATCGGAACACCACCTAAGACGAGAGGGGCAATGGAAACCATCATCACCAATCGCCACTACTTTGGGGTCAATTTCAAATCGCGATATCAGGACACATATTGATTTTAGTACCAAGCAATATTGGTTGATACATTCCCAAAGGCCTCATGTTTTGATCACATGAGCTTGGTCGTTTTGGGTCTCAAAAATTGACTCTTCTCTCTGTGCACGGCTCCCAAAAAATTTTCTTTATTTATCCCTTCACTCATTACTCTAAAACCTCCTTCAAAATCCAAATCAAACGAGTTGCCCTGCATGCAAAAGTGGAAAAGTAGAGGCAAATTCTTGTATTGGTAGTGGTTCAGGCTCTAATGAGGGACTGGAAGTGTAATTTTTAGAGCCTAAGGGTACTGAGATGCCATTCCACTTTTTCAAAAAGTGGGTTTTTGAAAAAGAAGGTAAATTTCAAGGTAAAAAATCACGTGTTTATACAAATAATTTTCCTACTAATATGGATCTTGTTTGATAGGTCTCATTGAGATCTTTTAAATGGTGCAAAAAAATTAAAAAATTAATTTTCATTTTCTTTATATTTGAGTTTGAAATTACTTTCTTTTTGAAAAAGAAGGTTTTTGGAAAAAGCGGAACGGGGTCTTACTAGGGGTGCAAACGAGTCGAACCGAATTTTGAAGTGTTCAAGCAAGCTCATTTGCTAAATGAGCAAAAAAATCGAACTAAGCTCGGCACGAGCCGAGTTCGATTCATTTACATAACAAGCCTCTATAAACAAGCCTAGCCTACACAAGTGAGCCGAGCTTTTTCTAGACAAACTGAGATTTATAGTGTCGAGCTCAGCTCGTTTACTAAACGAGCCTAAAACTTGAGTTCAAAATCGGCTCGTTTACTAATGCTTTGTTTGGTTTGCTTTTTGAAAAAAAAAAATCCTGACTCAAAAAATACTCATTACCCCTACTACCAATCATTACTCTCTCCACTCATTACCCTTATCTACAATTATTATCCTAATTTCTCTTCACTCATTATCCCAAAAACCAAACTCAAAAATTCTTAAAAACCCATCCAAACACAACATAAATGAATCAAGCCGAACAACTCGGTTCGTTTGCAGCCCTAGTACTCACCAAAAACTTGGGAAAGTCGGTCTAATTCAGCAACTTCGATACCGATCAAGAATGTGTCAATGGTATATAAATCGACATGTGGGGTCACTCCAGATTGGCCGCCCCCTCATCACTTACCGCGATTTATTCTTTGACTCTGGGGGAAATTCACAACATTTTTTCTAGTGTTCCTTTCTATTGATGAAGAGGTGACCTCGTGCTCTTCAAGAAATTTAGGCAAAGACCCCCCCTTGAGCATGAGTTTACCGCGGATCTTAGAGGGGCTTCCACCAAATCAAAGCCGCCACCATTGCCCTTTAGAGATAGGGTGCAACAAAAAGTCTTTAAAAAAGGCGCCGGAGGCCTCAAACTAATCCGAAATTGGAGAATAGAAAAAAAACTTTCTCAACAGGAATGCATCAAGAAAACTGTCCTTCCATATAGATCGTCGTGGCATAAACTTTTTCAATAGATTCCTAGCTAACTCCTTTTCCCATTGATCTTGATTAGTTCCAGCTTAGTTTTGTTGAGAGTTCTCTTTTTGGACTGGACCCATTTGTTGACTGCCTCTTGAACTGCTTATCCTGCATGTGCTTTCGGGCCCCCCCACTCATTCAATCACTTGCTTGTGATTACAACCATTTCCCGAAAAGGGAGAAGCGACGAATCATTCGCTCCCGTTCATGTGCCAAACCGAACATCGTTAGGTCCTGAATTATGTGAATGACCGGATCTAGATCAAGATGTCCATTACCTCGTACGATATATCGATCCGGAGAACTTCAGTTGTAAGTCGTCCATTTTGCTTCGAGTTGAATTAAGGATGGGGTTGAGATAGAGTTGAATGAAAGAAAAGAGTTTGGGGGGCATTAAATAGCTAAGCCAATGGACGGGAACCCTGCCTGACACTAGATGGCTTTGGCGCTCTTTCTCTGTCTCCTATCTAAAGTGATGCTAGGCTACTTCACACAGGTGCGCTTCGCTCGGCCACACGATGAACATGTTTTAAGCTAACTACATGTCGTGTGCTTAAGCGGAGCTTATGGTCACTCATTCCTCGCTTGTTTCAATCCCAATAAAGAGCTTTAGATCTAATTCTACACTACATACAATATTCCATTCCGGCCCTCACTAGCTCTTCGCTTGGTTGTACAAGAAACCGCCTGAATCAACGCAGTTTGGCCTATAATGGTTTTAAGTTTTCTCTAAATTGTTTTGGAAACCAAAAGGAAGGTTTTATGAAATTAGGCTCTATGGTGAATGGTATGAAATGAGGAAGTTGTTTGTGGTAATCATTCGAAAAGTTATTAAATGGTTGATAGTTGTTGTAGTTTGTTGTATTGATATGAGTTTAAATGCTAGTTTTAGTTGACGTGTGAAAGGTTAGGGTTATCTCTAAGACGTCCGAAACCCCAAAATATAAATTAGTCAGTTCATCTTGGTAACCCCTCTTGTATTTTATGTTTGCTTGCTGAGTCTCATTGCGTTTGGTGCATACTTCGTCGCATGATAAAGGGTTCGACGATGATCGAAGGAGAAATGGGAAAGAATGCGGTATCGCACGAGAAGGTCGATTGGCAATAGCCAAATACATGATTATGATAGTTTTGCTTATCTTTGTTGTCATTGGGTTTCTATCGTTTGTTCTTCTATATTGCTCGTTTGCATATAGAGTTTGCGTAGACTTTTCTACTGAGCTAGTGTAGCTCAAGCCTTATATCATTTTCAAGTGCTAATCTGGAATAGTAGTTTGCATGACTGGAGTGCTTGGAGTGTGGATACACCTTTTTGAAAGCTAACCAAAAGAGTTCCTCATTCATATTTGTAAATTCTTTTGAGAGATGTATTTTGTAATTTGAGTTATAATCCTTTTAACTACGGAATATTTGTAGCTCTTAACTCTTATAACACTTGTTACCTTATTAAATTTGGGCCGTTGAGCCGAAGATGTAATATTTGGAAACCTAGTCGACTTGGAACTATGATTAAATGTGTTTGGGAAGGGTAAAGACTTGTTATGGTGATAATTGTGGCCTGTTGTTGTAGTAATAGTTATTGAGACAATTATTGTGAGCATAGGTAGGGCGTCGGGATATTGTGTGTGTCTTTTGGATACCCAAGCGACTACCGATGAGATCCAATTGGAAGAGGCGCTTGATCGCTGCACCTTCTAGATGGAAGTCTTAGAAAGTCAATTGGATATTAGGGTTATGCATGGGGTCAGATCTCTAAGCTTGAGGTAGATGACTATATATAGGAATTTCATGGAAGAAGAGAAATGTCATATTGTTGTTATCGTCATTGCTGAGGTGATTATTGTAGTTGTCATTATGATAGGTTGGTAGAAAATGGTGATGGCATTGTTTGGTAAGAGGAAAAAATAGGACTTAAGATGACCCATATTGATGTGAGTTAAGTCGAGTGAATGATGTAAGTGTGATTGTAGAGACCCAGAAATTTTTTAAAATTTTTTGAAATGTATATTAAATGCCTAATTAGGAAAATAGAATTTATGTGGGGATTGTTTGAATTTTCGGATTGAAGTGGAAGAATAGAAGCTTGAGGGAGTAGGTGTGTAATTTAAAGATATATGAGTATATATAGGGTGGGTGTGTGGTGTAGGAGATTATTTTCATCTCCCATCTCTCTCTCTCTCTCTCTTGCTCTCTCACTCAAAACTCCACTCCATCTCACAAAAAACCTCAAGGATCCATCTATATTTCATCTCTATAACGCAACCTTGGGCTCGTATCATGTTGGATGAGGCTCGGAGGGAAGATCTTGGAAGATTTCGGAGCTTTGGAAGCTAGGGCTCGTTCATTGATCTCGTGTTTGAAGCTTCTAACCTTGAGGTACGGATTTCTTGCTCATTCTATGTGTTTATGTGTTGATTTCATGCTTTAATCGAGTTTAGATCATCAACCATTGCGTCTTCGAAAAGCTGTCGAAATCTGCAAAAAATTGCCCAAAATCGCCTAGGGAACGATCCCCAAGCATGAGGGATCGATCCCTCATTCAAATCTGGACTTAATATGGATTTTGCCCTTGGGGATCGATCCCCATGAGAGGAGGGATCGATCCCTACCCCCTCTGGAAAATTCTGCTCACTTTTTGGGTTTCAATCCAACTTCAAACGGCTGTAACTTCTTCGTCCAAGGTCCGATTCATGCAAATTTTATATCGATTCGAAGGTCTTGAAGTCAGCTTTCATTTGCCATCAAAATCACCTTAAACCAATTAGTACATAGAAAGTTATAACTATTTGAGTAAAGGTGTGTTAGTTTGCCGATGTCTGTGATTATTCCTAAGGTTGTTCTTGACCAGTGTTATGATTCCCTAGATGATAAGGACATGTTTGAGTCACTCTTGAACATGATTGCTTATGTCCTAATGATTCGTTGTTTGATCTTGTCTTTTAGCACTCATTAGAGCATAATATCCACGACGTTGGTTAAGGAAATGTACCATAAGGTCGATAGGAGTACCGTGGGCTATAAGGGATAAAGTGGTGTGTGTAGTGAGTAGACATGAGCTTGTCTAGTGACCTGATAGGTAGTATTGTGACTCGTATCCTCGCGCTTCGTCTTGTTAAGTTCCCTTGGCACTCATTCTACAAGATTCTTGTTTAGAACCGAGTGAGTGGTGTGTCGAGAAGTCAATTGTGGTTTCGATACTTAGAGAAGGACGTTGTGATACACTTAGAGAAATAACATGAACTTAAGGTAATTATCAATGTATGATGTGACATGTTTACAAGTTTGTATTTCAATGTAAATTTGGGAAATGTTGCCTGCTTGTACATTTAATGATGGCTTATATGTGTGTATGCTTGAATTGAGAATTTGAATAAAGGACCCGCAATGAGAGGTGTGGTAATGCGGAAACCCAGGTGGAAAGAATTCACTATCACGCAAGGGGTGGAAACACAATTGAATGTCTCTCCTGAATGAAGAGAAGTTTGATTGATTTTAGAAGTTTTTATTGAAGTTTGGATTGTTTGTTGCTTGGGATCGTGGCTATTGAAAAAGAGAATGAATGATTGATTCTACCAAGGTTTTATTAAAGAAAGGATTTTGGATTTTAAAAATAGGATTTTTACTAAGAATCCTCCGGTATTCTTGAGCGAATCAACGGAGCTTGACCTGTAATGGTTGTGAGTTTTCTCTAAATTGTTTTGGAAACCAAAAAGGAAAGTTTTATGAAATAAAGCTCTATGATGAATGGTATGAAATGAGGAGGTGGTTTGTGGCATTCATTCGAAAAGTGATGAGATGGTTGAACAATTATTGTTATTTGTTTGGTTGTTGTGAGTTTTATTGCCGCTTCTAGTCGATGTGCTGATGGTTAGAGTTATCTCTAAGATGTCCGAAATTCCGAAGTCTAATTGTCTGCTCATTTTGGTAACCCCTCTTGTATCTCATGTCATTTTTATTGAAACTCATTCTCTATTATTGCATGTTTCATCGCATTTACATATAGCTCGAGTATAGATTTTTCTACTGGGCTAGTGTGGCTCAACCTATCATTTTGAGGTGCATCCCAAGGATCTAGACACGGAGTGCATGGTGTGCATTCTTGACTTCACAACTTTGAAAGCCGTCATTGAGAAGTGGTTCCATCATCCTTTGTATGATCTTTTTGAAAAGATGTAATCATAAATTCATTTGAACTCTTTTAACCTTGGATATTATGTAACCTCAAAATTTGTCGTCTTTGACTAATTATGGAATTTGGGCCGTAGTGCCAATGTTGTAAAATCTTTAAACTCGGGGACTTGGTTTGTAAATGATCTTTTGGGGAACTCTCTCTTGGGTATTATCTATATTATGCGGAGATTGATTATTGAAATGGATTATTATTTATGTCGAAAATTGAGGGCATGACAGTGGTGAGAAAATTGTTTGAAAGGATGACGATATAAATGTTAACTATTGTGATTGATAGCGAGGAGGAGTGTGATAGGTGTCCTAAATTGAAATGGTAGGAACTTTGGAAGCGGTAGGCATGAGGAGAAACAGTACGTCGTGAGTTGAAAAACTTGAGTATAGAGATTGGGTATGGTCTGTAATCGGGTATGTAGACTAGACTAATGACAGTATAGGACATGTTGAGGTTTGCCATTGAGATGATAAGTTTGTTTAAGAGAGATTAGGAGGTAATAGTGATAATGAGAGTGATAGCAGAGATGGTGGTGGTAATTGTAGCAGGCCGAGTTCGATTGAGATTCCACCATAGACCACCTCTACTCCTCTACCACCGCCAGCCGCTGTAAGGGCAGCTAACCTACCCCATCTATGCTTGGCCTGTACCAAGGCATGCCAGTCGTCGGCTTTGCCTTTGCCTTGCGTCCGGCAACGGAGAGGTTTTATGCCAAGTTCGGCTGCCCTTCGGGGGCGGCCTCGTGGACGATGTCGCCTAGCCCGAATTCCCTTCGAGCTCGGCTTCCCTTCAAGCTTGGCAATCGACAGGTTCTTCTGGGCTCGGCCACCCATGTGGCCACATGCCCACCCACGTGTGAAGACGGTTACACCATGGAATAATCATGAGCGCACATGGATCGTGCCAGCTCACCCCCAAAAGCGGTTACCAAATCTATTTGGTGACGTCACAGTGACATCGCCTGGCCCGCGCAAGGCACGTGCCCGTGCTTGGAGAGCAAATCAGGGAGGCTCTATAAATACCAAGGGATAGCGCCTCTGAAAAAGGACGCACTGATATATTCGAATACCCACTTAAAACCCTAGCCTCTTTCGTCTCTCTCTGCACATTCTTATCCTCTCGCCGGAGGGCCTTGCCGGGCAACCCCCGGCCGGGTCTTAGTCGTGCGTTCACTCTGCAGGCTAGGTGGAGAAGGCTAGGAAGCCACTGAACCAGCGGAGGAAGGGACCAGATCGAGGATCACGGGCCACACAATTGGTGAACCCGGCGTGAATCCTTCTCAGCTTCTGATCCAAGTGGCTCAAACCCTCATCCAAACCACCTTCCTCATCCATAAACAGTCGAAAACTCAACCACGATGGCCGGAGATCCATCAGACATTACTGTTTCGGGGGCCAAGGACGCCAGTGGAAACACAATCCTCCCATCGTTCCCCGAGAGACACATGTCCATCTCCGTCCCACCAAGTTCCAGCCTATCCCCAGTAACAGACGACATAACGGCGGCTTACATCCGCCTGCTGAAGTGTCGAGACGACGAAAGGGACAACGAACTGGCAGCGCTAAAGGCAGAGGTGGCCTAGATGAAACAACACCTACAAAACCCAACGCCAACCGCCTCCATATCTATTGGAGGAAGAAGGCAGACGCGAAGAGGCTCTCCCCCTCCACCTCCGCCCCCTCCTCCTCCACCACAATAAGAACAACCCAACGAGGCGGGCCATCACGTCTCTGTCAAAGACCGCCTTGGGTTTACACTAGAGAAGGGAGACGCCAAAGAACTTATTCTCTACAAACGGCCTACGGTATCTGGAACATAGCACTCGAGATCCCACCACGAGCGGACCCACACAAGGGACACCGAATCTTTCACGAGCACGTACTCGACTGGTCGCACGGAGTTCTCTCGCACAACGGCCTCGCGCCGAAGCTGGGACTCCGTCGAGACCAGGCGCCACGTCTCTAGACACCTTGGGGAGATCCCACCAGAAAACTTGGATAATGAAAACTATGTTCGGCGGAATGGGAAAGGAGTACGGATTGAAGGGATGGAGAATGGAAACAAAACCTGTGGCGACAGAGAGAAGTCAGTTGACCACCCCCAAAGGGCAACGACAGACCTGCGGGACAAGCTTTGCTGCCAAGTACGCGAGAAAACATTGGAAAGAGAAAAGGACCCAAAGAGGACGCGGACGGACGAGCTCGGCAAGCCGCCGCGTCCAAGATTTGAGCGGCATCTAAAAGACCTTGGCGTCTCACCCTTCACTTCCCACATTGTCAACACCATAGCCGATCCCAACTTCCACCTACCAAAATTCACAAAGTTCGAAGCTTACACTCACCTAATTCACTTTCGCCAAACCATCGAGCTATGCACCACCAAGGACGAGATCAAATGCAAAGCGTTCCTATCCAACCTCGGCTCCCTTGGACTCTAGTGGTTCAACAAATTGCCCACTAGATCCATACGGAACCTGGCCGACCTTGAACGCGCATTCAACACTCACTTCATCACCAGTAACAGGACAGCCAAGGAGCCTGAGTCCTTATCCCAGATGAGGAAGCTCCCAAACGAAACACTCCGACAATACGCCGAGCGTTACTGGCAACTTTTCAATGAATTCCCTAGAATCGACGAGTACTGGGCCGCACGCACCTTCAAAAATGGGTTGGAGTCTGGTAGCAAGATACTCGACAAACTGGCTATTCGACCTCCACACGGCATGGGAGAATTGATGCGTGTCATAGAACGGTTTTGCATCCTTGAAGAGTTCTACGCGGACAGAGCCACTCAGGGGATTCCCAATTCAATGACCTAACTGCCGACGACAGCTTCTCAACTGCCGACACCAATCGCAACTCAGCAACCCCAACAAAAGAAGCACGTCAACAACATTAAAGAGGGGAAGAAGCGCCAGCCGAAAGAGCACGACTACGTGGCCGAAACCACCCACTTCAAAGAACCCATCTGGTCGTTCCTGAAAGAGATCATGAGGCAACCATGGTTCGAGTGGCCGCAAGGCAAGCTCGGCACAGACAATGGCCAAGCAGACCAGAACTCGAGGAAGAAATGCTCGTATCACAATGAGCTCGGCCACTACATGACGGCATGCGGTCCGTACAAGGCGCTGTTGGAATGTTTGGCGGCCTAAGGCCATCTTGATCAATACATTGAACGAGCAAAAACACCCGCCCGCCCACCTATCGAAAATCCCAACCCTAACGAACCACGGCCGACGATACATGTCATTCACGGCCCAGTGACAAAGGAATCCGAAGCAAACCTCCAAGCCGACCTCGATCGCGCCTCCACTTCTAAACAGGTACTTGCGGTAGGACTCGGGTCAAAGCGCCCGCACCCGGATGAACTGCCCAAGTGGACCATCACCTTCGCCGAGCGCGACCTTGAATTCGTACAAACTCCACACTCCGATGCTCTCGTCGTTACCGTGCAAATCGGAGTCCACGATGTCAAACGCGTCCTCATCGATAAGGGAAGCTTGGCGGAAGTAATGCACTATGATTTTTTCACAAAGCTTGACCTCCCGGAGTCCGCCATACAACCCACCGAAGTCCCTCTCATCGGATTCAACGGAGCACCGGTTTGGCCACTCGGTCGAATCTTCCTTCTAGTCGTTGTTGGTTCGAAAACACTGACCGTTGAGTTCATCGTCGTCAACGTGCCGAGCCCGTATAACGCCATTCTTGGCCGAGCATGGCTTCATGGCATGCAGGCAATTGCCTCGACCTACCACCAGGTTGTCCGCTTTATTGGCTCCCACGGAAGACAGGAAGATCTGCGAGGTGACCAAGTCGCCTCTAAAAAATGCTATGTCTCAGCTGTCCATAACTCCACCAAAGCCAAACACGTACAATGGGTTGAAGTTCCTGACATGACTGTGCTTGAAGACGTCGGCCAGAAAGCCGAGGAAAAAACCGAGGAAGATCTAATCCTAATGCCCATCAACGAAGACGATTCACGTTTCTTCTTAATCGCATCCTCACTCAGCGACAACGACTGAGAAGAAATGTTGGGCTACCTAAAGGACAACATCGAAGTCTTCGCATGGACCCCCAACGAGATGCCTGGGGTCGACCCAGATTTCATCTGTCACTCTCTCAACATCAAAAAAGATGCGAAGCTCATAGTCCAGCGCGCGCGGCGGTCGGCCGCAGAACATGCCGACGCCGTAGTAGACGAAGTAAAGCGGCTACTGGAAGTTAACGCCATACAAGAAGTACAGTACCCAACTTGGCTTTCAAACCCGGTGGTCCTTAAGAAGAAAAACGGCAAATGGCATGTTTGCGTTGACTACACCAACCTTAACGATGCTTGTCCCAAGGATTGGTTCCCACTTCCTAAGATCGACGCCACCGCAGAAAATGCTCGGCTAAGCTTCCTCGACGCCTACCGGGGCTACCACCAAATAGCCATGGACCCGGATGATATAGAAAAAACGGCCTTCATCACCCCTTATGGTGTTTTCTGTTAGCGCGTCATGCCATTTGGTCTGAAAAACTCCTGCGCTACATTCAACCGCGCCATATTCAAGATGCTGCATGCCCAAATTGGCCACACTTTGGAAGCCTATGTCGACGACCTTGTTGTCCAAAGTCAGAAGGAGAGCAACCACCTCCAGGAGTTGAAAGAAATATTTTACATCTCAATCTACAAGCTCTGCTTAAATCCTGAGAAGTGCGCGTTCGGCGTAAGTGCCGAAAAGTTTCTTGGACATTTGGTTACCAGGCGCGGTATCGAAGCCGACCCTAGTCAAATCAAAGCTGTTGCAGACTTGCGGCCTCCCAGAACAATCAAAGAAGTACAACGACTCACTGAGATGGTGGCCGCTTTGAATCGGTTCATCAGCAAATCCTCTAACAAATGCCATGCCTTCTTCCATGCTTTAAAGCGCAAAAACCAATGAAGTTTCAAATGGACACCCAACTGCGATATCGCTTTAGCCGAACTCAAAGAATACCTCAATTCGGCCCCACTGCTGGTGAAACCTAAGGAATTTGAGACCCTCTATCTCTATCTTGCCATCTCCCCTCATGCCGTCAGCTCCGCACTTGTTCGGCAAGAAGCGGCAGATGATGTGCCCATCTACTTCACCAGCAAAACGCTCCTTCCGGCTCAGACACGCTATCTCCCTCTGGAAAAACTCGCTCTAGCCCTCGTCTCGGCCGCGAGAAAACTGCTACATTACTTTCAAGCCCACCTGATCATTGTACTAACGGAGCACCCTCTCAAAGCTCTCTTCCAGAAGGCGGACCTCTCCAACCGTGTCTCCAAGTGGGCTATCAAACTAGCTAACTTTGACATTCACTTTGAGCCACGCACAGCAATCAAAGGGCAGGTTCTGGCTGACTTTATCGCCAAACTGACTCCTAAAGACGAAGTCGCACTTAACACTCCGAACCCACCAGCCGTAGCCAAAAAAAGCTCCACACATAAGCCATGGCACCTTTTTCAAGGCGGGACTTGGCGCCTAAACGTCGACGGAGCTTCCAACAGCAACAGCGTTGGAGCAGGGGTAGTCTTAGTTTCACCTTGTGGAGCACTTCATGAAAGCTCTCTAACAATTGACTTCCCTGCCACCAACAACGAAGCCGAATACGAAGCCCTCCTCGCTGGCTTACGCTCAGCTATCGCGGGCTTACGCTCAGCTATCGCGATGAAGGTCACCACCCTCGTTGTCTATTGTAACTCCCAACTTATCGTTAATCAGGTACTCGGCGACTTCGAGGCTCGAGACCCTCGAATGTCGAAATACCAAGCCACGGCAGCCGAGCTCATCTCCCACTTTAGCAATTTCTGCATCGAACAGATCAATCGTGAGCACAACGCACACGTCGACGCACTTGCAAGCCTTGCGTCCGCATCTGCGACATCTGAATTCAAAATCATCAACTTCAGTAGCATCGACCGCCCATCTTTCGAGCCCACTCATGAGGTACTCAACGTTGAGCTCGGTCCAAGCTGGATGGATGAGATCATCGTGTTTCTCAAGCACGACACCCTACCAATGGACAAGAAGGACGCTTTCCGCCTTAGAAACAAGGTTGCTTACTGTTGGCTTTCCGAAAGCAGCCAGCTTTACAGGAAATCCATATCTGGGCCATATCTCCTCGTCGTCCACCCCACTCAAGTTCCCGCAATTGTGACCAAACTCCACTCAGGCAGCTGCGGCTGCCACTTTGGCGGCCGCTCTCTTTGTCAACGTGCACTAAGCCAAGGCTACTTTTGGAAGAATATGAAGAAAGACTGTGAAGACATCATCCGCAGATGCCAACCATGTCAACTTTTTTCTCCCATCCCAAAACAACCGGCCCAGAACCTTTGCCCCATTACAAGTCCTTGGCCCTTTGCCCAATGGGGACTTGATATCGTGGGAAAGCTGCCAACGGCACCTGGAGGCTTCAGGTTTCTGATTACGGCAACGGACTACTTCTCTAAGTGGGTCGAGGCTAAACCTCTCATTACGACAACGGAGGCTGATGTCCGGAGGTTCGTCTGGCGAAACATCGTTACCAGGTTCGGTGTGCCTTACGCCATTGTCTCTGACAACGGCACTCAGTTCGTCGGTAAAGACCTCACCAGCCTTTGTGCAGAGTTTGGAATACATTTCTTTAATTCCACACCCGCGTACCCCCAAGGGAATGGCCAAGCCGAAGCATCGAACAAGACAGTCTGTGCAGGGATCAAGCGCCGCCTGAACTCCAAAAGAGGCAAATGGGCTGAAGAATTGCCACGAGTCCTATGGGCTTACCGTTCTACACCGAGGCGCTCCACCGGCCAGACATCGTTTTCAATGGCATTTGGCATGGAGGCTGTGATCCCACTGGAGTCGAAGTTTCCAACTCTTAGAACAGAGACATTTGACCCCAAAACAAACAATGAAGCTGTGGAACAAGAGCTGATCTTGGCAGAAGAGAAGCGCGATGACGCTCGCTTGAAGCTCGCAGAGTACCAGCAGCAAGTGGCCAAGGGATACAACAGGAGCGTGAGAGTCAAGAAGTTCAAGCTAGACAATTTGGTTTGGCGAAAAGTTGTGCAAGCTAGCAAAAAAATGAAATTCAAGCCAACTGGGAGGGACCTTTTCGTATCGTCAAGATTGTTGGTGAAGGTGCCTACGCCCTGGAGGACATGAATGGGAAAGTTCTAACAAACCCATGGAACGCACAAAACCTTAAGAAGCCATACATGTAGCCAAAATCCCAAACGTGTGCCTTATGTTCGGCCACTTCCTATCCTGTTTTCTTTATTGGCTGCGGCCCAAGTTTTTCCTTTTCAACTTGTACTTCCATGTTTGTCGAATCGAAGAAAGATTTTCTCTAGCAGTTGTTTTTACAATCCTAAATTTATTTTCCTTACTTTATGTTTTGCCTCGGCTCAATTAGCCAACCACAAACATTGACCTCGGTCACACCCACAAACGGCTCTTGTCACCCTGCTTCGGCCACTGTTACCGCCCAAAGAAGCAAAACGGACATCAGGTCCACCGAGCCCAGAGACACAACATATGGCTGGAATTTGGGCTCCGATTCGGCTTGGCAAGATAATGAGGTCGGCCACAGCCGGTTACACTCATATTTTGGTGAGCAAACCACCCACAAACATTATAACAGCTCAACCTTGCCTAGGGGCTGGCATCTTGCCGAGCCCCAACCACAGGTACGAGCCCTCAACAATCCCCGACGGCTAACCTAAGCGTCTCCAAATAAACTAGCAACCAAGTCGAGCTCAACAGCACGCTCGGCAAACTACACCCAAGTTTCCTACTCTACTTTGGTCAAGGCTCAGCCACCATTCAACTACTTAGCCGAACCTAGACCAAAGTGGGGGCAACAAGTAACTACAAATTCAAGCAAACATTGCAAAAAAGAAGTTATCCACTAAAAACAGGACATCATGCATTTAAGTTTGGCAAAACGTTCAAAGCCAACAACATTTACATCTGGAACGGCAAAATCCAAGCTCGGATCCGTCCAGTCCAAAAAGTTCAAGTACAAGGAAGACAAATTAACAAGTACAAAAAGTAAAGGGTGTCAACTACGGTGACCGGCCACCCAAAAACCGGTACCTACAAGTGTGTTCCTCTCAGCCCTGAGCAGCCTCTTCAATGTTTGCACCAGCCTCGGCAGCGACAGTGTTAACTTCAGATGCATTGACGTCAGCCTCAACTTCGGCGTCTGCGACAACATTTACGGGCTCATGCTCGGCATTCCCAGCAGCTTTGTCACAATCCTTACCATTTTTGCCCCCACCAGTGCCACCTCCAGCGTCGGCGTCGGCGTCAGCCTCAGTGAGATCTTCAATGTCATCCTCGCTCTCGGGGAACTCCTCAGGAGGGAGAGGTGCACACTCCTCTTCAGTATAGGGGAGGACTAGCTCAGGAGTAACTGGGGCTGGAATTGACTTCATCAAATTCATGTCAGCTTCCGGCTGCATAACACCGCAAGCGGCCTTAACGCCGTCCTTGTACCCCGTTCGGTACGCGATGGGGACCGTCAGCTTGATGGCGTCGTTTACCATGGACCGAGCGTCCCGCATGTACTCCGCCCCATCAACCTCTTTCATCTTTCTCTTCTCCCTCCTCAGGACCTTGGCGACCTCGCGCTCGGCCTTCTTCATCTTCTCCTCCATCTCGTCCCTTTCCTTCTCAAGCTCGGCGATCTGAGCTTTTACCATTTTAAGGCTCCCCTTGTAGCTTCTCACTTTCTCACGCTCGACCTTCAGGTCCTCGTGAAAGCGAGCGCGCTCGGCTACAACGAGCTCGACATTTTTCGATGAGCGAAGCAAAGCCTGCCCAGCCTATTCAACAGAGAGAACGTCAGATTGGAAATTCTTAACGGCACAATGATGGCAAATGAAAGAGGACTGGGCTCGGATCATACCTGAACAAGATAAGCACTTGCGTGGACCAAGCTCGGCTGAAGGCCCTTGGGGATTTTCTGCATGTCGTTCGGCAAAGCCAAACCTTGAAGCAGTGTAGTGGCAAGCCCCGGCTCAACCTTAATAGAGTCTTCCACTGTGACGACCCTGCCCTCAACCAAAGTGTAAGAAGGAGCAAATTCCTGAGCAGCGACGGCGCTAGCCGAACCTAATGGCTTCTGGACCGCCTTGGAGCCGCTAGCGGCCGACGACTCGGTCCCCCCTTGCTCGCCCATGCGAGGAGTCGGCAATTTGGTCAGAAAAAAATCATGGGTGAGCTTTTGCCTCTTCTCAGCAGGCTCGGCTACCCCATATTGCTGTTGGACAACTTTCCCATCCCTTATATTGATGCGTACGACGTTCCGTCGGCCCATTTCGCTGGTATGATCGGGCACTACTCTTCGAAGTGAAACATTAATGCCCGGGAGCTTGGCTTGCTAACTCTCTCCGAACCAAAACTCAGCCGGCTTTCTGAACATCGGCAACTTAACCCTCAGCTGCTTGCTGACCTTTGACAGCCCGACCTTCTTTCCTCGGCTCTGACCCTCTTTGCTCGGCCCTGCCTCCTTTCCTCACCTTCTGAGCTTTCCTTTGTAGGACGGCTCGTAGCCAAGTAGCATCGATGCGTCTCTACAAGCTTGACACAGAAGGGTGTCAACGTGTGCTTCGACGGACAAGGATTGTTGGGTCTTCGTTATGGCTCAGTGATCTGCACAAGGAATCAACTATTAGGACAAGAAAATCACACATGTACTGTCAAAAGCCAACGTCGGCCAAAGGAAAGAGACAGACTACCTCGAAAGTCTTTGATCTTTGGCACCACGTACTTGTGTACGGTTTGGTCACCGAACTCATAATTACCGTTTACTTCCACATACAAGTTGGCCCACCTATCGGTGTCGGGCAGGCCGTTTACTAATGGCTCCCTATCCCTATGTGTCGATAAGTATCGACGACTGGTCTGGCCGTGCTTGGACATGATGTACGTGTGAAAAAGGTCGGCGACCCTGAATTTGAGGTTGTGAATCTCCTTCAGTTTTATTACAGACATTACTATCCTACAACTATTGATTGCAAAGAAGTGGGGAACTATGCTAAAATGGGCCAGTAACTCCCTCAGGAACGGGTGGAGAGGGAACCGCAACCCTGCCTCACAGATGGCCATCAGAGGGACTGTGATGTGCTCGGGGTGGTCCTCTCTCCTGTCTCGAATTCGATTACTTGCCACCTGGCTAATGACTACGTCATCGGGAACGTTGTAGTCCCGGCAAAATTGTTCGTATTCATCGGGCTCCCCGCTAAAGAAATGGGCGTAAGGGCATACTTGGCCCCTCTCATAGAGGTCGACGACCTCTCTACCCTCGGATTGGGCTTCACTATGCCCGGAACGTACGGAGGTGGGGGCGTCGGCCTGAGGGACGAATCTGGATTCGGCCTCTGGCCCCAGGTGAGGCTCGGCCTCAGAGTGGGTTGATGGTGTGAACGATATCTCAGGCTCGATATCGAACTCGTCGGCACCGTACTCAAAAACACGTTCGGCGTTTCAGTCGTTGGAATCGGTAGACATGTTTAAGGCGATGGATGATATTTGGCGTCGGCGTCTATGCTTTTCCAAGCACTCGCAGATTATTGAATCTCCAAAATCCTCCTCCGAGCTTTCAGAGTCGGAAGAAATGACTACGACTGGGTGAGCCAGACCTATCAACACAAAGTAAATGATGAGAAACCTTATCGTTGGCGACGGAAGAGGATCTTTCTAAGCTCGGCTACCCTACTGGCCCACCCTATCTTCGTCCTATGTAGATTCAAGCTCAGAAGAATCTAAGACTCTAATCGTTGGGCTTGGCGTCGGCCAAACCCAGCCAACGCCAAAGTCTGGGGCCCTAGTGGTGGGGCTCGGCATCGGCCAAACCCAACAAACAGTGGAGTTAGGGCTTAGAAGAACAGGATGAAGGCGAAGATGAACAGTCGTTCATCTCAGCCCTAGTACTATTCACACAAAACAGAAAACCCCCAGAAACCCAAAAAAAAATGACAAAAAAGGGCGTAAAAGATGCAGGAATACAAGGAGAAGCAAGGTTCGAAAATGTACCTTGAGATTTCAACAAGATTTGATGAAGAATCTGCTTGGAATCACGATTGGAAGATGGACAAGCGTGGAACGAAGCTCTGGCGATAGAGGTTTAGAGAGAGAAAGTGTACGTGGCTTCTGTCTCTACCCCCAGCTCCTTATATAGAGGTAGGGTTGGAAATTCGAGTTTCCCGCCCAAATCATTGCACCGCCGAACCTACAGCCATTAAGCATCTGACGCGTGGCCTGATGAGATGGCTTGGCATAACCCTACATGTGCCAACTGCCCCTCTGTCAGCCGTACCCAGCGAGAGATGGACACCTGGCGCACCCTCATTGGTCCATGTCCATGACGGTTTGTTGAAAAAGGTTTGGGGCTCGGCCAAGTTCTGTCCAGTAACCGCGGTCCATGCTCGGCGTTAAGAAGGCTCGGCCAAAGCTTAACATCAATCCCAATCGCATGCTCGGTGACGGTTGAGATTGAGGGGCTATTGTAGCAGGCCGAGTTCGATTGAGATTCCACCATAGACCACCTCTACTCCTTTGCCACCGCCAGCCGCCGTAAGGGCAGCTAACCTACCCCATCTATGCTTGGCCTGTACCAAGGCATGCCAGTCGTCGGCTTTGCCTTTGCCTTGCGTCCAGCGACGGAGAGGTTTTATGCCAAGTTCGACTACCCTTCGGGGGCGGCCCCGTGGATGATGTTGCCTAGCCCGAATTCCCTTCGAGCTCGGCTTCCCTTCAAGCTTGGCAACCGACAGGTTCTTCTGGGCTCGGCCACCCGCGCGGCCACATTCCCACCCACATGCGAAGACGGTTACACCATGGAATAATCATGAGCGCACATGGATCGTGCCAGCTCACCCCCAAAAGCGGTTACCAGATCTGTTCGGTGACATCACGATGACATCGCCTGGCCCACGCAAGGCACGTGCCTGTGCTTGGGGAGCAAGTCAGGGAGGCTCTATGAATACCAAGGGATAGCGCCTCTGAAAAGGGACGCACTGATATACGCGAATACCGACTTAAAACCCTAGCCTCTTTCGTCTCTCTCTACACATACTTATCCTCTCGCCAGAAGACCTTGCCGGGCAACCCCCGGTCGGGTCTTAGTCGTGCGTTCACTGTGTAGGCTATGCGAAGAAGGCTAGGAAGCCATTGAACCAGCGGAGGAAGGGACCAGATCGCGGATCACGGGCCACACAGTAATGTTGGTTGTTGTTCTTGAGGTCAAGTGTAGATATGGCGAATGCCTTTGAGGAATGTTGATGTTGATATGATTACTTAGTTGAAAGAAAATTGTAAGCTGTGAAACTTGTGGTAAGCGAAACTGTTTGAGATTATTGGTGTGAGTGAGATTGATTCCTAAGTGATAAGGTAGTAGGAGTCTTAGAGTATAATGAGAAGTATAGATATGTTGTTTGAAATCCTGGAGTCTTGGGGGTATTCAAGAAGAAGTCTGTCAATTGGATTGTATCGGTGACTGAAATTTTACATAGAGATATTCAAGAGTATTGGATGTTTGTTAGTGCAATCATGGCACCTTTTATGTGTAGCTATTTGAGTAATGAGATATTGTCAAGATTATATTACTGTCGAGTCATAAAAATGATTAAGTATTGGGGGTATGTATATTTGGTACGTATATTATATTTACAGTAATGTGTATGATTGTAAGTATATTGAATACCTAGCTTGACTAGAGTAATTGAATGTGAGTATTAGAGATTGATGGGTGAATGGAAAACATAAGATGTATAGTGGGACTAAGATGAATGTGATTATTGTGGGGCTTGCTAGAGCCAAAAGTTACGATATACTTGATACTAAGTAAGTTTGTTAATGCGTGGATGTGTTTGGTGTTTCGTAAGACATTAAATTGTACTGTTGGTTTGTTGAGGTATTTCATGCATGAAGTTTGTTGTTGTTTAAGCTTTGTTTTAGATGTTTGACTTGTTATGTAACCTCTATGTGCGTAATTTGCTCTTAATATGTGGTGCAGTGTTGACACCGATGAGTACCTAGGTATTTGCTACAAGGAACTAATTTTTAGTTGTAATCTGGTGTATGTCTTTTCTTTTGCTGGCATCAGTGATATACAATAAATTGGATGTAAGGAGAACAATGGATTTATGGGGTTATATGAATAGTTTCAAGATTGTGTTGTGTGGAGTTACGTAGAAATGACATGCTGTGACAGAAGTGGGTGTGGTTCTCTAGAACAGGAGTTGGTGGTGACACTGAGTGGGACAAGAAATGTAGAGTGGTGTTGGAACCTTGATTGTGTTGAATGTTAGATGAATGAAAGAGCGTTAGAGGTTTGTACAAAGTTGATAAAAGAGTTATGTGGGTAAATAGGGATATGAGTTGGTCATCGTGAATAGCGGTTTGTCTTATGAGTGTTAGGTGTCACTGACTACCCTTAATATTATCAATAGAGCTGGATCAGCTGTGAGATGAGTTTACTCTTATAATTGAAAGGGATTGATCTGTTAGTTGACGTTGGAAAAAAAAAAATTAGAATCGAAGTTTTAGAATTGGAGTTTTGTAAGAAGTCTAATGTGTCCTTCTAGGAAGTTCAAAAGATAATTAGCCGAATGAGTAGCAAAGAATGAGAATATGGAATTTGAGAGTTTAGAGAATGTCGAGGTACCACTTGTCGGATATTGGTGTGATTGTCTTGTAGATATGTAAGAACTAGGAATTTTGTATTGGCGTTAGGACTTGAAAGCCTATTAAGGTTAAAATTTGATAAAGATGATGGAGGCTTATGGCTGAATGTTGAGTGGTAGGATCATACAGTTAATGAAGGCTTTCATAGGGCAAGCAACATGAGGAAATGTTTATGTAGAGAAGGAAGGATGAGGTTTGAGGTTATAACAACCGTGATATGAGGTTCAGAATAGTGATTGGTGGCTCAGTTGGGGTTGGGTTAGCAAATTTCGAGGAAGAAATTTATTTAAGGAGGGTAGGATGTAGAGACCCGTATTTTTTAGGCCGAATTTTTCTCTTGTAAATGTACGACCCGTCGAGATAGACAGTGCAGATATTTGATGTGGCGTATTCATGGAAAGATATAAGGGTAATTGAGCAAGAGGTGCACGTGTGAGCGTGTGGTGCGAGAAGTAGGGGATTACTCACCCACCTCAATAATTTCCCTAGGAGAGACTATTCTCTCACTTTTCTCCCTCAGCTCTCTCTCCAAATTCTCTCATATCACTCTCCAAAACTCCCTCTTCTTTTCTCTCTTCGATCTCAACACCTTAGAGCGTGATTCCGGACGAAGTCCAAAAATTAAAGTTGCTATACGGAGCACAGGCTTTCCAAATATCCAAGAAAATTCATGATCGGACCACGTGGAGCTTCGGTTGACTTAGTCAAACGGTTGGGTTTTACTCAAAACCCATGAGGTAGGGAATTCTACCTCTCTTTATATGTTATTTGAGTGTTCTTGTACCATCTTTGAGCTTGTATTGATTGTTATTGAGATTGGATCGAAATCTGAAAAATTCTGTCAAAATCACCAGAAAACATATTTCCTCTACCGGTAGCAACTTTTCTTCTACCGGTAGGACAAGTGAGAAATTCTTCTACAACTATCTCAAAAGTACTACAGCAGCTCAAAAGCTGCTCAACTACCAGTAGGCATTCTCCTCCTACCGGTAGGACAAGTATTAGATTTTTATGTTCAGAACGTTGGTTTCCCTGTTTCCAATATTTCTATTGGTAGAACTCATTCACCTACTGGTAGGACAAATGGCTTCCCTGTCTCCAATATTTCTATCGGTAGAACTCATTCACCTACTGGTAGGACAAGTGCAGAATTTTCCCTCTTCTACCGGTAGGTAATTGAGCTGCTACAGTGTCTTTTAGCAGCTTTTCCGACATTCTTTCAAATCACTTTTTGAAGCTTCTCGTCAACTCTAATGGGTTTGTTTATGCATTTTTTCAAGTGTTTTGGAGAGTGTTACTTGTTTCACACTAGAGTGGTATCTGATGGACTTAGATGAACTCGTCGAGTTAAGAAATGTGAAATGTTAGTTATTGCACGTCGAAACACGAACGATATACATGAGCATGTCTAGTGATCCAATGGGTAAAATTGCAATTCGTGTTCTCTTGACTCGTAGAATCTTTTCAACTCCTTTAGTGTACGACTTACGGACTCCAAGTATAGAAACTAGAAGATCGGTCATCGCAGAGTCTAATTGAGGGTCGATATATGGTATGTGAAGGTACGTGGGTGTACTTAGAGGTACGATGAGGACATGTGTTTTTTATTATATGCGATATGGTAGATTGTTGGTTTTGTAATACCATGTGGTCGATTAGATGGCTTTTGGATTCGATTGAACGACTTGATGTTTGTGAATGGGAAATGTAATGAAAATGGATGACAAAGGGACACAAAGAGAATGTTTCGTGCTCTTAAATGAGTAAATGCCTAGCAGGAGCTAAATGCTCATATCATATACTTTCAGGGCTCTTAAATGAGTACATGCCTGGCAGGAGCTAAATGCCCATATCATATGCTTTCAGGGCATGTTATTGAGTAAATGCCTGGCAGGAGTTTCGGCTCAGACTCTTTACGATGCGTAATTGGTTTATGAAGTGAATGAAAGGATTTTGATGGAAATCCTCCGGTATTCTTGAGCGAATCAACAGTTTTCGGTATTTGGACACAAATCAACAGACTCCGGTATTCCGCCCGAATCAACGGAGTTCGGCCTATAATGGTCTTAAGTTTTCTCTAAATTGTTTTGGAAATCAAAATGAAGGTTTTATGAAATTAGGCTCTATGGTGAATGGTATGGAACGAGGAAGTTGTTTGTGGTAATCATTCGAAAAGTTATTAAATGGTTGAATAGTTGTAATTTGTTGGATTGATATGAGTTTAAATGCTAGTTTTAGTTGACGTGTGAAAGGTTAGGGTTATCTCTAAGACGTCCGAAACCTTGAAATCTAAATTAGTTAGTTCATCTTGGTAACCCCTCTTGTATTTCATGTTCTCTTGCTTAGTCTCATCGCGTTTGGTGCATACTTCGTCGCATGATAAAGGGTTCGACAATGATCGAAGAAGAAATGGGAAAGAATGTGGTACCGCATGAGAAGGTGGATTGGCAATAGTCGGATACATGATCATGATAGTTATGCTTATCTTTGTTGTCATTGGGTTTCTATTGTTTGTTCTTCTATATTGCTCATTTGCATATAGAGTTTGCGTAAACTTTTCTACTGGACTAGTGTAGCTCAAGCCTTATATCATTTTCAGGTGCTGATCCGAAACAGTAGTTTGCATAACTAGAGTGCTTGGAGTGTGGACACACCTTTTTGAAAGCTAACAAAAAGAGTTACTCATTCATCTTTGTAAATTTCTTTTGAGATATGTATTTTGTAATTTGAGTTATAATCCTTTTGACTATGGAATATTTGTAACTCTTAACTCTCATAACACTTGTTACCTTATTAAATTTGGGCTGTTGAGCCGATGATGTAATATTTGGAAACCTATTGGACTTGGAACTATGATTACGGAAATAGAAATGTTGAGCTCTTTTGGGTATCATACGGATTAATGTGAGGGTTTTTATTTCAAAAATCATTTATATTTATGTTAAAAATTGAGTGCGTGATAGGTGGGTTCCTCCCAACAGCCATGACAGCCATCTGATCGGTTAGGATGCCAATCACGCGCATCCATCACACGCTGCTGAAGTTGTTGGAACCTATTACCCAGACAACAATCTAGAGGGGGTGAATAGGGTTGCTAATTAAAAATTACCAATTAAAAGCTACAAAGGCAAATAACTATTTAGCAAATATATAGAGAGAGTTAAGAAGCGCAAAACCAATTTATAGTGGTTTGGTCTGAATTTGTCCATGGTCTAGCCTACTCCAGTTCTCTCCAAAGCAATCGATTGAAGGTTCCACTAATAAAATGGAATTACATCAGTAAGTCTTGTGGGTGCTTACAATTACCGTCTTTCGGAGGAGCTAGACAACCGCAAGGATTTAAAGTACTAAATCCTCAAAAACCCCTTCCAAAAAGCAAAGCCCCTATTTTTGGAATTACACAACCAGTGTTTGATTTCTTAAACACTTAATCTCTCAAAAGATAATAGAATTTGTAGCTCACAATTACAACACTCCTCAAAGAGTAGATATAACAATTTTGCTCACAAATCTCTCAAAGTAATTGTATGAAAAATGAAGTGTGTGAGAGAATGAAAATTGCTCTTGTAATACTTTGTTGTAGCTTGATGGTTCTGTATATCGCAGCTAATGAACCTCTTCCATTATATAGCTTGAATATTTGGACTGTTGAAATTTGTCCGTTGAGATGCAAATCTCATTTCTGCTGATATGGATATTCATTTATTGCTAGTGATCGCTGAGTCATAAAATCATACACATGCAAAAATATTGTCTTCCTTGAATGTAGTAGAAAAACATTGAGTCGTATTCTACAATGTTCAAGAGTATTTCACTCCCATGCTCCCAAGTCAACAATGGTAGGAAGAAAACAAAACTGGAGGTCCTCTCTGCTCAAATTGGTCGGCCACTTGTCCAACTGATAGCAACTAAGAATCTAAGATATGCTGTCCGCTTCAATGAACTGATATGGCTTTAGGGAAATAGGTTCTGTTATTAAAGTTTGGGGGCCAAAGGCAATAGTTGAGAGTTAATAAATCCATGGACAAAGAATTAGATTAAATAAAGGGAATCAACATGGGCCATGAAAAAAACACTATTGCTATATATGCCGTACAAACTAGCTTAAGTTAAAGGGAGCCCTGAAGTCGGCGCGTATTACTGTTCAAGCGACGATCGAAGGAAAACGGGACGACGAAAACCTCGATCGATCCTTCTCGCCGCGTCATTGCTGCTTTCCGCCTGTCGTCGCTGCCGATCGTCACCACTACTCGTCGTCTCTCTCGTCTTCCAGTTCGTGAGAGAGGTCATGGCAATTCGATGGGTTTCTTCGTTCCTTGCTTGATCTCTCCTCTGAATATCATTCTTCTTTCGGGTAATTGCTCTTGCTTTTTCCTCCTTTGCATTTGAACTTTGTGATTTCTGAATTCTATGGCGGGCACGGGCACAATTGGGTGTAATTCTACGTGTGTTGGTGATGTTGAGATTGACCTAATTCCTGCTTCTAATCTGCCATCTGCTGGGCTTGATCTGAATTTACTAAATTCCCCTGGTGGTTTGATGGATAATGTTGGGGTTTCTTCAAGGAACTACTCTAGGGTTGTCAATCCTAGGGTTTCCCCGCTTCCAAACCCTATCCTTAACGGCAATCAACTTGATTTCTTGGAGCAGATTACTGTCCCTGTTACTCATTCTTTGAACCCTTGTGCTTCAGTTTTTCCCTCTGTGAGTCAGGTTGGGGTGGTGAATTGTGGAGGAACTCACCCCAAACCTGGTACTTCATGGAGTTCTGTGGTGGCTAATACTGTGTCTGCAACTGATGGTGGTATTGGTTCCAACTCTGTACCTAGTCCTAATAGGATGAAGCTTGAATATATTCCTCCCTCGATTATTAATGATAGAATTGTGGTATCCCCTTCCGTGGAAGTTGAGGAATTAGGGCATCCTAAGTGGCAAAGATGCATTGTGGGCCACTTTTTGGATAAGAAGTTGGCCTTTGCTGCAGTTCAACATATAGCCATGAAGATTTGGGCTAAGTTTGGCATTAGGGAGGTACTTTCAAACGATAAGGGATTCTTCTTCTTCATGTTTGAGGGGGAGAAGTTCAGACAATTGCTGGAATCGGGACCTTGGCATTTTTGGGGTAAACTTCTTATCCTTAAGCTTTGGCATCCCCATCTTAAACTAGAGAAGGAACGGCTTTCGCAAATACCTCTTTGGGTTCATTTCTTTAACGTCCCTTTGGAAATGTGGACTGGGCCTGGTCTTAGCCATATTGCTAGCTCAGTTGGACGTCCTTTGTATGCTGATCATTTGACTGAGTCTGGTCGAAGGCTGAGTTTTGCTAAGATCTGCGTGGAAGTTGATTGCTCCTCTCCTCTCCCGGATTCTTTTGATCTAAAGTATGCTAATGGTGATGTGGAGGTGATTCGAATTCAATACCCTTGGAAACCTCAGGTGTGTTCTTTATGTCAGGTATTTGGACATGGGGATGCTCTCTGTCCTTTGAAAGTTCAGGAGATGGCAAAGGAAACTAAAAAGGCTACTGGTACTCATGGTAAGTATGGAGTGGTGGATGCCAATACATGGCAAGTGGTTGGTTCCTTGCGAAAAGACGTTGTACCTGGTGTGGAACTCCGGTCTCCTGTTTCTCTTCAAGCAGCCATTGCCTCTACTAGTGTTACTAGTGCCATTAAGCCTGCCGCGATTTCTGCTAGGATTGAAAGTGGCATAGTTGTTCCAACCTCTCCAACTAAGAATGCTCCTCCTGTGTTGGTTCGTGCTGAGATTGGCAAACAACCTGTTTTTATGTCCTCAGGGGATAAGGTAATCTCTGTGCCTAGCAAATTTGCTATTTTGGATGCCATTGGGCTCAATTTGGACGTTGGTTCAGTTCCTGAGGCTACTGTTCTACCTGTTGTTCCTGAGGCTACTGTTCTACCTGTTGCTCCTGGTGATGGATTACCAGATGAGGTAATTGTTGAATGTGCTATGTTGGATATGGAATCTGTGTTGGATTTCACTGTTGTCCCTCAATCTCCACCACTCCCATTCCAGTTCCTGATGGAAAGAAGGGGGGTGGAAAGGGAGGTGGTAATGTTCCTGCCAAAGGTGGTGGTGGGAAGGGGGGACGGAAGAATAAACGTTAAAATTCAGGATAGCTAGTTGGAATATAAGGGGTATTAACAACCCCTTAAAACAAAAAGAGGTTAGATCCCTTATTGATTCACAGCGTTTGAGTCTCTGTGGTGTTTTGGAAACTAAGGCAAGGAAAGATAATCTTCCTACCATTTGCAGCAGAAGTTTTCCTTTCTCTTGGTGTTTTTTGGATAACTCTGGTAATCAAGAGGTTGCTCGGATTATTGTTGGTTGGGACCCAAGTCGTCTGCATGTCTCATTGATTTTTAGTTCTACTCAATTGCTCTGTGTACAAGTTACTTGTCTATGTACTCAACGGATGTTTTATGCTTCAGTTGTTTATGGAGCTAATTCTGTAGCTGATAGGAGAATTCTCTGGTCTACCATGAGATCTCTGTATTCTGCTATTGGTGATTCCCCTTGGATCCAGATGGGAGACTTTAATGTTGCTTTGAGAAGCTCTGACAGAGTAGGGGGGTTTGATAGTGCAGCTGCTTCTGAATTTTGTCAATGTCTTTTTGATACAAATATGGAGGAGTTGGTTACTAAGGGATGTTGGTTCACATGGTCTAATCAGAGAGGTGGTGGAGGTGCTAATATGAGTAAGATAGATAGGGTGGTGGTCAATGGTGGTTGGCTGGATTTGTTCCCTGACTCAGAAGCTATAGCTCATGTTCTAGGTATTTCTGATCACTGCTCCTTGTTGGTTACTGTTTTTGAGGAAGCAAGGTGTAGGAAACCTTTTAGATTTTACAATTTCTGGATGAAGAATCATCAGTTTAAGGCTTTGGTTATAAACTCTTGGATCCAACCTCAGTCTGGGTCTGCAATGCTTAGTTTCTCTCTTAAACTCAAAAGATTGAAGCCTGTTTTAAGGAATCTGAATTCCCAATGTTTCTCGAATATTTCTGGAAGAGTTATAGAGGCTCGATCCAATATGGAATTACTTCAAGCACGGTGTTTACTAAATCCAGGGGATGATAGCATTAGGAATTTGGAAAAGGATGCTGTCAGAACTTACATGGAATTAAGTGCTGCAGAGGAATCTTTTAAAAAACAAAAGTCGAGGGTGAATTGGTTGGCGCTTGGTGATAATAATACAAAGTTCTTCCATCATAAAGTTAGTTCTCATAGAGTAAGGAACAAGATTCTTAGCTTGATTACTGCTGATGGAATTCGGTTGGATAAACCTGCGGATGTTCAACATGAGGTTATCCAATACTTTAAAGGTCTTCTAGGTACAAAATTCATGCAACGACAGGATGCTAGAGCTTCTTTACAGCAGATTATTAGAAGGAAAGTTCCTACTGATATGAAAGAGGACCTAGTGAAGCCAATTCTTATTGATGAGATTAGGGCTGCCCTAAATTCTATTAAAGGTGATAAGGCTCCAGGACCGGATGGGTTTTGTTCAAGTTTTTTCCAGCAGAACTGGGATATAGTAGGGCAGGATCTGGTTGCAGCTGTGATGCTCTTCTTTGAGAAAGGTTATATTCTTCGTGAGTGGAACTCTACAGCCTTGACTTTGGTGCCTAAGATTCCAAACCCTTCTATGGCAAAAGATTACAGACCTATTGCTTGTTGCAATGTGGTGTACAAAGTCATAACAAAAATCATTGCTAACCGGATGCAGCAAACTTTACCCTTGGTCATTAGTCAAACCCAATCTGCTTTCATTAAAGGGAGGAGTATTGTAGATAATGTTCTTCTTATGCATGAATTGATAAGGAATTATCACAGAGATGCAGGGCCCCCTAGATGTGCCATAAAGATAGATATCATGAAAGCTTTTGATTCTGTCGATTGGGATTTTTTGCTAGACACCATGATGGTTATGGGTTTTCCGCATATTTTTGTTGGTTGGATTAGGGCTTGTGTTACTACTCCCATGTTTTCTATAATGATGAATGGTGGGCTGGTGGGGTACTTTCCAGGAGCTCGAGGACTACGGCAGGGGGATCCCATCTCCCTCTACCTTTTCTTACTTGTCATGGAAGTTTTTTCCTCTCTGCTGCAATTTAACATTGCGAATGGTAATTTTAGATTCCATCCGAGATGCCAAGAGTTAGGGATATCTCATGCCATGTTTGCTGATGATCTAATTGTTTTTTGTGGTGCTCATGAAGAATCTCTGAGAATCATTATGAATACCCTCAAGGAGTTTCATAGTTATTCTGGTTTGCAGCCCAATATGATGAAGAGTGCTTGTTACTTTTCTGGTGTGCCTACTGCTCTTAAGTTGTCTCTTATCGATCTAATGGGTATTTCGGAGGGTCATCTCCCTGTGAAGTATTTAGGGGTGCCTTTAATCAGCTCAAGGCTTACCTCTGCTGATTGTATTGTCCTTAAAGAAAGAATTTTGGCTCGGATTCAAAGTTGGTCTCAGAAATTTTTATCCTATGGGGGAAGGGCCCAATTGATTCAATCTGTACTTTGTAGTATAAATACCTACTGGAGCTCTATCTTTATATTGCCTCAAAAAATTATTACGGAGATTGAGGGAGTGCTGGGGGCTTTCTTATGGTCTGGTCTTGACATGAAGCATACGGGTGCTAAAGTCAGTTGGATGCATCTATGTGTTCCAAAGAATGAAGGTGGGCTGGGATTTAGGTCCCTTAAAGAATGGAATCAGGCTTCCAATATTAGGCACCTTTGGGCTTTGAGTTTTAAAGCTGATTCGCTATGGGTAAAGTGGGTGCATATGTACATTTTGAAAGGGCATAGTCTCTGGGAAATTCCTATACCGAATGATGCATCATGGGTAATAAGGAAGCTTCTCAAATTACGGGATATTTGCCAAGGTTGGATCAGGTATTGCATTGGGGATGGAGAAGACACGTTTCTATGGACTGATAATTGGCACCCTATTGGTGCATTGTACAAGCAGTTCGGTGATTCCATTGTTACAAATAGGGGCAGGGCTTTGAGGGCTAAGGTATCCTCCATTATTGTTCAGGGGAATTGGCGATGGCCAAGACAGAGGAGTCGAGTTATGATGGCGGTTATGCGTCACACTCCTGCAAATTTTCTTCCTAATCCATTGACTAAGGATAGAGTAGTATGGACTCTTTCTTCAAATGGCTGTTACTCTGTCAAGACAGCATGGGAAGCCTGCAGACATAGGTTTTCTTTTAAACACTGGCATTTGTTAGTATGGTTTAGCCAAAATGTGCCTCGGTGGAGCTTCATTCTTTGGCTTGCAATTTTGGAGCGTCTTTCGACCAAGGATAGAATAGCCAAATGGGGGACATCAATTAATCCAGTATGCGTGTTGTGTACGGCTTGTGAAGAGTCTCATGCTCATTTGTTTTTTGAATGCCAATTTTCTACAATGATCTGGAGTCGTGTTTTGCAAAAAAATAACATTTCCAGAGGGCCTCTTTCTTTGCATCAGGAGCTTATTTGGGCTAGTGCTCAAAGGAAAGGTACAAGTTTTTGTAGTACAATATACAAGTTATCTTTGGCAGCTACTTCTTACTTCCTGGGGAGCGCAACATGCGGATATTCCAGAACAAGTGTAGGGATGTAGATGGCCTAGCTGCAGCGATTCTTGAAGCGATTAGAGCCAAGCTTTGTTCTTTCAATTCTGTAAAGTTTTCTTGCCTTAATAGGCAAATTTGTGATGATTGGTTACTTAGCTCTAGAGTTTTTAGGATAAATAATGGCTGACTTGTATAGTCTTGTTGTTCGTTGTATTGTTGTTCAGGGGGATGCCCCGTTGTTTTTGTAGTTCCCGGGTTTTTTGGTGAAATGAAATTACTTACCAAAAAAAAAAACTAGCTTAAGTTTAAACGCAGATTTCGGCTTATAAAAATAATTTGCTTCGGGGGCTAGAAAAATAACTTTTTACATAACATATATTTTTCATGGGCTTGAAACATATGTGAAGGTCTTCCATAAGCTTTTAAGAAATCAATTTTGCCATTAAACATAATCAAAATCAATTATTTCTAACAGAACCTCTCTTCCATTCGTGCTTCTCATGCAGCTTTACTTCGATTATACATATCTTCGACAACAGCATAACGACCATAAAAAACTCCTTGTCATGCCATGATCCGGAATCGAGCGCAAGCTTTGATACCTACTGATGCAGGGAAGCGTGTTGAAAAAGAAGAACGCGCAACAAGGACAATTACGAATAAGTTTGAACTAGCGAGATACTCTCTCTACGAACAAACGATATTGAGAAAACTTCTCAAATTTTCATTAATACGGAGTAATTCATAAAACAACTACCTTAGCCCTAAGGCGTACAACTCAATTTATAATAAACTAAAAATACTAAAAAGGAAACCTAAAAAATGGAAAACTAAATCTACAGCTTAGAGAACAAGAAAACAATAAAGAAGAAATAGAATCAACCTAATAGGGCTGTCCAACAAAAACCGTAAAACCGGTCCAGACCGATCCGATTCATGCTTTTTGGATTTTATCCACGGATTAATGGTCCGGACACGGATTTGAAAATTAAAAAACCGTGAGATATGGATTATGATTTTTCAAAACCATGGATTAACCGAACCGGACCGTGAGATATTTAAAAAAATAAAAATATAGACGTGTGTGTAATATCTATAAACAATTATAATTTTACTAATTTGCTTGTTTGTTTTGAGAAACTAATTTGCAATTTTTTGTTTGGTTTTTATGGGATGTAATAAGTAGATCATGCTTGACCAGAATTTGTGTATTTTGGACAACACTTAGTTTATTTGGTTGCTGCATTTACCATGTTTATTGCCTTAATGCCTTTACTACCTTTACAATTTGGACAATGTTTATAGAAATTAGTGTTTGCATTTTTATTTGGAATATGATCATGGTAGTAGCATCATTTTATTTTTTTGGAAAGAAATCCGTGGATAAAATCGGAATTGAACTGTGATTCACGGTTCGGAATCCGAATTGAACCGTGAGACTTTTGGATTAGGATTGGATTACATTTTCTAAAAACTGTAAGATATGAATTAGGATTGGATTCATACAAACCCGATCCGATCCGAAGCGTGGACAGCCCTACAACCTAATTAAGAAAATTTAATATTCTAGGCAATTTATGCTAAAATGGAAAGATTCCTAATAAAATACTAATTACAAAATAATAAACTAAAATTCCTATATTTCTTAAATGATTAAAATATCGGCATGCATTAGATAATAATGGTAATTTACATGTTACAAAGATTAAAACATAAGCATGAAAAAAGGACGAGATGAATACTTACATAACATGACTAAAGAGGATGATTATTTAAAAACTCCTTTTTTTTTTATCGATATTGAATTGATTTCTTATATTGGGACTCTAAACAAATTATTTTGTTGAACAAAACAAGCGGCTTAGATCACTTTTTTAAAACCCTATTAGGTCCGGCCTCTTGCTAGGCGCGAGAATCATGCCCATTGAAGAGGGTGTTTTTTGCCCATTGCAGGAATTGTTTTGATGTTTTCAAGGCTGAGGTGGTTGTTTTTTTTGGGTTGCAATAGTAGACCAGAAATGAAGAAGACATAAATGCAGTGAAATAGTAACGGCTGATGGAGATTCAACTCTATGATCTTCATCGTTGGTTTAGTGATTCAGTCACTACTTTATATTGGAAAAATGTAGTATTTACTGTTTGGTAATGGTATTTACTATTTGATTTTGAATTAAAAAGTTTCTTGGGATCAGCAAATTTGCAAAAAGGATAGATGAAAGAAAGTAGAATAATACCATGCGAATTCTACTCATATAGCATCAAAGTTGTAACAATTCTACTTTTCAATAAGAGGAATGCAGAAGTTTTGTTTTTCAAGAACCATGGAGTTAGTAACGAGCTTTTGAACAAGAGGAATGGAAGTTGAAAGTATATCTTCACTACAGCAAGGAAAGCGGTTATTTGCCGTTGTAGACACCACATTCCAGACCTCGAAAGTGCTTTAAATGTTCCGATGATGAAACAAAGGAAACAAATACCTCCGAGAGCTTGGATGAATGACTCCTTTGAACCAAAAGCCCAAAGCAAACCCAAAAGCCCAGAACTAGACCCTTGATACCATACGGTACGTCTCTACACCGCACGGCATAATAGATTTGATTACGCCGCACGAGGTCATGAGGTCAATCGCACGGCATTTTGGATAAAGTTTTGACTGGTTCAGCTAGTTGTCGGCCATGCCCACTTGAGCCACAACTACAAGTTAGCTCAGCCGAAAAAGCACTTCTGGCCCGCCCAGAAAATACCTCCATCATTTGAATTTCAAAAATCATTGGCTTTTGCCTATAAATACAACCATCCACTCAAGAGAAAAGGGTCCTGAATTCTCTTTCTCTCTCATCATGCTTCCACACCCATTCCTCACTCCAAAGCCTTGAGAAAGTAAGTCTAAAAACATTCTCAAGGTCATTTCTTCCTCAAAGGCCCTCATTTTTCTACTGTCATTGAAATGGGTCTTTCACTCACTTAAATGTTTCAGCTACCCAATGTCCACCTACTAGACTACACTCACAGTCCTTTTTCCTCAACCGGTCTCGTCCACACTCGTCCGTAGCCATTCGCCTTCATCCAAGCTCAAAGATCAAAGGTATAGACTAGTTTTCTTGGGATAAACTATGTCTTTATCTCTGAGGGAACCTATCTGCAGTCAGGACCACCCCCTTTTGGTTGGATCCTGGCTTAAAACCATTTTTAAAAACAAGAGCAAGCCTCTGTGTTGAGTATGCTATGCTGCGCGGCACCCTGATGCGTCGCCGGCATAGTGTATTCAGACGCATGGCGTTTTATATACCCACTGTTTTCTTGTTCAAGCTGTTGGGATCATAGCCATCCTCTGTTAGGCCTGTTTTATTGCTGAAATATCAGGCGTTAATGCTTTCAAAATAAGACCATATCTATAAGCCATGCTTGGTTTCAGAAATAAAGCTTCTTTGGTCATTACAAATGATCAAGAGTATAAAAGATGATTTTCGTTGAAATGGTTGAAATGATCTTCGCGGATAACCAAGTCACACCTCCAATGAGACTACCAAGTCTGGTCCCATTGGTAACACACACCACACAATGGGCTACTATGTCCGACCACAATGTGGTTTCAAAACACGTATTTTCATTAACCACACCTTAGGTGTTATGTTTCTAACTTTCTCAATTTTATGTCTCGTTTTCATGCAACGACTCCACAGCAGGACTTTTCACGTAAGTAATCATAAATCATTCATTGTAATCTTGAAACTAAATTAGCAAGATCATCCAACTCTATATTACTTTATTATACTCATGTTCACGGAATTACATTCAAACAATTACCACACACTTAAAGCATAGTGCCACATGGATGGACACCTTTGAAGTGGAGACCACTTATGCTTTATCACACATCAAAACAAAAAATCTTAGTAAATATGTGTAACGACCCTGATTTTCGGTCGTTAAAAATTTCGTTAAATATATGAATTTTATTTTAATTTCCTTGTAGTTTGTCATAATTACATTTTTGCCCCTTGAAAATTTATTTCTTGACGCTTTAGTCCGCTTAGCTAGACTAACTAGCTTTTGACCATCCGATTGGAGAAACTAAGTTAGGAAGCTATCTAGTTACTTTTCCTTAACCGCAAATTGACCGTTTTGCCCTCGTGAGCCCTTTGAACCTTTTGAACCCTAGACTAAGAATTTTAATATTCTTTTTCATTTAATTATTTTGGTTTTAATCTTTGTCCATTGGACAATAAATGTTGGGGAAACTATTATCCATTGGATAATAGAAACCCCAATTGTTTATATTAAATGTCTACTTGGTTAAAAGTACTATGAATAGTAAAAAGTAACTTTTTGATTACTTTAAAGTACCTTTTTGGATTATTTTATTATTTAATCTCCCTAGCAACTATTATCCATTGAATAATAAAAGTTAGGGTGGTTATTATCCATTGGGTAAAAGGTTCATCTTTCAACCTAGTACATGGGATTATTAATTTAATCTTTCTTTTTAACCCCATGTGCCAAAGTACCAATTATTTTAATATAAAAGTTACCTAATAACTATTGTCCATTGGACAATAGAAGTTAGGGGATTTATTACCCAATGGGTAATAGGTTGTTCTTCCACCCAAGTACATGGGTTGATTTAATCTTTTCCTTTAAACCCATGTGGGGTAAGTACTATTTGTTTAAAGGCTTGAAATTTCATTAGTACTCTTTTATTATTTAAAATTGGGATTTTGATCTTCCTAAGATACATAAGTACATGTGTATATATTATACTAGCACATGGGAGACTTAAATATTAGCATTGTACACATGTGCCTATTGATTAGTTGGATGGGAAAATCTTGCCCTTAAATCTTTTGATCTCATAGTACCAAAAGTACTATATTTTAGTTGTAGTATACATGTGTGTATCTATATATATGTGTACTTGAGAGAGAGAGAGAGAGAGGCCGGAGAGAGAGAGAGAGAGGAAGGAAGGAGGGAAGAAAGGAGGAAGAAGATTTGATGTATATCTTGGCCTTGATTTTTGTTGTACTTCAAATCCATGAGATTCATATTCTTCCAAACCAAATCCTAACTCCATTGTACTCTTGTATACACCTTGCAATGGTTTAAACCCTTAGATCTTGTACCAATATCTTTCTTGCCCACCAAGGATCAATCCTAGCCATTCAATTGATCCAAGATCAATCTTGGTACAAAAATAGCCATGCAAACCTAGGATTTTCCCTTGATTTTTGCTTAAAAGTTGGATTTTTTCTCAACCCTTTGATCATGTACCATTACAATCTCAACCATCCATTTGATTCAAGAATCCAATCTAAGGACACCATAGCCATGCAACCCTAGGATTCTTGCATTGATCTTCCATGATCTCTTGCCAAGTGTCAAGGTGAGACTTAGAGAGAGAGAGAGGAGAGGGCCAAGCTCTTGCCTATAAATAGAAGGCCATTCTCATGCTTTGAACTCACACCTCAAGCAATAGCTCTTCCTTCTCTCTAGAAAACCATTTCTGATTTTCTGGGCAGCCACTGTCCCGTCGGAAATCCTCCATTTTCTCCTGCCTAGAGTAGTTTCTAGGATCAACTTCCTTCTGGAAAGTTGTAGAGCACTTCGAAACCTTGAAGTTAGGCTCAATAATCACCTCAATCGGTTAAGAAATGACCAAGATATCGTCATCCGAAATTCAGTAAAAATTCTGAATTCTTATTTCCAGACAGCTTACTGTCTCTTTGTTCATCCTCATTTTTCTCCAACCTAAAGTAGTTTCTAGGATTAACTTTCTTCACAAAAGTTGTAGAGAATTTCTTGAGCTTCGTTCTCGACCCAAGAAAGACTCTATTCGGCCAAAGATTGACCGAGTTACTGCCGTCCGAAGTTCGGTCCAGATTCGGGAGAAATTCCACCTAGCTTATTCGGCCCCGACTAGTTTCGGATCAAGGTAGGATACTCTTACCCTATTCCTATGTATACGTAAGATCTCGTTATCTTCCATTTCAAAGTAGGTTATCTTTATAAACTTTCCATTTCAAGTATTTGTATTTTGATCTTGAAAATGATTATGAGCATGCTTATGTGAATTGTTTGTATTACTTGTGGCGTTATGCTTTAAGCATTGATTTGAGCATGTTAAATATAGAGTTAGATGATCTTGTTGGATTATGATGAATGATGTTTACTTTTGTCCTACCACGGAGTCTTTGCATGTAACGAGACACGAGAATCGAGAAAGTAGAAACATGACACCTAGGGTGTGTTTGAAAAGGTTGAAATGTTTTGAAAATCGCAATGTGGCCGGACTTGCCCATTGTGTGAGGTGTGTGTGTGTTCCAATGGGAAACCGGAGCGGCAGAACCATTGTGAGGGTGTGTGCCAATGGGAACCCGGAGCGGCGGAACCATTGTGCGTTCCCATGGGAACCCGGAGCAGCGGAACCATGGTGAGGTGTAGCTTGGTTATCCGTGGAGAGGAGCCAATGCAAATTGTGTGCCAATGGGAACCCGGTGCGGCGGAACCATTGTGAGGATACTCGGGAACCCGGAACGGCGGAACCGAGGTTGGGTGTGTATGGCTTGGTTATCCGCGGTACGGAGCCAATGCTAAAGATTTTTGAAAGGCTTGGTTATCTGCGGTACGGAGCCAATGCAAATGATTTTAAAAAGATGTTTTGTAAATGGAAATGATTGACACGGTCTACGATGGGTCGCGTAGGAGAAATCGGGAAATCTTGGACACCAACGATAGACGATTAACGATGTGTGATTGTTATTATTGTTGTAACTGTTTACCGTCGTAAGGTTGGTGGGTAAGGATTTCCTATTGAGCGTTGTAGCTCACGGTGTTACCTTTTGGTGACCCTGGCATATTATATTGGTGGCGACGCCGGTATAATGTGTCAGACCTTGTAGATGATCAAGATGGACCGTTCACTTGGAGGCATCCGGAGCTGAGGAGCTGGCTAGGATGAAGAAGCGAGAGGAGCTGTAGTTAGGAAGCCTTAGTTTCCTTTCCTTTTGTAATAAAGTACTCCTGTGAGGGTTATGTTGTAATAAGAGCTAGACTCTATTTTGAAATTTCAATAAAATTGTTTTATTTAACGTACCCTAATTTTGGGGGCGTTACAATATGTATATATGCTCATAACCATCCAAAGATCAAAATACGAATACTTTCAATCAAACCATTATTTCTTACATTTCAAAGTCCGTTCTTTCTTTCTTTTTGGAAAGTTCAAAACAACATATGTTTTTCTAGTAATTCAAATCGAGATATTCGACATGGTCATATTTCCTTTCGAAATTTTTGTAAAGTAAGTTACTAGCTTTTACTTTCTTTTATGCATTTCAAATATACAAATACACCTTTCCACTTATACTTAGAGATAGTGAGTAAGAATAATCTACATGATCATATTTCATTTCGAAATTTTAGTAAAACAAGTTTGCTAGCTACTTTTAGTACTTTAACATAACATACATTTTCAAACATAAAAATAACTACAATTTTCTTTTTACTAGAGAAAGTGAGTAGAGATATTCTACCGTTCTTCTTGGCAGTAGGTACGGCTACGGAAAAAGTACGTCGGCTATTGAACGAAGTGACTTCCTACGGTAGTTTCAAAAGAGAAAAGATAAAACTTTCTTTTTCTCTCGAAACTAATTCTTGACTAAACTACTAACTCTTTGTTCGGTTTAGGTTTTAGTTTTAGTTTTAGTTTTGTTTCCAATCATTACCCAACTTGTTTTTTCAATCATTATTCTATTTTTCCAATTATTACTTTCTCATCTCTCTCCAATCATTACCCATATTTTCAATCATTATTCTATTTCTCTCTCCACCCACTACCAAAACTAAACTAAACTAAATTCCCAACCAAACACTACCTAAACTTTTGGATTGAGAGGGTGGTCGGGTGGTGGTTTAGTGGTAGCCTTGGATGAGTTTCTTGAAGAACTCAAGAATACTAAGAACTAAGCACAAATACAAGAATTCTAGAGAGAAAAGTTGAAAGGTGTGAGTTGAATGGTAAGGGGGGGGGGGGGGGGGTGCTATTTATAGCAAAATTTTGGACACTCTCTCTCTCTCTCTCTCTCTGTTTTCCTCTCATTTGTTTGCTCCATTGTGTTGTCTAATCACATCTTCAAGCATGCCAAAGTCTTCCCCTCTCTTGTCAATCCATCCTAGGTGTAAAGCTATATGATCATGGAGATTTTCTAAGGCTTTAAAGGAAATCCTAGGTGATTATAACCTAAGTTGCAAGTCTTACAAGTCCGAAGATCATGATGCATGGCTAGGCTAAAAGTGTAGTATTCCATATTTAGTCAATCCTAGGTTAGGTTGTAGATCAATTTCTAGGATGATTAAGGGCTAGATTTCATGTTTAAAGTTGTCTAAAAATGGGTTGTAAAGTGTTACTTAGGTTGAGTGTGAGGTTGGCAAAAAAAGGTAGTTTGTTAGGGTGTACCAACACATGCACACACCTCTCTCTCTCTCTCGGCTCTTTCTCTCTCCCTTCTCAACTCTCTCTCTCTCTCTCTCTCTCTTGGCCATGTGTGTGTGTGTGTGTGTATATATACACATGTGTATTTAGGTACTAAGTAGCCCTAATAAGTCTAGGAAGAGGTAATGATTTAAGGAATGGCCTTCAAGTGATATCCCATTGACCAATGGTTAAGACTTTCCTAGAAAGTCTATGTATGTGTACATATGCATGATTATGGTAGGCTATTATGTGTGTGTGTGTGTGTGTGTATATATATATATATATATAGAG